>JAJGRX010001406.1:600000-1098526 GCA_025461125.1 Carex kokanica | reverse complement strand
TAAATGCCATGCGAGGCCCCACACGAGATGCGAATCGATATGGCAATGCATGAGCCAGACACCTGGGTTGTTTGCCACGAATCGAATCACCGCCCATCCACGAACCGGCACGCCGATTGTATTCCTTAGTGGCGGGTTGACAAGGTTGAACATGGATGGATCCCTGTTTGGATCAAAATTTCCTGAGCCGGTGGCTAGCACATAGAATTGATGCCCGTGCAAGTGCATGGGTGCTCCTCTCCTGCAAAATATTTGTACCTTGCAATACCATCTCCACCACCGAGCCAAATTTGAGCCGGAATAATTTTGTTCCTTTCACGGGCGATACAAGGGACCGGCTTATGTTGTTCCCGGTGTAGTCAAATTGTCTTGGAGGGTACGGCGGGAAATCAGTTGTGAACACACCCGGTATGTTGAAGTGGTGAGCTTGGAGAAGAGAGAAGGTTTTTGGTAGAACAAACGAAACATTGTTCATGCTAGCAGCAAACCGGGTGTTGTGGGCCCACCGCAACTGATGCTAGGAGGGCAGAAGTAGATGCCCAGGCCAACTGTGAAGAAGAGGCGTTCAGTGACCGGGCCAGGGAGTTTGACTGGGCCTGGGCTTTTAATTCCAGCTGTGAAGAAGGCAGCGGCTCGCGAGTCATTGAATGCTGGGAGAGGAGGAAGCAGAGGAGGTGGAAGGTTGTGGTTTCCCCCATTGCCATTGTTGTTATTGTTACCATTATTTGGGACAGCACAGTTGTTGGATTGTATATTGGATGTAAGATTTTCATTGTGGCTGTCATAATTATTCTCAGTGGATGCGGTGGAGGTCGAGGCGGTGGTTGAAGGAATTGGGGATTTGTTGTAGCTGTTGTAACAGCAGTGGCCGTAGTACTCGCCTCAATTTTTACATCAGTGGCAGGCGCAACAGCTTCTTTGCTACTATCAGCAACATTGGCAGTGGTGCTGAGAGTGGAGGCAGCAGTAGGAAGTGAGTACTCAATGATGGCAGTGGTCGTGGTGTTGTCAAAGGGAATTCCGGGAGCTGCAGAATAGACATGTGCGGCAATGTAGAAACGGGACCCGATTGGGTAGGGTTCCGGTGCTGAGATAAGCACATCAGTTGTCTGGCCGGGGCCAAGTAGGAGAAACGGGGTCATAAAGGGCTTGGTGTAGGCGGCATCTGCGGCAACAACTGTCATAGTATGGCCGGCAACCGATAAGAAGTGTTCGTTATTCATGGCTGCATTGATGACACGAAGCAAAACAGTTTCGCCGGGTGACACCGGGAACACTGTTGTCTCTGAAACATGAAAGTGTTGGAAATTTTAGTTTTGGCACAACTTTGATTTAACTTAATCATGTCCTTTAATAGACATATGGAAATACTGCTCTTAAATTAAGTCAGAGAGGTTGAATCCACCTTGGCTAGAGCACTTGTACAAATCACCAGGCTGTCCGTTAATGGTATATGCGTCGGATATGTTCGGTGCACCTCCGGTTTTTTGAGCTTGCCTTAATACACTAATTGGATCTCTGTTCCACCATTCCCCTGTATCATAACCACCATATATAAACATAAGAACATGTCAATTTTTAAGGTCAGGTTGACAGAACAAGAAAAAAAGTATGTACCAATCAATACTGGGAACTCCCGGTGAGGCTTCGGGAAAGGATAGGAGGAGCCCAATTTCGGATAGATGATGAGGGCCCCATGGACAGTCGCTCGGAGCCAAGAGCTGTGTGCATGCCACCAAAGTGTACCTTCCTGGCCTTCTATGGTGAAGCGGTACGTGTAGGTCTCACCAGGTCGGATCGGGCATTGAGTCACGAACTCTGGCCCATCGGCCCATGCGGTTCTCATCTGCCTGATTCCATGCCTGTATCACCATATGAAAAGATCATAGATATGACATTGGAAAACATTTGTCAGAAAATTTAATTAGAGAAATTGCTCTTCAATTAATATAATATATGTATGTAATTAAAGGTTAGATTGGTACCAGTGTAGAGTGGAGTTATAAGGGGATCGGTTGATGGCCTTGATAATCATGGTGTCACCGTTTCTGGCCACCAAAGTGGGCCCGGGATACATCCCATTTACCGTTATTCTCATGTGGGTTTTGCACAGCCTCTTCACTGGTGTTGCTTCAATCTGTGGCAAATATCATGGTTCAATTAATCAATTGTGTGCAATCAGGGTTTGGGGTTTCCTTTTTAATTGAAGTTTTTAGCCATATAGTTAAAAAACAAAAGGACACCTGACACTTTTTATTACAGGTGAGTTTTATCATGTGTAGTACCGGTTTGGTACAGTGGAAGGAACAATTTTGATAATTTTATGAGTTTTGGGATACCTATCTCACTGATGTATTTTGTGTGCTGAAATCTTGCTACTGCCTAACTAAAGGATCAGTTGGTAATTAGATTTAGTAGCTAATTAAGGATGCCGGTGTGTGTCGCTGAGGTAATACTGGTATTCCAGGGATTTAGTGGGTAATTTTATTTTTCTTCTTACACTGCTTAAGTTAGTTACTTTGTAAACCCCTTACTGGTACTTGAAATTGGACTGTTTTCAGCCTTTGTTCAAAAACAAAAAAAAATATCGCTTTTATTCAAATTTCCAAACTAAGCATATTAATAGAGATAAAATTAATGAAACAATATATTAGAAGAATGAGAACTTACAACAAACTCATGATAGTGCACTTCAGCTTGTGTGCAGGTGAATAGAATGGAAGACCAAGGAAAGTAGTTAACAACAAATTCATCTTTTTTGTATCCTTTGAAGACCTAATTATTATTTTTTTACTTGACCACTAATGAAATGATTTGATGATGGAAAATAGCACCTGAGATTGAACCATTTATAGGAGGTGACTATGTATGGTTGAAGTAATGGGGTCGTTCACTTGTTGTGATTTTGAATATATATTATTATTAAGTTTGCATTAGTGAGATGGTTGCGCCTTATTTTCCATTTCTTGGTAATCTTTTTGGTACACTTTCTGGTTTGGTTCAAAGAACTTGTACAGGAGTTGTTGCACCCAAATTGCAAAGTTCAAAGTTCAAACTAAGGCAACACACACAAATCAAACTAAGTTCAAACTAAGTCAAAGATTCAATAGGTGCATGTTTTGAGTAGTTGAGCTAGGATCACTTTTAGACTAACAACAAATTAAGATCTCTTAAGCCTGGAGAATTTTAGTCAAATAGTTGTTATCTACAAAGAAATCTTTAATTAAAGTAGTTAAGTGCCTTGACTAAGTTAACAACTAACAAGTCCACTAGGCTAACAGTACAAAAATAACTAATACCGGCTTTGATTTTCCTTGACATCCAAGGGCACTGTTTAAGGCACATATATGTAACGCATTATCCAGGGCCCATTTTATGACAGTATTATTTTTTTGTTTATTTATTTATACACCTTAGTAAAGTGGTTGATAAATTTAATTTTAAAATCAATTGAATTGATTTCAAACACGAATCTAAATTGTTAAATTTAATTCATTTTATTTACATTTCAAAATTGTAGATATTTGTATTTATTTGATACAAAGTCAAACGGTGAAAAATAGAGATTTATAAGTTATTTTAATGCAATAATTTTAATATTTTTCCCTTGCTTGACTTTATTCACAATAAAAATTAATTAAATTTAGTATAAAGTTAGAAACACATCATTTATGAAACAAATTAGTTTGGACAATTTAATTACTTTTTTGAAACAAATCTAATAAAATTCAAAGTTAAACCTCACCGATCATTTCAGTAAGTGTAAGCTTACAGTAATTTTTCTCTTGTTTATTTATCTAGGAAATTTCATATATACCACTCAAAAATTATGAAATTACGTATTTACCACTTCAAATTCTATAATTATGTATTTACCCTTCTATATTCTAATAACTCACATGTTTGTCCAATATAACTACAATGTGTATTAAATATACTCAAAATTCAAATTAATTATGTATATGGTTTTATAAACTACAATAATCAAGAATTAATTAAAACTGGATTCATTCCCCTGTACCTGATGGATAATAGCATTAAGCCGTGTTTCTCCGATCACCTCGACGTGTTTTTTGTCACCATCTCATTCAAACCCAATTGCGACAGCAGTCTTGGCCACGCCTTCTCCTACCACCCTGTGCAAGCAGTCAACCATTAACACTAATACTGTTAGAAGCTAACTGTAATAATGGGGTAGCGAGTCATGCGGGAGACAACGAGAGATGTTATATACAACATGCAATGGGCACCAGCGAGAGCTGGAGAAGACAAGAGTCCAATTCGAATGTGGAGAATGAGTTCAGCTTTAATTAATCCTTAATTAACTGTAGCTTTAGAATCTTAAACATAATTATTCGTGTTTTGGATATATTTGTAATATATGTAAATTATAATTGGTAAAGTATGTGAGTTCTTAGAATTTAGAATGGTAAATATGTAGGGTGTAAACGGATCCGGATTATCCGGTTCGAATCCTCTCTGTATCTGCTTACAAGTTACAATTCGAATCCGAATTAAATGGAGCGGATAATTTCAGGATTCGGATCCAGAAACGGATACAGTTCTGAAACGTTAACGGATCGGATATCCGGATCCTATCCGAATCTAATTTCTAGGCCCGGTTCAAATGCAAATGGGTTACTTCTGAGCCTTGAGCAGCAAATTCAAAGCACCATTAAATTCACTTCCCGATACATGTGATCTAAAACCCATTCTCCTCCCCTCACGCGTACGCATCTTCTAAATCCCAAACTCCTTATATACTATACACATTTATTATTTGAGTGTGGCTATGGTGCTATGCATAGCACGGATAACTAGTGTACTACGGCTCAATATGGTACTTTTTAAAATCCTAACGGTCGATCCGAACCGTTCAATGTGATAACCATATGAATATGTACTTGCAAACTAAATTTTGTATTTTTTCGAATTTTTTTACTATTTTTTTAGATGAGTAGAATTTTGATGGTCCAGAATTTTCAAAAAACACTGATTTTTCTACCTATCTAAAAAAATAGTAAAAAAATTCAAAAAAATATAAAATTTAGTTTGCAAGTACATATTCATATGGATATCACATTGAACGGTTCGGATCGACCGTTAGGATTTTAAAAAGTACCATATTGAGCCGTAGTACACTAGCCATTAGTGCTATGCATAGCACCATAGCCTCACTCTTATTATTTTTATGACTTGTGAGTTGTGACTAACACTTCGCTCTTAACTATCCGGACACCAAATATTTTTCTTTTTTTACAAATTTCTCATTTTCTGAATTCCAAAATCCAAACTGACACGTGACATATGATAATCAAAAGTGAGACGATGCATTTGATATAAAATTTTCATTGGTATTGAATGCGTCTTTAATTTTAATTTTATTTTCCATATAATTAAATTATAAATTTAATAAAACTAACTTAAATTATTTATTTCTTTTTATATATGAATTTTGTTAATTAATATTTATATCTTAAAGTTCATATAGCTCAATTATCAGACACGTATTCGTTTTGTATCCGTATTCTTGGATTATCCGCTCCGTATATGTATCCGTTTAAAGTGGATTTGCTTTTAAATTTTGACATCCGTTTACTATCCGTATCCGTATTAGTATCTGCTCATTGAAGACGGATACGGATTAGCATTATCCGCTTTGAATCCACTCCGTTTTCACCCCTATAAATATGTAATTATAGAATTTACAATGATAAATACGTAATTTTAAAATTTTTGAGTGGTATATATGAAATTCCCCCTTATCTATTTTAGCCAGCATAATAGTCCACGTAAAAGATGGGCAATCTTCATTTTACTGTTTGGAGGATAACAAATTGGATCCGAAATTTTTAAATATACCCTTAATATCAAAATGACATTCGAAAGCTGTTCTTTTTGCGAGCACAGAGAAGAAATACCGTAGATCATCCTGCGTCATTATTTTATTATGAGATAGGAGTAGGTCCGATGGGCATCGGACCTACATTTAGGTTTAATTAGCTCTAGAACCGTACGATTAGCATCAAGATCTGTGCACACGGAAATTGATACATACTTGCACGGATTTTGATACAGAGCACACGAATCTTGATGCATATCGAATGGTCATCACACCCATGGAACCAAGAACCAAGGTAGGTCTGATGCCCATCGGACATACTCTGATTCCTTTATTATTAGTATTTTAGACCATATTTATTATTCTTTTGAAAAATGAAAGCACAGTAGAAAGAATAAATAATTTGCTATATTTGATTACAACAATCTCCAGTGGCATTGCCCATGTACTAAGTTGCCACTGATGATTATTGCATATGCTTTCAATAAGTTAATATGCTCAGTTGAGATTCTAATTAAATTTTCATGCAAAGGTTATTATATCTGTGAATAATTTACTCACTTCCATCTCATTCTTTTACATGTAAAAAAGCTACAAATTCAATATTTTACCTGTTTCAAGACAGGGTCAACAGATTAAGCAACGGGCAAAAATATTCCTAATTTTGCACTTGCAATTGAAATAAAAGTTGCCAACTGCTGCAATATTACAAAGCGCTTTAAAAGAGTAAAACAATAGCAATAAAAAATCACACTAAAAAGAATATCCTGCATGTCAAAATGGAGTATATGTCATTCAACTAGGGAGCAAGCAAGACAAAAAAGTTATAAGGAAAAATAAAAGAAAGGTAAGCAAAACAAAATTGACCTACTAAAGTTTAAATTGAATGGTAGGAGGCTAGGAGAACCAAACATCCAAGCTCAAAAATCCACAGCAGTACAAAGCCTAATGAAAATTTCTTTTAAATCCTTCTCTTCCCCATTTCAAAATGATTGTTTCAAGGACTCCAACACCCTCAACTTAGAGTCACAAATCTGACTGAAGTCGGTCAACACTTTGTGCTGAGCCCGTACTATATTTCTCATAACAGAGGTAGGATTCCATGATTTAACCCTGTCATAAATCCTATCCCCCACCTCAGACTCTTCCACCACACCTAAACTCTCCTTGAGCACATTTAAGATTTTACCAGGGCCCACTGAATTGCCATCAGTTGTTAGATAAGACATCAAGATATCCACATCATGATCCTCAGTACTGTTAAGTTGATCCAAAACCCATTTGTGAACTTCGCCAATTGCACTGCTTACACAATTAATTGAAGCTTGCATGGCCTTCAACAAGGGTATGTTTATATTTTGTTTGTCAGCTGGGCCACTTTTCTTCTTTTTTTTTTCCAAGAGGAATGACCGATTTAATAAGGATTGGATGATCAAAATGTGCCAAGATAGGGACTCGTTCACAAGTTGCACCAGAACTAGAACTTCACTTCAGTTGAAGTTAATGCGGGTCCCATGCTGCTTAGTTTCTCTCTGACACATGTTGTTATTAGCTTGTCCGACGACTTCCCATGAAATTGTTTTCTTGCCAGCCTTTTCAGTATGGTTCAGACTGGAGTTCCATGCATAACAAATATTGCAAAACTAATGCAACTGACTATATCAGAGAAACTCCTGTCAATCAACAAAAAGAAATGCATATTTTACAATATGTAAGCTATCTGTAATAGTAATATTTTCATACAAAATCTTACAAGACAATGTAGTGCAGTATGACACCCCACCAAGCAGAGCTGGTACGATTTAACTGTACCAATGATGCAACCAGGCCTAACTAGACATAGTACCACTACTTAAAACCAACCCATCAAGACTGATAATCCACTAGTTTTATAGTTTTAAAGAAGAAACTACAAATATGTATCCCTAGTTTTATAGTTCTATAGGGAGGGAGGGAGGGAGACCTTAAAAAGAGTTTCTCTCCGTAGTAATTGAAGAATGGCATCAATTGCATCATTGAAGGAAAAACCAATGCTCCTTGCGTATCTCTCAAGCAAGGATCCAAGCTCATCAGCAATGGTAGCACTAGATCCCCCACCATTGGTAGTTTCTTTGTTCTCCTTTGGAGTAGGCGATAGGCAGCTTGCATAGATAAATAGACAATTCTCGGCACAAGGGATTTTCTCTCAAACTCGTTCTTATCAGGGCCCACATTTTCATTTTTATGTATGCACTGCACATGAATGACAAAATATTTAATATTTTCAGAGTGTCTACATAAAATTCATTTTCTTTTGAAAAGGTCGCATTTTTCCAAGTCAATGCAGTTCGAAAATGAATTCAGGCAGATAAATGAAAGAACTTCAAACAAAGAATTTTTTCAGCAACAGTGATGCAATAATAGAAGATATACGTTACTAGGGCGTACTGGCTTGGGACCAAAGCATACACTAGCAGATTCTTCATCAAATGGCACTGCAGAACATTAATGTTAATTAGCATAAAATAGTGACCCAATCACAGTTCCAATATAAAAGAATCTTTGCAGCTTGCATGAGATAAAAGAAATCTTACTGGAGAGATAGTTGACGCTGGTTCTAGGGGACCACAATGGCCTTGTCTGGCAATATATTGCATGTTAATTTTTTCAATTTTATCTGGCTGTGCCAGCTCAAGGGGTTTTAAGCCGTAGTTTTGCCCCTTTCAAAACTTTCTACAAAAGAGATAAGGATACACCTCAGTCACACTATCAAAACCTAAATATAAAGATATGGGTGATAAGAATGGAGCGAATTTACAAAGAACATTAACCTCTAGTTCGTCAAGGTTATTGGCACTGATCTTCAAAGTGAGGATGAAAGAATCAAGCTTGGATATTAGATACTGGCTTGAGTTTCTCAACTTCATGTGAAATGCTACAAACTCAATTGCCTGAAGTATAGCATAAAAGTCAGATCATCATAAAAGTGGTGTGCCAAAGAAAAATTGGGAAAGGTCAGTTGTGGTACATACCCTAGAGTAGTTGCGATGGCGGTATGCCAGGCAAGTAAGATCACCAGAATCACGCGCGTGGTCATCCGCAACATTTGAGATACTCATTCAGGAGATCAGATGTTTCATTAAAATGGGGAGATGTCAGCATCTGAGGGAAAATGTGGTGTGACATGGTCTCCAGCAGGATATTTTTCACATCCAAGGTAAGATACCTATATTTATTTCAATTAAGAAGTTCTCAGACCTCGTAATATGCTAACTAAATTATAGAAATTTTCATTAAATAAGAAATAATAATTATAGAGAGAGCATACCAATCGCATGCCAAAGGAAGAATCTCAAGGAATGAGTAGAGATGAACTAAAAGAACCTTAAGCAGATTGACATGCCTGTCAAGCAATACAATTTAGTCAAGTATCTGAATTGACAAGCTAATGTGTTCATATGAATAAATGAAATCAACAACGTAAATCACAGAAGTAATTTCAACTATAAATTTTTAGACTAAAAAGTTAATTTTGCAATTTATTTCATGGTTTTGAAGGTGCAAACTTGTTTGGGACTAAAGGCTTGGTTGTTGTTGTTGTTTTGAAGGTGCCAAAAAAAGATAGCTTTCAGTTTTATATTTTTTCTTATAGAAGTTCAATGAAAATTGAACAATTGAAAGAAATGTTTGAAAGGACAGAAACTCAATATTTAATCAACAAGGGTAATTTTAAGGAAGTAAAAAGTAAATAATCGAACCTACGAATATGGAGACCAAACTCCAAAACTAATATTGCCTCCAACAAGTATCCCAAATTCTTAGTACGCCAGAACAGCTGTTTTCAAATTAAACAAAAAAAAACAGCTGAAATATCAGGTTACTGAAGATATGTGCATTGATTTTGTCATTGAAAACCAAAAAATTTATACCTATCCTTCCAGAAGAAACATCAACTCTGTTACAGGTTCAAAAATGATTAACACATTAGTATATATAGTATACATACCAAAACCAGAGTATTGGTTGCCATAAATAGAAGCTCTTCGCCAAGCATGCTTTCTTGTTGTTCAAGATTTTTTAGAAAGGTGGAGGTTTTTACAAAACAACTCCATCTTTGTCAATGTAGTAGTCTCAAGATCTAAAGTTAAATTCAAACAAAATAATTTTAGGTCATATTCAATATCGTTCCATAGAAGAAGATAAGTGACAAATGTACCTTGGACAGATTTTTTCCACATGGAGCTACAAATTTCTTGGATTCTGAAAACTGTTACAGTGCGGCCAAGTGTATGTACTTCTGAGTAAACAGCAAATTTCTTGGATATCTTATCCAATAACTCAGCTTTCTCTTCTTCATTTAGTTCATGGAGGTACTTCTCTACATCTGTGGCAAAACAAGGGTAGTGCCCAAACCTATAAAAATTTGCAATACAAAACATGGAATTAAATTGAAAGCCAGTCTTAAGTATGTAGGATAGAAAGGAAAACATTAGGTTTTCACTGCAAACCTCTCAAAATAATTGACAAGTGTCTCCACAACCTTGCTTTTATTACAATTTCCATTCAAACTACGCCTTCTCTCAATCTCAACAGCTGCCAAATAGGGACCTCTAGTGCAATTTTTAACAGCATCCTTTTGTAATTCCTCCACAAAGGATAAGGCGCTTGAGAGGCGAATATCAAACTGAAATTATCAAAATTAGCAAATTTTGAGGATGATCACAAACAAAATTGCCAGAACCACCCAGAAGGGTGCGATCTCTAAACTGGTATGATCCTCATCAATCACCAGCCACCAGCAATCCAGTTCGATCAAATCAGCGATACAGCAAGAGGCAGCCCTATATTAGTGCCTGATAACCTTTTTCTTTCGGTAGTTTAAGATTCAATGTTACATCACTATGCTGCTAAGCATGTGCTGTGCAAATAAAACATTCTGATAGTTGACTTTCCAATTGATTGCCGCACAAAATTTGAATAGAAAATGCTTTTAAATGTTGAAGGCAAGACACGTCCAGAACTTACAAAACATTAAATTCCCTTGTATCACAAAACCATTGAAATTAAGTGCAATCACATTCAAAGATACATTCCTCGGTAGAGTAGTGTACTGGGCTCCAGTTCACAAGTGACGTACCGTACTATACCCTGGTAACCCTGATTACAAATAGTACACTAATTGCATAATCACACAATTATAGTAAGAAATCGAGTACCTCTTCCGCACTAAGCTTAGACTTGCTCAATGAAATGCATTCAGTACAAAAACCAGCAGTAGCATGTTTAGACCAATCAATATCTTCCTCCAGTAATAAGCATAGGTACTGGAGAAATGTCTCCCAATCATCAGGTCTGCCCAAACAAAAAGGAGAGAAAAAAGGAAGAGAAATGACTTAATCAAATACAACAATGTAAACAATTAGAACATCATAAAAATTAATTCATTGTATCCTCCTATAAAGTCAAGATAGTATATAACCCCTGCAAAAATGAGAAAATATCATGTAAAGGGAAAATAGCCAATGTCACAACCCTACAAAACACGAAAAATATATGGTATAAAAAGTTCCACCATTTATATCAAGATGTTCGAACTATCCCCATCTAATTTTATTACTTAGCACTTTCTATATTTGGATATATTATGAAAACGAATCCTCCATGCTTAACAAGTGTGCAAGGTATTTGTTTCGAGAGGTTCAGATGCTTTAATGTTTTACGGAGACACTTATATCAATGCATATAAAGCAAGTACCTCATTTGAAGAATTTTTTGGAAGATCTCGGAGGCAGCAGCATAGTTGCATGCTTGACCAAGAAGCAAGCCCTGTCAGCTTAAAGTTAAATTACTATTGTTAAGCCCGAAAGCAACATATAAAGACAAAATGAGATACTAAAGGAAACTAAAAGATGGGATCTTGCATGTATCATTTAATATTTTATAGCATTGCAAAATAACAAAAGGAAGTACACCACACAGAAAGCTCTTGTGGGTAAATTCCGTAATATTAACACATTTGCCCCCAGGATACCCTTCTTTTTCTCTATCCAATACACTTAAATCAAGCAGATGACTGCAACTGCTTGATTTCAAGTATATACCAGAAGGTAATGGGTTATAGAGTCATTTTTTTTTCTCAACCTATCCATAGTTATATTGGCTATTAGCCTGTTAAATAAGACTAACATATAGAGCAGTGGTGGTTCATTGTAAAATGAGAAATAAGATTTTGTTTGCAAATACCATATCATAAATTATTAGATATAATTACACCCAAAAAATTCAAATGGATAACAAAACAACAAGTAGGAGTAAAAATACCTTCATGCGTAGTTTGTCTTCTTCCCTTAAAATAAGGGATCCCAAATCCCCAGAAATCACTTCAAATGCCGTATCAAATTTCTTTTGTTGTTCCAAAATTGAAATGTACATTGTAAGAGCTGCTCACATAAGTACTTTTCTCAGCATTACGAAAGAGAGGTAAGGAATTCACCACAAAGCAAAAGAAAGGAATAACAACATTAAGTTCGACCTTCTGGCTCATGCAAGCTGCTTTTACTAATGTGCTTCTTGATTAACGCCTCTGCCAGTGGGAGTAATTTCTCGCCTCCGCTACTGTAGTTTACCTATTCCAATATGAAAAATAATTCTTTACCAAAGAGAGACGTGATATAGTACAGGTGCCATGTATAATAGATTGCATAACATTGGGAGTAAGTTGATTACAGATCCAGAGAATATGTTAAATTAACCTTTTTTTTATTAACATAGTCTAGGGGGTTAACAGAAAAGCTAGTAAGGAGTACCTGTAACTGGATGCTACAGACAGCCCACATCAAAAACCTCTCTTCGCCTACAGCCTTGTACATTTTAATAGCTGTCTGCCAAAAGGGGCCCACAACAGTGCATGGAACAAAAAAAAAATTATCACAATATTCGCAAAATTAGGCAAAGCAGGCAAGTGTAACTTTAACTAAGAAGCCAAACCTGTTGTTGTTTGACATAAGAGTATTCGCGAACATAGCAGTTGAACAAACCCATCATTATCTCCAAATTATTTATGTACTTGTTACATGCATGCTCGTAGCAAGAGGTGGCAAGATCCACTGTTATAAAATTCCATTATTGACCCGCAGCTTAGTAAGTGATGTATCATTTTCTCTATTAGAAAAAAAATATAGAAAAAAGACAGCAAAATGGTATAAGCCCATACATCTGTCAAGCCTTTGTAATACAATTTGTAGGGTGCTGAGAGTAAGATCATCAAGGAAAGGTCCACTATCAGAATGTAGCAAATCCTTTGCCTCTAAGCACGAACTCAATGCTTCCTCTCCTTTTCCCATTCTTTCCAGTACAACAGCCTTTAGTGCCTGTTAGAAACAATGCAAGATTAAATCTTTCATCACCACCAACATATAGACTACTCCAATATTATCACTAATTTGGTCCCAATTGAGGTACTGAAATGGAAGAAACCGAACAGGGTCGTATCCCCACGGTACTGAAACCATCAGTTGCCGAAATCCTCAACAACAATCTAAATCTTGACCTGGTACCAATACAAGCTGATCAAGACAATTTGAAATAACAAAACTTACAAGAGCATAAGGCGACTTGGGATACTTCTGGAGGAGAGCGGCAGAGAGCTTGAGCGCCGCCTTGTACTGGCGCGAGTCGACAGCGTCCCATATAGGCCGGACACGCCGCTCCGGTATGCCTCCGGCCAATCCGAACTTCGATGCCATTTTCCTGGATTCGCGCTAGGGTTTTTTGAAAGGAACTAGGGTTTTGTGAGAGCTGTGGCTTGGGTGAAAAAGAGTAGAGGAACAAAAAAAAAGGAAAGAGAGAAGGAATGTGCAGCAGTGCAGGTGCAGGGTTTTATCGTTGAGAGTTGAGACTAAAGACCGGAGGCGCACGTTAGCGTACTACATTGATTGATTGAATGACCTAGGAACAGTGTTTCATGACTTGGCTTCTGTAACAGAGTTTGGTTATGTTATGTACCTATGTCCCAAATCCGATACAAACCGAGACTGACCGACTGATTTAAGAAAAATGTTACCTTAAATATTATCCTTAAATATTATCGGCGTTATTAATTGATTGGATTGGTTTTTAAGTTGTACTTAAAAAGTAAAAATGATTCGGCGGCAAAAGTAATGTTTTCTGTGTGGTTATTGTCGCAAGTTTGAAATTTAGAAAATATAATTTTTTGTAGATATTAAATAGTTGGATGATTTGATATCCAGGGGGGACCCAGGTGGTTACAGGGGGAGGGCAGTTGTTCTCTCTGGATTTTGAGTTTTAGTAGAGATTTATCGGTCCCGACCGACTTTGCCTCTCCTGAATTTTTTTTTGCCCTCCTCTGGATTTTTCATTTGTAATTCGGGTTAAATTTAGGGTTAAAATTGAAATAAATTTGTTAAATTTTGATTGGTAATTAGAAGTATAAGTCAGAGTATCAAAAATTACAAGTCAAAGCATTAGAAAATATAAGTAAAGCATTGTTTTTTATCGAATATCTAATTGGTTAATGGATTTAAACCCGATTTGATATTTTTTTACCTCTCTTAACAAAAATCCTGGATCCGCCCCTGTTGATATTCAACTTTTACAACAACAAAAAAAGTTATACTAGAAAGAGCATAATGGGTAATGAAGTTGAAAAGTAATTTTTGTAAGAAAGTTTAAACTGGATAAAAATGCTCAAGTCATGTAGAACTGTGGCTTAAAACTTTAGCAAGTTTTAAAAAAGTGGACAAAAGAAAGACTAAAGAGGTGGTAAGTTTGATAAAGAAACACTTGTCTGGTAAATTTAAGACTCTTTGTGGCACTAAAACAGACAAAATCACATAAAAAAATTAAGGAGGTTCAAGTGAATAATTTTTTTCCATCTTTCTCTCTCTTCCTCCATGTGGGTGGGTTCCGATCTTCTCTCACTTTCCTCCCACACAGATTGCTGTGTGGCAGATTATGTTTAGATCTAGACTTTATTTATTTATAACAACATATTAGTCTAATAAGTGAAAAAATAATTTTTTACAAATTTTTTATACAAATTTAATTATTTTTTACAATATTTTTTAGAACATTGAATTATTTTTGCACAATTTTTTTATTTTAAAAATATATGAGAAATTTAAATAGAAATATTTTTTTATAAAAGTAAATTGTGATTTTTTACAACTAGTCTCACATTACAACTGAATACTTATTTTAACATATTTTCATAATCAATTCCATACGTATCAGAATTCATGGATTTTCATTTTTTTTTTCAAAAATGAGTTCCCATTCGCGTCAAATATTATTCTATGTAATCCTGCAACAAATAAACAAGTCTTAACAGTCCCTTCTAAATTTTGGAAATTTCTTCTATCTTTTTCTCTCATAGTTCATGAAAGAAGATAATTAGAATTTTGCACTTATGTAAATCTCATATGCCTCCTCTTTCTTAAAAACTACAATTTTCATAAATATTAGAGAGAGAGTGGAAAGAGTGGAGATAATGGATTTCCAAAATAGATCAAACAACATCTAAATTTAATCCACATTTTCATATGGCTCAAAATGACACGTTGATCTTTTTTTTTTATTATTAAAGAATTTTGATACACCTCAACATCTTTTAAATATTATTTTTCGATAATTAAATTTGCGTCTCTCCGAAAAGAGACGAGAGTTCATACCATTTTACTAAGTCTATGATCCACAATAACCTAATTTATATTCAATTATTGTATGATTGCCTTCTTGGACAAATTTCTAACAGGGTCAATATTTTTTTTTAACTAATTAGTGAATAATTACTTTTTCTTTTGTATAAATTTAATAAACTTTTAGTGGTGGTTTGATAAACTCGATAGTGCTTCAACGAACACAATTACACACTTGCCAACTTGATGATACTTTTGATAATTGATATAATAAGTCGAACAATAAAATACATAAAATGAACTCTAATATGTATAAAGTGAATCAAGTTGAATTCTCGTATAACTAAGTTGAATCTATTTATAACTTAAGCTAAATTCTTATTACAGCATATAATTACGGGTCAAATTTAAATTTTCATATTCGAAACGTCGAGTTAATAGCTCATTAAATTGGCTATATATGAAACTTGTAGAATACATGTTTTTACTATTTTTTATGTTTTTTGAAAGATGATCATTTTTGACATGCCAATAATGCATTAATATACGCACAAAATCTTTATTTTTTGACTGCTTGACTTGATACTAACAAAATTTAAAAAATTTATATATAAACGAAGCTCTCCAGAAAGATATCAGTTTGAACAGTTTGAAATTTTTCGTTTGAACTTTGAAAACGGATATATGACTTATAAGCATATGTCTTGATATGCTTATATAAGTAGCGTAGTTGGACTCTGCTACTTAATAGAGGAGGGTTCAAATGATTTCATTATGTTTTATTTTTAAAATTTTAATAATATAAAATTTTAAACTCAAATATCAAAATAAAACCGTTAGATATAATCTATATGTTTTTTTTCTCTATGTACGTAAAATGTTATGATATTTTAACTTTATTTTGATTGGTATCAAGAGCTTACAAAAATAAGTAATGTGAATAATTTATGGATGTTGATGTTTCAGCATATTAATTCAAATAAAAGTAAAACAAAAAATAATAACTTTTCCCATGCATGTATATAGAATAATATAAATCATATCTAACGGTTTAATTTTTACATATAAAACTATTTTTATTATTATATAATAAAATAAGAAAACATAATGAATACACAAAAAAATGAAGACATTTAAACCTCTACATACAACCCTTGCATGTTTAAGAAGATTTTTTTATTAAACAAAAGATAGAATCTTAGCATGTGAAAAACCAATGTTGTTTGTTATCTAAAAGTTTCAAACGATGCTTACAAACGTGAGTGTACTTTCACTAATTGGGTGTATTTGGATGCGGAGAGAATAGCGCTATTTTTTTCGCTATTCTCTAGATTAGCGCTATTCTCACTAACCTGTCCAAAACATGAGTTAGTGCTAACCCCAGAACAATGCTATTCTCGCTATTCCTGTGCAACATCCAAACGCACCGTAAGAGGATTGCAATCCTAGTATTCTGAACCATAAAAGGAAAATTTACCTTCAAAGAAATCACAATCGAACAAAACGAAACACTACATCTTTCGATATAAAGGGTAGGAAAGATAAGTAATGGCATTGGAAATTATTGTCTTTTGGAATATGAAATTAGAAATAACTTTTGCTAAAAATGTGGTGGAAACAAAGAATCTAGACAATGAACAGCACCTCCAGGGAAGTAGGGAACTACCCAATTTGGAATGATAGGAAAAACATCTGGGAATAAAGATAAGAACTACGAGCCGTCATTGGTTGTTCATTAAATGGAATGTAGCCTTTAAATTTCTTTCCATTTGCACTACGGTACAGTCTACACACAAGTATAAATAGAGGAAAAAAAATAATTTGACATTTCTTTACATCTGCTCTAGTCAGTGCTCGTTGCTCTCTTCTCTCTCTCAGCACTGCTCATTGCTCTCTTTCACTCTTGAATATTCATGCATTTCATCTGCCACCGTCTCCCACACACTTCCAATTTTCTCATAATAGCCGACCTGTTACCATAGAAAAGTCTCAACACAACAAACTAAATCATTGAAAAAGCTGGGCATTCAAGTTTTTCATTAGGTGGCAAAAATTACCTGACTTATAACAAATCCTTTGAGCATGCTAAGAAAGTCACCACGCCTCTGACAATCCAGTCTCTCTAGCTCACTTCGGTTATTATCCTGAAACAACGTCAAACATGGATAAGAATTTTCCCTAAAACACCAATTCACAATGCAATAATACATCCCTTCACTTTCATTATTCTTTTTCCTCTTTCTTTGCTTAGAGGGAAAGGCTTCTCTCTATTGGTCGTCTTTTTTTTTCTTTTACTTTTTGCCACAATTGCAGTAAAGGTTTCTGTGCTTCCTGTTAACCCTGAAAATCTTTTTGGCTCTTTTGCAACTACCACCAGAAGAGAAGGTATATACCAAACAATTTTACTTTTCTCCACTGTCATACTAAACAATCCAATTATGAGAGATTGCTTGTTAAGCTTAATTAGGATGAGTAATAGAGCGCATAGACGTTTCATAGTAGGTACATACGAAACAATTTTGCTTTTCTTCACTACTTATTTCATACTTTGTCTGACAAAACCCTTCCTTTTCCATAATTTGGTATTAGGAGCAAACAGGAAAATAAATGTTGCCTTATATTGCAAGTACGATAGGAAAATCCTAAAAAAAAATTGCAAGGACAATAGAATCTTTAGGTGATATTCAGAAAAAAAAGGCGCTCCTTTCTGATATTTTACTTTGTATTTTCTTGAGATGGGACAGTAGCATCAAATAAACAACACCTGCTTATCAACACAAATGCACGCACAACACTGGATTATTACCTTAATTCTCTCATACTCTCTCACGGCACAGCACTTGGCATCCTCGGTGACTCTTATTGTTTCCTTCAACTCTTCAACCCTGCGAAGCCTTGACCTATCACCGCCAAATATTTTTGAAGCTGCTGCTTCAAGCTTCTCAACCCTAGAATTCAGTGTTGACAGGTCCGACATCAGTGTTTGCACAGTTAACAAGGCACTCGACCTGTCAGAGAATGCAGTGTGAACTGATAGCATTATACCTAGATGTTCATGTAGAGTATCCTGACAATAAGAAAACATCATTAAAAATTGTTAGAATTATCATGTGCTCAAATATTTAATGTTAGGTTATATCTGCAAATTATCCAGGGGCGCAGAGAAGTAGAGAAAATTGAAAATTTGAAGGGCCAAAAAAGACACGCCAAAAATTCAAAATGAATATAGCATACTGCAAGCCTTAAGATAAACAAATAAAAGCAACAATATTGGTCAAAAATTTCTTACAAGATGTTTAACCGTCTGGGCATTTAACTCGCGGTAAAGTCTGCTAGATTTAACAGCAGCTGTGGCCACTTTTTTCATATCAGCAGCTCTTGTTCTCTGTGAATCAAGTGTAGCCTCATCACTCTCGAATTTTGTTAACTTTATGAATGCTAATCCCAATTCTCCCATTGTTTCTCCAATGTCCTGCTGAGCTTTCACAAGTGTCTCTGCCTGAAATTACAAAAAATGATGTAAAATACATGAGGATATGTGGCATAGCTTAGTTTTTTTTTTTTTTTTTTGAAAAATAATTGGTAGAATTTACCACATGTTTCATTCAGTCAATAAACGAAACACCCAGCAATTTGTTTTTTACAATCTATATCTAAAAAATTATCAGGAAACCCTTTGCCCCAAAGTCTCAAACCACATCCTTAAGTTAACCACAACCTAACATATATCAGGTGTGTGATCTACCCTCAGTGATAATATCCATCCTCAACTAAACCAATATGCCCTCAATCAGCAAAATTAAATCAGTGTACTATCACCAAACATTTGCCACAATTTCACATAGGTGCTAAACACATTGCAACCATTACAGTGCACCATCTCTGTTCTTGTTAATTTAAATTGAGCTGGACCCCTCTACGGTCAGTTACAGTTTACCATTTTCATTGACAAAATTTTTTTAACTTTTAACTTTTTAGTATTAGCAATGCCAATCTACTATTAAAAAAACCCAAGCATGAAACTAGAGCATATTTTTTAAATCTTTCTGTAACAACAGATAAGTACATAAATGATATGAGCAATCCTAAAATTATCTAACTTAGCCCTCTTCAATGCTTAATATCATTTCATGCTGCTTAAGAGTGAAAGAATTATCTTAAAATTGCAAGGACTGAAATGCAAAACCATACATACATGCTGGGAAGTTGTCGTAAGTTGTAGCTCCAAATCTTGCAGCCTATCTTTTTTCTCCAAGAACTCTCTATCCTCCTCTACCACTGCTGGTCGAGCCCCAACCCACTCATTTGTCACTGTCTGCTTCAATTCCTTAAAAATCCTCAACAAATCCCTTCCACCCTTGGCTGGCTGTACCACCTCCTCAGGACCTGCCATGTCAGCACCTGAGAGCTGCCTTGGCAGCCGCACAGCCCCATCCAGCATGCGCGAAGCCACATCAGTAGTAGGTAGGAGCGGAAGCCTTCCTTCAGCAAGAAACACTCTCAGCTCGTCAGATTTGCCAATCACAGGATGGGCTGCAAGGCGGCGAAGGTAGCGTTCTAAGGCAACTCGCCGCTGCTCAATAAAATCTGCACTCTTCATCACCTGCAATAGGAGATTCATGTATTGAGGTAAACCTTTTTGTTAATATTTGTATTTTTAGAATCTTTCATGATTATTATCAAGGAGTAGTATTCTCTCTGCCATGCTGGTACAGAAGACAAGGATGAAAAAGGTATAAAAATAACCGAGGCTTTATTTATCATATTCCAGCTGGAAAAGAATGTAAAACGGATAGGATTCTATTAGGCTAGACCTGAAACCAAAAGACGAGAAACAATACACAGCAAGCACTTAAAACATCTATCAGTTGAGGATAAGGTTCTTTATTAGTTAACAACCTGCTTAAAACAGCCAATACAGACATAAACTGACAAGTAAACCAGATTGCTACAAAAGTGTAAGACTAAGTTTTAGAGGAGAAATTACATGCAGGATTTAAGGTTCACAGGTAATAACATAGATGCTGATGCATGCACTCAAATCTATAAGAAATATAAGTATATGCTCATCTTTCAAGTAGTCATGATCATAATCAATCTAGCCAATGGCACAGAGCTAGTAGAGCTAGAAAAATCTTATAATATAACTAAACAATAAGCACGGAAATTTCATACCACCAACCAAATTCATACAGATATCACGTTTTAATTGTCATAATACTTACCCGGCCTTCAATAACACCCTTGTCGGGCCTGACAGGAACGAATAAACCTCTGTGTGACTCTGCAAGTCGATCCGCAAGTGTCACGAAATCTCGAAATCTGCGCCTGACTTGCGAATCAGTGCCATCTCTAGCACGACTAGTAATAAGATAAGTGAAGTAGCTTCCACTTCCTGATCCAGACACAGGTGAAGTCGAAACTGTCTCTGGTTCCTGTAATGGATCTGAGACAGTGATGCGGAGGTAATTAGATGTGGAACTGGACGGTGAAGGAGAGACGGATCCGTTTGAGGAGTTGAAAGGGGTAAATACTACGTCAGAGTAAGAAGGCGGGTCAACAAACGAGGAGGAAGGGGAGAGAGCAAAAGTGGGAGGAACTGGAGGGGTGAGTAGGGGGTCTCTGGGGATCTCTTGCGAGGCGGAGATGGCTGAATGGTAGTCCGATGCGGCGGTGGTGGCGGCGGAGGAGGCTAGGGTTAGGGTTTCCATTGATTCTTCTTCCGGGCCCATCATGGTTTAGTGGTGGTTTATGATCAATTATTCAATTATTCAATGGAGAAGATGGATGGCATAATTCAGTCACGGATGAATATAGAGAGAGAGAGAGTTACGACTTACGAGGAGTAGAAGGAAGAAAGAGAGAGAGTGGGGAGTGGTGTTGTGAGGGGAAGGCCTTGGAGGATGCGCAGCGAAGAAGAAAGGTAAGGAGATTAGTTGCTGCGCTAAGTGCGTTTCGGTTCACAGAGAGTAATCTCTGACAATCGGGTCGTGTCAGATACTGGGACCATTAAACTGGAGGGGTGAGTTTTTTTTTTTTTTGCTTCCAACACGCCCGTAGGCAATTCATTAATACTTGGTTGTTCCCCTCAGGGTTACATTCTGAATAACGGATAAGTAAACCCCACATAATTCATTCTCTCCCTTCTAGCTAAACCAGCCAAGAAATCCGCCAGCTCATTGTGGCTTCGAGAAATATGCTTACAATAAAAACCTATTCTACTCTTGAACAATCGCCATAACTCAAGGAGTTCCCTAGATGCCCGCCAGTCAACCTCTGTTGGGGGCTGCAGAATTGTAATTGCTGATGCCAGGGTAGCATTGTCAGTATAGAAGGTGCATTGCTCCAATCCCTTTCCCATCACGTACCTAACTGCCTCCAGTAGGCCTTTTGCTTCAGCCTGGAGTGGACTAGCGGCCGACGAATGCTGCACCCCATACGCTATTAGGTGATCTCCAGTTAGCAGAGCAAAACCCAGTCCCGCCTCCCAGGAATTAATCCAGGACGCATCCGTATAACATTTGTTTGCCACCCCGACTCCCGTACCAGCGAGCCTCAGATCTGTGCCAAAATCCTCCCCAATTGTACCAACCTCCGCTTCCTGCCCCGCCATCCCTTTTGCCCTGACCACCAATGATGTTTCCGCCTTGATTGCTATTACAAAATTGCTGAATTGATACAGGGAAGGCTGCTGGCCCTGGTACGTCCGAGCATTCCTGCATCTCCATATTGCCCACACTATTTGCGCAAACTCTGTCCACTGTTCAGCTGAGGTCCTTCCCAGCACCAGTATTAGAGCCTCTATTAGATTATTCGGGAGGCTTTCATTCCTGAGCGGGAAACCCGAAGACATCCAGCAAGCTCTTGCAAAATGGCATCGGAAGATCATGTGCATGCCATCCTCTTCTTCCTGAGAGCACACAGCACAAGTAGGGGAAGCAGCAGCAATTCGAAGGGAAATCGTCTTTGCGAGTGGTAGGGCCTTCAACACTAGCTTCCACAAAAACAATCTCACTCTTGGCTGTATCTGGCCCTTCTTCCAAACACCTTGCCACAGTTGAGATTGGTTTGGTGGGACCCTTCTCCATGCCTCGTTGATGTCATTATATGCCTTCTTTACCGAGTACTTGCCATTGGTGGATAGGTGAAAAACCAACTCATCTCCCCCAATCCTTTGCTGAGGTGGCGGAATATTTGTGACGATGTGCATACAGTTCTCATGCCCAAACAGCTGAATGAGCCGCGCCACATCCCACCCCCCTTGCTCCCCCTGCACCAGATCCGACAGCCGCAAACCCCTATCTTCAGGCCGTGGGTTGAAATCCATTACCCCAGGAAACCATGGTTGGCCATACACCTTACACTTCATGCCATCTCCGATTTTCCAAGTTATCATAGGAAACAGTTGTGGTCTGAGCAACATTAGGTTTCTCCATAGGGCAGTACAGTCATATGTTCTCTTAGTGGTCCAAAGTTCTGACCTTGGCAGATATTTTGCCTTCATGATTTTGACCCAAAGAGAGTCCTCCTCTGTACCCATCTTCCACAGTGCCTTCATCAACAGTGAATCGTTCATTCTTGCAAGATCTCGGATCCCCAGTCCCCCCAGCCTTGTAGGGGCCGTAATGCTGTCCCAAGCCACATAAGCAAGGTATCCCTGTCCAACCTGCTTCCCCCAGAAAAAACATCGAATGATCGAGGTTAGCTTTTGCAGCACTCCTTGGGGTATCTTAGCAGTGCCAAAATAATACAAGGGGATTGATTGGAGAGCCGCCTTGATCATAACCAACCTTCCCGCAGGTGATAGTTTCCTGCCCTTCCAAGCCTGCAGTTTCCCTAAGAACTTATCAATTAGAAAATTAAAAGCCCCCGTTGAAGTAGCGACGGGTGCTCCCAGGTACTTCCTTGCTCCTTGCCCCGACTGCAATACGCCAAAAATACCCTCTACCTCCCTTCTTACTCCCTGCGGCGTTTTCTTGCTGAACTAGATTTCACTCTTGTCAGGTCCGACCCTCTGGCCCGACATCATAGAAAAAGCATTCATAGCTGCCAGCAAAATTGAAGCCTCCCCAACCTGTGCTTTCCCAAACAACAAGAGGTCATCCACATATAGGGAATTGGTGATAGCCGGCGCCGTATTTGCCAACTTAACCCCCCTGTAGCCGCCCATTCTGTTGCAAGCCTAATAACCCCCGCGAAAGCACATCCATGCCAAGGATGAATAGATAAGGCGACAAGGCACAGCCCTGCCGCAGCCCTGATCTCGGTTTTAGGAATCCATCTCCCCTCCCATTGACAACCACCGAAAATTCTGCTGATTTAACGCACAACATAATCCATTCGCACAACTTCGCCGGGAAACCATACAACGGCAGCAGCTCCTCTAAGTAGGACCAGGACATTCTATCAAAGGCTTTTGACAAATCCAATTTGAGACAGAAATCCCAATTGCAATATTTGGAGGAGTTGAAGGAGTGTAGGACCTCTCTTAACAATATCACATTTGCCGATATCTCCCTCCCTGGCACAAACGCGCACTGATTCTCAGAAACACATCCCGCAATAAAGGGTTTTATCCTTGCTGCCAAGACTTTGGAGATGAGCTTATAGACCAGATTGCACACAGAAATTGGTCGAAAATCTGTTACCTTCTTCGGATTCTCGCATTTCGGAACAAGCACCAAATTGGACCTAGCAACTGCTGACGGGAGGTGGTTGTCAACAAAAAATTCGTGAACCTGGTTTAAGACTGCTTGGCCGAAAATATCCCAGTGCTGCTGAATGAGCCGTGCATTGACTCCATCAGGTCCCGCGGCCTTGTCAGGACCGAGCGATGCTAGGGCTCTCTCAATTTCTTGGCGACCCGGTACCATCGTTAGGCTTGTGAGAACCAGGTCCGGCACCCTTTGCAGCCGCGAGATTACCTCCTCGGGAAGTGTCTGGCGAATCGGAGTACATTCTGACCCCGCATAGATATCCCTGAAATGTTCCACAAACGAACTCCTAATTCCCTTGTCCGTTGTTTCCCACGACCCGTCATCCCGCTGAATCGCCCTGATTTGATTCCTCCTGTGTCTCACCACTGATGCGACATGGAAGAAATGAGTGTTCCGATCGCCCATCTGTGCCCAACTTACCCGAGATCTCTGGTGCCAAAAGATGTCAAGCATTGCCAAATACTCATTGTGCACTCGCTGCAACTCCTTTTCTTGACCTAAGACGTGCTGAGTCTGAGGCTTGGAATTGAGATCCAACATTTCAGCCTCTACCCTCCGAAGCATCACTTGTGGGGACTCTTTAACAGCCTCCCAGTGCCTGACCTCATTTTTAAGTGAGTCCCTAACCTGACTCCACTTAACCCCCCCCTCTGCACTGCCTTTTGACATATTCCCCTAAAATCATCCCTTGCTAACCACCAATTCTCCGTTCTGAATTTCCTGGCCTGACTTACCGATCGTGGCTCGGTTCTCACAAGGATCGGCATGTGATTGCTATTGAATCTCGGTAGGTGAAAAACTCCTGTTTTGGGGAATTTAATTGACCAAGCAACATTGGCAAGTGCTCTATCCAATCGCTCTGATATGTTTGCCCCGTCTGGTCTCTTGTTCGTCTAAGTAAAACATGGACCATGGTGCCCAAGATCCAGCAGCTCGGCCTCATTTACCCACTCCCTGAACTGCCTATTTTGGGGGCTGAGAATTGCATTTCCCCCTATCTTCTCCTGCGAGTCTATTATTGCGTTAAAATCCCCGAGAACGCACGTTGGTTTATCCGCATCAACTAGAAAACTGTCAATCAAACTCCATACTGAAGCATTCTCCTCTCTAGACGGGTCCCCATACACCGCCACTAGAACCCAGTCATTCAGACCATCCTGCACATCCGCAACTATTACATGCTTATCTTTATGTTTAATTACCACCGTCAACTCATCACTCCAGAGCAGCCAAAGGCCACCCGAATACCCATCAGATTCCACTATAGCCGAATTGCACAAAGGCAAGTTTTGAATTCGATTCCCCGCCACTCTAGCATTGCATCTTGTTTCCGCAATGAAAGCGACTTGTGCCCTTGTACAGTGGAGGTAACGGCTTAACGTGACAACTGTCGTGCCTCCACTACCCCGACAGTTCCACGACATAATATTCATATATCCCTTGCCGACGCATTATGCCCCGCCGGCTTAGGCTTCTTGATAAGAAGAGAGTGAGCTTCCTCAGACATGACTCCCCTGTCCGAAGTGTTGAGAGAACCAGACCCCTGATTTGGGCCTTGGGCTTGCCACTTAATGACAGGCCCATATTCCTTTGTCTGATCAAAAGATCTCTTAGTTGGCCCAGTATGCCCTTCCTGCCTCACTTGAGGTATTGCACTGAGATCAGTAATCCACTTCCCCCACTTAGGCCTCAGAATGTTAGCCAATTCAGGCCTTGCTCTCATGTCGGGGGCCTGCATTATTCTAGAGAGCCTTAAGTGGTCACCACAATCAGAAATTCCATGCCTAATCAGCCCACAATAGGTGCAGATCCTCGATATTTTCTCGAAATGACAATGTGCTTCAATTTGACCTATGAATGGGTGGTCCGCCTTGACCCTATCTTTGACTGCCTCTCCTAACTTTAGAACCGCCTTGACCTTTACGAAGCGTCTGCCCCCAGTAAAACCAATGACCGGTTCCGCAACCAGTGGCCCTAACTCATTCCCCAACATCCGTACACCATCCTCCGTGAGTGAGGTCAGCGGAACGTTGTACAACTGCACCCATACCTCCACAGTCTTAATCGACTCTGGGGACAATTCAGCATGACCGAACACTTGCTTTATGGCAATAATGTCCCCCTGTAAGACCACGGACCTCCTAGTAACACCCTCTCCAGATCCCTCTGACCCAAGCACTGTACCAGGAACATACCTCTGGATATTGGTGAAATCATAGTCGCTGGATCCACTTGCCAGGTTGTTTTCATCAGACTCACAAAAGGTCCATCCAGAACCGTTCTGTTGGTGATAACCTTGACGAGGAGGTACTTGCCCCAGTCGGTGCTGCTGGAGGCCTCTTTCGGTAACTTGAGCGTGGGTCCCTGCTGATTATCCGTGGAGAGCCCAACAAATTTCTGTATGAGCTCTTCATCCTCCTTAGATAGACCCGCCATCTGTCCTCCTCCTCGGACTTGGTTGGTGGCTTTCTCGACCAGTGGGACCTTAGGGAAGGGTGTGATTGGATATTTGGGGAATAATGTATTTAGGGGTGGGGGCGGCGGCCCTAGAATGGAAGAGGTAGGTGAATATTCCCCAGGTGGCTCCTTGGGACTAAAAGTGAGAGAATGGAACCTTCTTTGCCCTTTGTAGTAGTTGGGATTGCTAATTTGTCCCTTTGTCCAGGTGGCTGATTCTTGCGGCCTATTCTGTAGTGCAATTGTTGTTTTGAGTGCGAGAGAATCAGCTAATTTGTTGTATCTCCCTTTTTGGCATGGAGTGCACAGGTCCTTCCCCAGGTCTGCAATCCCAGGACTGGCATTTTCGTCAGACTGGGCCTGTTCCCCCTTGGCATGTAGTCCCGGTGGTAATTGAGCATCCTTTCTACTAGGGGTTTGTAGACCCGGTGTACCCATGCCCCCTCTAGACCATTTGCCGGAATGACACCCCAATGCTGCCGAAGCTGCCTCTGTATCCGGGTCCCTTAGAAATGGAACCATGAGTTGCAGAATTCGGTGCCAACCCGGCACATTAATGGGGTCCTCTTGGGGATGGTTGTGCAGATTTTGATGCTGTTGAGGCAATTGGACATTTGGGTCAGGCGGTGGTGGAGGCAGCCCGGGATTTAAACGGGGTTGTGTTCGAACTTCGATTTGCAAGTTGCAATCCGTCCATCTACCATTGTGCCCAATCGTGAGACTTAGAGGAATAAGCCTGGTATCTGGGCAATCCAAGAAGACCCTTACATATGAGCGGTGGCTGCCCCTGAGGCATTCTTGGTCAACTCCTGTTAGAACCCCCATAGATGATGTCGCCTGCCGGTAGTAATAGGGGTGGCAGAAGTCGACCGGGAAGTTGTGAATGGTTAGCCTCACCCTTGTGTAAGCCGGGAGCTGGTTAGAAGTGTCCAAGGCCTGCCATGGCAGAATTTGGAGGAAGTGTGTTCGATCCCAGTAATCAGCATCTAGAAGGAGGTCGTCTGGCGTTAGCCAGTCGGGAATTCGGAGTAGAAGCGACTCTTTTACCGGGGTGAAAAGCCAATTTGCAGGATAGCCACCATATCTCACCGTCAGCCTATCCGCCAGTTGGTGTACCGACGGTAAGGCAGTGAAATCATGGGATGTTAAGAGTACTGATGACTGAAGGTCGGCAGCAGCCGCTGATGCTCATCCAATGGCGAGAGAAAGGCGAACTGCCTTTGGAGTTGCTGGGGACAGGGAAACGGCCTACTCATGGTGTACATACATTGGTAGTTTCGGGTGGAGAGTGAGGTGAGAAAAACAGGGGAAGGAGGTTAATGGGGAATCAGGGGGGGCGGAGGTAGCTTCAGGAGACGGAGCAAAGGGGCAGGAGCAGAATTGGTTCAGGAGGGGGGTGGGTGAAGGGGGCGGAGCAAGATTCAGGAGGGTGAAAGAGGGGCGGAGCAGGAGGTGGAGGGCAAGGTTCCGAGGGCAAGGTGCTCACAAAAAAAGTATTACAATGAATTCATCTTTGCTTACACTGAGGGGTGAGTAGGGGGTCTCCCAGATCAATTGAGACTAGGTCCGATGCCCATCGGACCTACCTTGGTTTGATGGGTGTAATGACCATCCAATATGCATCAAGATTCGTGTGATCCGCATCAAATATCCGTGCAAGTCTGTATTAATTTCCGTGCGCATAGATCTTGATGCTAATCGTACGGTGAGAGAGCTCATTGAACCTAAATGTAGGTCCGATGCCCATCGGACCTACTCCTATCTCATTGTACTCAGTCTGTTAAGATGTGAATTCCAATTTTTTACGGTAGTATTTTAAGATAAAATAATTAAACTATTGAAAGCACAACAAATTTTTTCTCTTCAATTTATCTTTCTGTAAATTCTTCTAGTTACGATAGAAACTTAATAAACGTTCGTATCAAATATATAAAAATATTAATAGATAATAAAAGAATAGCTTCATTTATTATCTTTTTTATTTTTATTTATAATGACACTGCTATAAAATCCACAACTCAAAAAATAGTTTTATATCAAATTTAGTAGTAATCACCTACATATTCTTAATGTTTACTTTTCTTATTAAATTAGAAAAAACATACAAATTAAAATATCTCTGTTAAGTAAAAAAAAAGTACTTTATCTCATATACCATACTTTATATTTTAATTTTAGCAATGCACTAAAGATATCAATAAAAATATATCATTGTGTGATGCTAGACTTCGACCTATAAATTTCGTAAATAAAGTCACATTTTTTTTTTTACTTTTTGCAGCAAGTTTATTCAATTTATTTTTTTCATTAAAATTACTTATAAACTTTTGTTCAATTCATTCAATTTATGTAAGGATGATTCAATTCAACTCTCAAAATAGCATTGTCATCATAAAAATAAACTAAAAAATGATAATAAGTCCAACCATTCTTTCATTGTACTTAATAATTTTATTTTACATATTTGATACAAACTTTTATTGAGTTTCTACTATAATTAGAAAATTCTATAGGAGAGTAAATTAGACATGAAAAGAGAAATTTTTTATCTTTTCACTCAATAATCCAATTTTTGCTCTCAAAATAGCATGGCCTTTTTTTAAGAGATTGAAACCAAATTATATATTGATGGGCACCATAAGCGTTAATTTTCAATCGAAATATTAAAATAAATTGATATTTCTTAACAATATTTCTGTAAAACTCTGAAATTTTGAATTTTATTATAATAACTTTGTAGACCTTTCCGCAGTATTTAAATTTTTCAATCATATTCTTTTTGCAATTCTTATTAAATTTCCTTGATTATACCTTTTAAGCTCCTGATTAAATTGCTTTCTCGGGTTTGCATGGTACAAACCTTTTTGCAAAATTACCAGACGTGATTTGTTAATAATAATGAATTACCCAATTTCAGTTCCAACTAAAAATTGTGGGGAGATTGGATTGGGAACTTGTCGATTGAGCAAATGCAGCCTAAGGGCCTGTTCGGCAGGACAGTGGGCTGGGAAATGGGCACGGGAAAAAAAAAAGTTTGAACTGATTTTTACTGTTCACGTGGGAAAAAAAAAATCAGTCTGAGTGAATTTTTTTTTCCCACGTGAACAGTAAAAATTGGGGAGCAGCCGAACAGACCCTAATAGATGAGGGGGAATTCTACAGGAAAGATCAGTGATGAAATTTGTCTTTTTTATTTTCTTTTTCTTATTGGAACTGGCGGTGGTCAGTATTGTACGGGGCTGACCAGGAACTGAATTATAACTCACCTTCTTCATCTTGATTTGGCTAATTATCGATTGTTTGTTCTCTTTTGTGATTAAGCATAATATCCTAAAGGATTAATCAAGAAATAAGAGAAAAAGGAAATAAAACTTTCATGTTGATGTTTTTACTTTGTTAGAGATCTCCTTTGGATTTACTGAATCATCTTCTATCAAGTTATATTGGGAGATTTAGTTGATTATTAGGTCTGGATTTTGATTGGGTTCTGGCTTAGACAGTCTCATGAGTGATGATAGAGGCCAATGGTGACTAGTGCTCAAAATATTTTGTGGATAATGGAAGCTTTACAGGTTTGTATATTTCATCACATAAGCTCTTATTTTCCCTTGATTAGAATTAGTTCATTGCATTGAGGACATGTAACCAGGGACGGATCCAGGATTTTCGTCAGGGGGGGCAAAAAAATATCAACTCGGGTTTAAATCTATTAACCAATTGGGTACTCGATAAAAAATAATGCTTTAACTTATACTTTCCAATTCTTTGACTTGTAATTTCTGATGCTCTGACTTATAATTCTAATTACCAATCAAAATTCAACAAATTTATTTCAATTTTAACCCTAAATTTAACCCGAATTACAAATCAAACGTCCAGAGGGAGACAAAAAAAATTCCAGGGGAGGGTAAACTCGATCGAAACTGTTAAATCTTCACTAAAACTCAAAATCCAGAGGGGCAGCTAATACTCTGGGTCCGCCCCTGTATGTAACTTCCACTTTCAAATGAATTTTTAGATTTTCTAGTGTAGATATTGTGTCTTAAATTAGTTGAATTACAATGCTATAAATAGAAAGTTGATGCAAACCCCTAATGAGAACTGAGAAGGTCTGTCATGCCAATGCATTACGCTAATTTACACCTAACTTTTTTGTGTTGGCCGTGCCACCATATTTGTGTTCAGTTAATTAATTAGAACTGCAAATAAATAGAAATGATCTAACCAAAACCTCAAACAGTTCTTACTGGTACAGTAAATGTAAGCCCTAATAATACCCTGTTTTTGTACTATAGCTTCTTCCTAAGCCCGCAATTCGTACATAAGTCTCAACTGGTTTCAGTTGGTTTGCAACCAAAGACCTTTGAATAGCCAGCCATCTATTCTCAATTGTGGAGCCATCTGTTCTTTTCAATTTAACCATATGTAGAGCCATCTATTCTTCAATTGTGCAACATGACAGAGGTGATTGTTAAGGTGTAAATTTACAGGTACCAAAAAGTTCTTAGTTCAGTTTGTGAATATCACCAAGGCTGACAAGAAGGTGGATATCGTTAATACTCTTTTAGATAGACCCCTGAACCTAAGCTATGAATTACTTAGATAATCTCCTGAGGTGCATATGGAAGTCTTTTCTTTCTGATTTGGGTAGGTTTGTGGTACATAGTATAATGCAGGTACCTGAACCTAAGCAATTCTTCATTTTCTTTTTTTACCGGTGACTCGAGTGTGGTTTGTAATTCACATTTGGAGATTAGGTACAACAAGTGAACAACTTCTTCCCCCTTCTTTTTCTCTCAGTTTTCTTTGATACTTTTTTAGACGTTAGTGTGGGTATGGTATGGTACGGTACAAAACTGCATGAATACAACTTGTAAGAAAAAAAAGGAAACACATAATTAGGCTATGTTTAGATGCACTAAGAATAGCACTATTCTTAGAATATCATTGCTATTCGGAACAAGGATAATCCAAACGAGAAATAGAGCTATTCGGAATAGGGAGAATAGGACTATTCGCTATTCTTACAAAAACATGGAAGAGCATTTGTTGCTTTCAATATTAATACTTATCTAATATTTAAATTAATATTATATTACATTTAATATTTAAATTAATATTATATTGTATTATATTTGATCTAATATTATATTATATTTAATCTAATATTTTATTTAATACTAATCTAATATTTAAAATAATATTATATTACATATAATATTTAAATTAATATTATATTATATTTAATCTAATATTTTATTTAATACTACTCTAATATTTAAAATAATATTATATTACATTTAATAATTAAATTAATATTATATTGTATTATATTTAAACTAATATTATATTACATTTAATCTAATATTTTATTTAATACTAATCTAATATTTAATAATATTATATTACATTTAATATTTAATCTAATATTATATTACATTTAATCTAATATTTTATTTAATACTAATCTAATTTTTAAAATAATATTATATTACATTTAATATTTAAACTAATATATTACATTTAATATTTAAAATAATATTATATTACATTTAATATTTAAACTAATATTATATTACATTTAATCTAATATTTTTTTTAATACTAATCTAATTTTTAAAATAATATTATATTACATTTAATATTTAAACTAATATTATATTACATTAAATATTTAAAATAATATTATATTACATTTAATATTTAAACTAATATTATATTACATTAAATATTTAAAATAATATTATATTACATTTAATATTTAAACTAATATTATATTACATTTAATCTAATATTTTATCTAATTTTTAAACTAATATTATATTACATTTAATATTTAAACTAATATTATATTACATTTAATATTTAAACTAATATTATATTACATTTAATATTTAAACTAATATTATATTACATTTAATATTTAAACTAATATTATATTACATTTAATCTAATATTTAAATTAATATTATATTACATTTAACATTTAACCTAATATTATATTATATTATATTTAATATAATATTTTATTTAATACTAATCTAATATTTAAAATAATATTATATTACATTTAATATTTAAATTAATATTATATTGTATTATATTTAATCTAACACATAAATTATTACTTTATTCATTCCCTCCAAACTCTATTCCAAATATGTAATCCAAACAACTTTTTCACTATTCCGAATAGCTTGAGTTAGCACTATTTTTAAATAGTAGCTATTCTTATTTACTATTCTAAACAGTAGCTATTCTAGCTATTCTAGAGTTCATCCAAACGTACCCTTAAAGAGCTACAAATTAAGAACGAATAAGTCAGATTAGGATCGAGTCAAATTAGATTTGGATTATTTCAGATAATTATGTAATAACTCTTTTGTATTGTTCGGTACTAATTTGATAAAACTGAGAGAAATTTGTTTAATGTAATATACCTGTAGATGAAACATTGTGGGTTTTATTTTATCAATCACGTAGCATAATTTGCATGACAACTATCACCAAAATATAAGATGATAGCATATAACATCACTCCCCTAATAAAAAAATTTCGACGCCAGCTACTAAGGTATGTTTGGTTAGAATGAGAATAAGTTATTCTTGAAGTTAGACTATTTGGAATAGTCTATTCGGTGTTTGATTAGATTAGAATAGCTAGAATAGTGAATCCAAACTTGTCTTATTAGAATAAGCTATTCCTAAGAGTTTTGAGTTTTGACTATTCTAATAAGACAAACAATAATTATTCTTGATTTGGTTATTCTAGTTATTCTTGTTATTACAACCAAACATACCATAAAAGAGTTCAATGTTTTGCAAATTATGTCACACAATTGTGTATGTATGCTCTCAATACAACTTGCAAATTCTCCCTTCTATGCCAATGTCGCTATCCACAGCTGCAATTCAAGACAAGCATCTTGGGTTTCCAAGTTCTAACATACATTTGTTAATGGATCCGAAACCCCACCGGGTTATCGAATATAAACGAGATCGCACCCAAGTCCCAACTATAACAAGTTACCACCGTCCACTTTAACAGAAGAAAACGCAAACAGTTGATTCATGCCAAGATCTTGATTTTTTATTAGTTGTTTGTACCGCCAAGCAAGCAGAAACATAAAGGGTACGCCATCATGCCAAGATCTTGAATTTTAAGGGATTTGAAACAAAAGGTGAAAATCACATCACAAAAAAACAAATTATTCAGAGGGAGCAAGTAGCAACAATTATAAACGAATAAAAGAATACATCATCAGCTGCTAGATCAGATTCAGAATCAATGCCAGAACAATTGCAATAGAAATCTTAACAATTTAGACCAAACATAATTCTTGTCATCAGCATCTATATTCTTCCTTCTACACCGACCATATAATAATCAATTCATCATTAAATCAAACTTAAAAAAACATCTAATTCTTAACTAGGCTTCAAAAGTGTGGATTGAATATTGAAAACTTAACAGCCTAACACCACCAAATCTGATGCCTCAAACATGTGAAGCAGGATTTGCTGTGGCAGAAGCCGCTGCGGCACTGAGGAAGGAGAGCAATCCACCAGCGGCACCACCACCTCCAGCTGCAGATCTGGCAGCCGCCTCCTGCTCATCAAGAAACAAATCCTCCGGCACTCGAAGGGCACCGTGCACACATACTATCGCCAACCCGACCAGTAAAGACTGTATAATAAGAGATGCAATGGGTGTGAAGAAGAGGACGTAGAAGGAGAAGCCGGAGAGGATGAAGAGGATTTCCCGACTGGAGAACTGGCGGCCGAGGAGGGTCAGCCGGGGAGAATCAGCAGCGCGATAGAAGTAGAAGAAGGACCAGGCGGAGAGGAGGGAGAGGAGGAGGATGAGGACAAACGGGTGGGAGAGGAGGGAGACGGAGAGGGTGAAGAGGAGGAGGAGGGAGTAATTGAGGCGGAAGTAGGAAAGGTTGCGGCGGAGGCGGTGGATGGAAGAGGGAAAGGAGTCGGGGCGGGGGGAGAAGGCGGTGGGGTCGACGAGCTCTGGCCAGGGGCGGGCGAGGGAGAGGGAGCGGCGGAGGGAGGAACTCAGGCGGGAGATCAGCGGGGCAAAAGGTGAGGGAGAGGGAGACGGAGATGTGGCGGCAGGGGTGGAGATCGGGAGGATCGGAGGAGGAGACGCGGCAGCGGTGGCCATGGAGAGAGTGAGTGAAGAGGTGATAGTGAGAGCAATGAATTTGATGCCCAAAATAAAAAGGAAAGATTTTTATAGATTTCCTCTCAATCAAAAAAGAGTGAGAAATAGGGGATAGCGTAGTGAGATAAAAAAGCAACTTGTAAAATCTGATATGGTAAGTTCTCAAGCCATCGGGTTACTAAATTAAATGGAGTAGAACTAGGGTGCTCCTAAGCTCACCAAGTCCTTTCGTGAGCGCGACTCTAAAACCTATCGAATTGACTTCAAATGACATTTTCAAACCGTTAGATGTTCAATCTATATTAAAATGTGTTTGGAGACCAAATTTTACATTTTTTGAAATTTTTTTACTATTTATTAAGATGGTTTGAAAATCGCTGTTTTCCAATGGTGCAAAATTTTAATAAAAACAGCGATTTTCAAACCATCTTAATAAATAGTAAAAAAATTCCAAAAAATGTAAAATTTGGTCTCCAAACACATTTTAATATAGATTGAACATCTAACGGTTTGAAAATATCGTTTGAAGTCAATTCGATAGGTTTTAGAGTCGCGCTCACGAAGGGCTTGGTGAGCTTAGGAGCACCCTAGTTCTACTCAATTAAATGTCTGATTAATGGATCCGTTTTATCAAACCCGTTAGTCCCATTAAATCATATAATCAGACGCCTTCCAGAATCCAGACTCATTAACTTTATTAAAAATATCTAAATCGGTATTAAATGGCCAGTTTTTTAATTTTATTTATTTTTAAAGAGAAAAATCAGCCATTAAATAATCAGTTTCTTATTTAAATTCAACATAAATTAATTTAAAAAACAGAGATTTTAGAGTATGTATACAAAGAATTGCAGCAGATTCGAATCCCGCACACTATCCTTGCCCATCACCAAGATACACATGATTCCTTTGTATTTTGGTAAGATGGTTTCTCCTGGAACCCACCGCATTCTTATGGGTCCGAATTTGCTGGGATTCTAAGGGATCGCAGGACCCTGCGATTCTAAATCCAATCATTCAAATGATAAAATCCAGAATTTTTTTAGAAATCAATTTTTGTACACGAATCTCAAAACATATGAACGGTTGAAATTGAAATCGCAGGACCTGCGATCCCAGAGAATCGCAGCAGATTTATTTCCTATTCTTATTGCTTTGATTCTTTTAAATGGTTTCTCACTGGAACCCACCAATTTGATTCAATTCATGTTTTTCGGTCAAATGTTTTCTCACTGTGACCCACTCAATTTTTTGTTTACTTACCATAAAAATTGAATGGGATCAAAGGGGTTTCTCACTGGGACCCATTCATTGAATATTCTCACTGGGTCAAATGGTTTCTAATTGACTGAAATAATATTTGGTTAAAAAAAAGTCATACGCAGCTAAGTCCGTGGTGACTTTTGAATTTTTAAGGAATTAATCGTCATTCAGAATTTTGAAATATTAAGATTGTAACTAAAAAAATTTCGGACTAATTGAATATTGATAAATTGAATAAATAAATATTGAACAAAGATTATTAAACTAACAAGCGCTGCAGCCCCGTTAATGCTGCTACAAAAAATTAGTTTCAGAGTAGAACTTGGGTGTACTCAAGGGACTTGGTGAGTTTAATTTTAAAATTTATCAAATTGACTAAGAAAGACGAATTAAAATTATTAAAAATTGATCTACTTTAGAAGTGATAAATTTACAAGTAAAGGTTTTTACAATTTTAAATTATTTTAGTGTAAAATCAAGTGGTAAAAAAATATTCAAAAAATAAATGCACTAAAATTAGTTTATTAACCTTTTAATTTTGACTGCTTGACTTTATACTAAAATAATTCAAAAATTTTGAAAATTGCATGTAAATCATCACCTGCGGAGTAGATGAGTTTTATCGGTTCTAATTTATCATTTAAAGCTAATACAATATATTCTGAAATTAAACTCTTAATAACACCCTAGTTAAACTCACAAAAAATTACATCCGTCACTGTTCAAATCTTTAGAACAAAACAACCGAAATTTTTATTAATATCCAAAAAAAATGTCAAATTTCAAAATCTACACCCGATTCTGAAAATTTTTGAAATCTACCAAATCGCAAAATTATTTTGCGGTTTTGGAATACATCTTTCCGCAAAATTATTTTGCGATTTTGCAATTTTAGGATTTTTCAGATTTTTTTAAATTAAATAGAAAGTGTTTAATTTATTTATTTTTGTATTGAAATATTATAAATATTTTATATATTTCTTTCAAAATATAGATGGAATACTATATAATTTAATTTATTAGAAAGACTGACAAATAATCCGGATCAATATTTTTCAGGGCGGATTTTTTGTGGCTGTAAGAAAATTTTAAATATTTCTTTGTGTGTTATTGGAAAACAATAAAAACATTTTTATTTTTTCAATAACACACAAAGAAATATTTTAATTTATTTACAACCGCAAAAAATCTGACCAAAAAAATGTTGATCTGAGTTATTTGTTTCAGTCTTTCTAATAAATCAAATTATATAGTAATCCATATATTTTCAAAGAAATATATAAAATATTTCTAATATTTTAATAAAAATAAATAAATTATAACATTTTCTGTTTAATTAAAAAAATCTGAAAATTCTAAAACCGCAAAATTATTTTGCAGTTTGGACATACTCCAATTTTTTTCACAATCGGGTGTAGATTTTGAAATTTGATATTTTTTGGATATTAATAAAATTTCGGACAAAACAAGTTCTATTTACAAAAATAACATTCCGAGATTGAATATTTTGTACTAAAAGATCAAAACTTAAAAGAGTAGAATTAGAATGTTCCTAGAATTCATTAAATTCTAAAACATATCGAATTGACTTCAAACAACAAATTCAAACAGTTGAAACCGATCTACCTTATAAGTTATGCATTTACATGCAAAAAATTTAAATTTTAGAATTAATTTAGTATAAAATCAAGCTGTCAAAATTAGAAAATTTACAAATTAATTGTAGTGCATTTATTTTTTGAACATTTTTTGACCACTTGACTCTATACAAAATTAATTTGAAAATTAAATTTTTTTTGTATGTAGACGCATCAAGTAGATCAATTTCAATAATTTGGATTCGTCGTTTGAAGCCAATCCAATAGATTTTAGAGTTCATTTCACAAATGTGAAATAGACTTCGTGGACTTAAAAACACCCTATTTCTACTCCAAAACTTGTGTCTGCACCGAAAACATACGAAAAGGCAAAGATTAAATAGTCCTCAGTTTCAGTGATCACCAAGTAAGAATGCATGATATCCAGTTGATGTCAATCTGAATCAAAGTTCTCCTTTTTTAGCACATCTCAAGGATCCAGCTAAAACTTAAATGGTGGAAGAACAGTTGAAATCTATCTGTATCTTTTTACTTTTTCATGCTGAAGTATGACTATAAACATCAGGTCCAGAAAACTTGGGAGTACATATACTGCTAAACCAATTGTAATTGGCTAATTAAGCATTACTGATAACATTGGTTCAGACTGGAAAAAAGGTTTTAAAGTAGTAAATTTTTTTGTATACCTAACTACCCAAGTAAATGGACCGACCTTATCAGAATAGTAAAATGCACACGGCAAACTTCATCATAACAACCACAATAATACTGAGTTTGCCATTATTAACTTGGTTTGATTTTTAACAGCATAAACTACTTGAGCAATAAGAACTCAAATTCTAACATCATCACATGAGAGAATCACTCAGATTAACCTAGAAGGGAGTGTACCAACACCAGGGGGCTCCAAGAGAGATCTAGAAAGTAGATCCATTCCAGCCAAAGTTAGAACCCTGCATTAGTGTATTATAACGGTAAGTCTCAGATTTTGCAATAACCATGGAAAAAAGTAAATGGGAAAATAAAAAAATATTTGAGAAGCATAATGCATACTCCAAGTGTTTATGGGTTTTAGATTCAGCTTCTCTCTGGTATCAGTTTTTGGGGAGTTTTGGGTTCAGGAGGTCAACTTCTCTCCAATTAGACAGTGCAATGATTCATGCTGATGTCCATTTTACAGCTAAGGTCCAGAGCTCATACTTATCCTGGTTTGAGAGTATGATGCTATCAGGATAATCGTCGGACAATATTGGGGTTAAATCCTTATGTCCAGAGTTATAGGCCTTGATTAGTTTAACCTCTAAGTCACACTAAAACACATGATTATAATTTCTACTGAGCTTTACATACTGGTATACAAACTATATGCGATTAACAAAAACAAGATCTTGCCTTGGTGTCATAAAACTTGAGAAAGAACCGTGATTTGGGAACGGAGAGCTTGGCCTCGAGAACAGCAGAAATGCTGCCACTCAGCTTCTTGTTAACATCAGGGCTGAGGCCACCAATCGAGACAAGCTCACCATATGCCGCTGGCTCCTGGGTCCCACCAAATGACATCGGCACCGACCCCTTCAGAACTACCATCACATACTGTAATTAATGAAAATACATGCAGGCTAATGAGTATAAGGAAAGATGCATAACCATTCAGAACTAAATTTAAGAAACTTTGTCAACACAGGATGGTACCAAATCCCAAATGAGATTGCTTTTTTTAGTATAATAAAGTAGTAATAACTAAATCCTAGCACCTTTAACAATAATTATTCTTTTATACCAGTATTAGTTGATTTTATTGCTAAGATGCCTAAGTTAATGTGCTAAAATCCCCAAATATGAAGGCAAGTTGGTAAACCAGTAAACTAAGGTTTGCACCAGAAGAAATCTCAAATTCACAGTAAAATTTACCTATAATTATTGACTAGCCTCGCATTTTTAGGCCATACTAGACATAATACAAAAGGGAGAGAAAGTAAAGTAGGGTTTTACTGTCAGCCAAGAACAAGCGACATAAATAGTAAATCATTTTAGCTGGCACTGAAACTCAAGCTCCAATTGACACAAGTGAACTAATAAATCAACATAAAATCGCCACAAACGAAGCTAAATCACTTACTAGCCTCACACATCTAGGTCATACTAGACAGAATACGAATTATAATTTAAGACAAAAGGGGAAAAAAAATATAAAGTAGGGTTTTAGGGTCCGACCAACACAGAATTGACATGTCAGTTAAAGATTCGACGAGTATTGCAATAAATTTCTTAACCTAGGTTGATACGAAAGATAATATAAACATTAAACAAAAAAGGAGAGATCAAGAGAGAGAAGAGGAACGAAACGGACAGCCTCGGGCTTGCCGATGAGACTGGCGACGGTCTTTGACAGCTCCGAAAGGATAGATGACGTGTCAACGCCATCTAAGCTCGCATTCGTCGAAAGGTTCAGGCAAGGCATTTTCTTTCACCTCTCTCTCCTCTTTCAATCTAGTGTCGTTTCGCTTCTACCACAGAAGAGTGATGGAAAGACAAAAGGGGAATTTTCATTATAAGTAAAAGGCATTCCTGTTGCTCTCCAGTTCATACGAAAATTGAGGAGGATCGAATCGTGGAAGTTATTTTTTTTATTTAAAATTATTTAAGTCAAAGAAAACTATCAGAAAATTGACCGAAATTTTTATTAATAGGAAAATAAATAAATAGAGACAATGGAGAAGGGATTCGAGGAAACGAATAAGAAAAATGTGATTGTCTGTAACGTCCAGAGAACGTTATAGATCAAAACGTTTAGATTAGCGAAATCACATTAACCAGGGGCGGATCCAGGATTTTCGTTAGGGGGGCAAAAAAATATCGAATCGGGTTTAAATTCATTAACCAATTGAGTACTCGATAAAAAACAATGCTTTAACTTATACTTTCCAATGCTTTGACTTGTAATTTCTGATGTTTTGACTTTTAATTCTAATTACCAATCAAAATTCAACAAATTTATTTCAATTTTAACCCTAAATTTAACTCGAATTATAAATCAAACGTCCAGATGGGGGCAAAAAAATTTCTAGGAGGGCAAAGTCGGTCGGAACCGATAAATCTCCACTAAATCTCAAAATTCAGAGGAGCAGCTGCCCCCCTTGATACACCTGGGTCCGCCCCTGACATTAACTACTAATTAGCGGTTTATGCTGGCCGTTTTGGTTTACCACGTCCAGACATTTTGAAAAACAAAAAAATTCTTGGTTTGTACAACGTCCTTTACTTGTGAAATCCAACAAGTCAACTATGAGTATTAACCATAGCCTTCATCACCAACGTCAAACTAGCAAGTATCCAATTTTGTACTTGCTGAATTCAGCTGTTACCCCTTCTTTATCCATATCTCCATTCTATTATTAAGCACGTTGAGTGTCCGATCCGCCAACAGCTACGATTGAAAAATTATTTTTTGGATTTAATCTCAGTTCTCCAATCACATAATCTATCTTCTTTTGATTAAATGCATATGTTTTATGCGTAAAAATTTAAATTTAGCTACAAATATACTCGCCACACATACCGGCACACGATGCGTTACAATTAAAATTAAACAGACTCTAAAATTTAGCGATATAATTCTCCTTTTTCTTATTTTTTTTTGTTTCCTTATTTCTCTCTCTCCAATTGAAATTTTCTATACGGCGGATCACAATACAAATTAATTTTTTATTCACTTTCTTATTTATCTACTTCATTATTTCTATACATATTACTGTGATAAATGTAAAATATATTTCTAATTTTGTTTTTTTATAAAAATTTGTCATTTTGTATGAAAATTTATTTTTGTTATCTTATTATATATTCCGTTGCAACGCACGGGCACGATACTAGTCTCATATTAACTTGCCACACTACATAAACTATTTTGCCTGATTTGGAAGATCGTTAATATTGGAAACGTGTTTAGCACAGTTTACATCAACAAAATAAGATAAATCAACCATAAAAAAAAAAAAAAATGAGCTAAATGTTGTCATTTGTTCGTTGAGGCATTTTGTCATACATTTTATGTCTATCCACCCATACATTTTACCCAACTCCAAGTCTAAATTTAATCACTGTTGTGCTAGAAGTGAAAACAAACTACTAGTCCAAGCTATACAATTACTAGTCTATCTTTTTGTTTGGTTATATTTTGTATTCTCTTGTCGCAGTTCTGAGTTGTTTTGCTTGTTGTTGGCCATCTCGGTCATCTGTTCTCTCTCTCACTAAAACTGTATGTCATGGAGGAAGATTCAAACAATATTGATCCATTTTCTTCGCGCATTATCAGTTCTAATCATAATCAGGATGATAATTTTACAGAACAGCCCATAAGAAGTTGAAGTCAGTGAGAAAAAGAAAAGATGCGATAGTCGAGGTTAAAAATTCTGACATTTTCACCGTATCTAATGAAATCTCATTAATCTTCTTTTATTTCCAGCATAAACTCATCGTGCTAAAAGTTGAAGGTTATATATATGGGATTCAGATCAGCTTAAATCCAAGATACATGAACAGTAACCCTGAAATTCCTGAAATCCGAGATCCAGCCATCCAACTTTTTTTGTGCATGCATCTCGAAACAGTTGGTTTTTCTGTGTACACATTTCGAAACAATTCAATGGCTGGATTCGGAATTTTAGAAATTTCAAGATTACTATTGATGAACTCGGATCTCAGCAGATTTGGATCCATATATATGGTGGGCAATTTAGACCAATCAACACCGGAAAAAAGGAGGGGACTTCCAGTTTTGTAGAGTTATTAGAGGATGTGAGTCCAAAACCATGCTTTTTAGATGTCTGATCGGGATTTCATGCTCAAAACATTGATATCATTTTACAAGAAGTTATAAAATTTATAAAAATGTTTGATATTGTTTCTTACATAAAAATAGGAACTTATAGGGTCTTGTTTGTAAATTTTAACATGTCATTGTTGTCAGTCCTTGTCCAGCTTATTCATCTCCAACATGTCAAGTTAGAAGAGCAATTGATTCTGAGTATTTAATATGTATACCATTTTACCAGTATCTGGTACAATAAAGTTTGAACAGTATATAAATTTCTCTTAAATTTATACTTTCAGATTTATATAGATTTCCAAAAAAAAATAATACACAGGAGAAATGACAAACTGAACTGCTCTCCATTTGTTTCCGGTACTGAACAATGCGTATACCAGCATACAAAAGGAAATGACAAACCAATGTTGACTACACAGCAAGAAAATTTTGCTGCAGGACCTCAAGAGTGAAAAAGAACTAAAACCGGTACCAAAGGACAGGTACTGGTACAGACACTGACTTTAGGCAAGTTTTGCTTAAATGAACAAAAACTAACAAATTGATGTTACAAAACTAATCAGAGTGAACTCATATAAATTTTTCAGACCATAAAGCTTGATCTTTTGAAAATAGCTTTATTGATCCATATGTATACAATTAGGTGATATGTGGCTTGAGCAACACTGAACTCATTCATCTCCTGGTCTCCAACAGGTCAAGTTAAAACAACATTTTATTCCAAGTATTTAATCGAGCCAATTTCAGAGAAATTGAAAGCACGTGATAGATGGCGTAAGGCAATTTTTTTTGAGAAAAAATTGGGTCTTGCCCACATTTAATTGATAATTGCGGTTACAAAGATTGTATCCACGGTTTACAAAAGTCCTTACGCCTTCACTCTTTGCAGTTCCTTCGTTTATCAATAACTTCGTTTACCAGTCCGGCACGTTCGTACCAGCACCACTCCGTACCAGTTCGGTACGCTCTTTTCTCTGTCCAAGCAGCATTTGCTTTTTACCAGTTCTTCTGGTTCTCACTCTCCGGTCTGGGTCTGATCTCAACAATGCAATTAATTAACCAATTAACTGTTAAACATCTTCAATGCAATACTCAGAAGAGCCCTCTGCCACTAATTTCTGATCATCCCTGCTATTATTTTTGCGTCCGTGGCATCCTCATACCTTCTTCAAAATATTGCAATTACCAAGCATGACTTCTCCTCTAGTGCTGGTACCCAATTAGCTCAGACAACAGTATGCCTTTTCTTCAAAATTTGCAACAAAGCCGCAATTTCCTCAATGAGCAATTGGTGTAAGGAAATTTGAGAGATGAAAACACACAATTTTTTTATTCAATAGCATTATCCAACAGGTTAAATGAAAGAAATTTCTAATTATATTGGTCGGATTGCTAAATGCTTGCGGTGTCGCCATCTCAGCGTCCATGTCAGAGCTCTCGTACCGTAGATTAAAATCATTTCTATTGTACCTAAATTTAAACGGGTACCCTCCAACCTCTATATTAAATGTTCAAATTAAATCAAAGTATAATTATTTGGTCTATATCAGTATGTTAACGGACCGAATTGAGTCAAGCCTGAACGAGCAAGCTCGTTTACATGCAAATTTTATAACCTCTTGAATTAATTTAATATAATGTTAAGTGGTAGAAAATTATGAAAAAAATAAAAGCATTAAAATAATGTATAAAACTATCATTTTTTTACAACTTGATTTTATACTGAATTAATTCGAAAATTTATAATTTGTATGTAAACTCTTCATTCGTGAAATAGATCAATTTTAACGGTTTAGATTCATCATTTGAAGTCAATCCAATAAATTATAACTTTATGAGCTTAAAAAACAATCCAAACATTATACATCTCTATACACTTCTAATCCCAACAATACCAAAGCGATTTCAATTTTTCTTTGAGAAGAAGTATCAGTTTCCATTATTTTCGTTCGTAGGGGATGTTTTCAGTAGAGATTTTGAGATTTTTCATGGACTTAAATAAAATATAGTTTTTTTTTTTTTAGGAAAAATAAGGGTCATGCCCATATTTCATATATATAAATTGTGGTTACAAAGTTTGTATCCACTGGATTTGAAAAGAGAAAATTAAATTTAAATCGCTCAAAACAATTGAGCTTAAAAGGAAATTGAAACACATATTAAAAGGAAAGCAAGATGCTAAACATAACAATGTGAAAACTGAAAAGGCCTTTAATTTTAAATTGAAAAGGTCGAAGCTTCAATCCTCCAGCTGCAAGTATTGTGCCTCCCTCTTTCCGTACCAGCAACCCCATGTACCAGTCCAGTACAGTCCATGTTCTTCATCTCCGTACTAGTAGATGTACCAGTATCGGTGTTTGCATCATCCCGGTACAGACCAGAATCGTTCCCCGCACATTGCAATATTTACCAGTACCGGACCGGTACTACCTGGTACCACCATTTCCTAGTGTCAGTTGTGCCAGTCATTTATTACCCCTCCTATTATTTGTTGTACCTGTTGTTCATAGTACCACAATTGCGAAAGGAACTCCTGAAGAAGTTGTTCTACACTTTTGTTTGTTCCAGCAAAACATCGTGCGCAACGTTCTTTCCACACGACAAACTGCATGACCAGCATTGCCGTTTGTTGTTCTTTCATTAACTTGCCAACCTTGCTTACATTTGTTACTTATATTGCCAGTTTCTGCGGCCATTCCCGGTATGGTTTGTTTGTAGTCAGAGTGGTGTATAGCTGGAGTGTGAAGGGGTATTCCTGGAATAAATGATGTGCTGTCTCCAAGTTTGATCTACATAGCAGGCACATGCTCGCGATCATCCATCCTCGCTTCTGAAGATTTTCATGCGTCAAGATTTTGTTTCGAATTGCCAACCAACCAAAAATTATCATCCTTGGTGGGGCCCTAATTTTCCACACCTTTGATATATCCATCTTGATTCTGGGACCCCCCCCCTTCATCGATCCTGTAGGCCGATTTGACCATGAATTCTCGTCCTTACAACCATATTCTCTAAAACATTATATTTTATTTAATTTGGTCCTCAAAAGTTTACAAATCTTCCTTTTATTTAATTTGGCCAAGTGAAAGGTAACTTGTACCAGTCCAGTATGCTTCTTCCTATCTGTCAGGCTAAATGCCATCTCTGTCCCTGTGATTTCCTTCTTTTTCAACCAAATGCCGTTTTTGCCCCTGTGATTCCTGTTTCTCTTTTGGGCCCCCTCGTTTCCTTCATACCAGAACATCTCCGTACTAGTTCGGGTTCTTCTTATCTGTCAGTGTAGCGGTTTGCCTTTACCAGTCCGTCCGGTTCACCTTCCCTGTTCCAGAACTTGTCAGCGATCCAGAAATTATGAGTACTACTCCAAAGTGTACCAGAATTTACCAGTAGCTCTCCCATGCGTAGCAAAATTTACCAGTACCAGTTCGGTACTGTTAACTTTACCAGTAGCAGTCCAGTTTCACTTTAATGCATACCAGAATTTACCAGTACCACTCCAATGCATACCAGAAGTTACAAGTTGGGTCATGACATCCAGCTTACTCCATCTAATTATATTATTAGACATAGGAAGCCGATGATAAAACCGAAAGCAAGCTATATCTCCACTGTTCTTGGACTTGCACTACCAACTCTGAGATCTCATTTGTAGAGTCCCTGAATATCCTACCACATCTTTCCCTCCAAAAACAAATTGGGACATTATCAAAATTGATCTTTCCTTCTTTGTGTATCCTTTATCAATTATGTCAGAAATCGCATCATTACCATTAAGGATTGAATCAACCGACATTTTGACATCTAAAAGCATAGCCACTCTTCTATACAAACTTGTTGCCATGAAACATTCACTGAATAAATGTTGTGCCGATTCAGAATTGTTTCTACACATGATACACCAATCACAAGGCACCATCCTTTCTTATTCAAGTTATCGATCAAACACCTTCATTCTTGGTGGCCATCAATTTCCATATTCTCCTGTTATTGTTCATGATCCTTGGACCATTCATCAATACGTAGTGAATATACAATTAACATGGGGTAAAACAAGTAACACTTTACAATAGAAAAGAAGAATCTCAAAATGAATTGAGGTGAGGCCAAATTGGATCTCTTGTGAGCTAAGTTATCCTATGAATTGGATTTTTCATTTTTGTCTTTTAAAATTTTTAATTTTTACAGAAAATATTTTTATCAGTTTCTTATAAAATCAAATTACATGATACTTGTTCATCTGTATGACATGTATATTTTGATAGGCCCGTGTGACATATAAGTGTTAGCCCTACTCTCACTTGACCCAAGTATGACACAAATTTAGTGGCAAAACTTGTAGCTTACAGAAAACCATGGATTTCTTGGTTCTGAAGGAAATGCACAACAAAGAAAGAATCATTCATTCAATAATGAATTTAATAAATTAACATCACACTAACAGTTCAGCTTTATGTTAAAGAGACTCAATTTTTGTTTAATGCACACTTAATTAAAATATCAAGCCCCATAACTACATGAATAGTTTCGATAATTAATGCACTATCCTCTAATTTTCATTTCTTCTGATTGTTCCATCTTGATACTCATTCCTGATAATAGTAGGTTAATAACGTAGCATTATTATGACCTCCTCCTCTCTCTGATTTTATTGTTCATTTCCGAACCTTGCGCACATTGATTTGTCAATAATTTCTTTTTCTTTTATCTTTTTGAGTAAGAAAAATCTGTCAAATGTTGATGCAATGTGGATTGGGTCAATTAAAACTTCTTGTACTGTACAATTTTGTTTTGTCTTGAATTATTTTATCCTTGTACTTGCTAAAATCCAATTTATGAAAATCAGAAGTATACATTTGAAATCGTGGTTGGATAATAGTAGGGAAGTATGTTATGATGCTGTCTGACCACTGCTTCCAGTGGGTACCAGCAGGATTTTGCCATCTGGTACAGTGTACCAGTCGATACCAGATTGTACCAGTCGGTACCAAACTGAGCTTATACCAAAGCAGACTGGCTTTGTATTGCTATTTTGTATTTCATACTTGCCTTGTTGAATTGAAAGTAAACTTCTATATTCTATGTTTTTCATAGATAAAAAAGCAGTAAAAAGGAATTGCAGGTACTGTTCCTATTTTATGTTAATATTAATCACTTTTTTATTTAATAGCGCCTTTTAATGCGAGTTTGTTACCCAAATGGAAAAAAAGGAACTAAATACAAAACTAAGGCATGAGTAAATATTTGTTGGCTGCTGATATTAGTAACAGCTTGCTGGTTCGTTTTTCTTTGCTCATGCTAGTTCCTAACATCTCATTCCCCCCTTTCTTTTCTGAGTTGCTGGTTTCAGCACTAGGGTTTGGTCTCCTGTTCTTTTTTTTTTTTTTTTGGTTTCTTATATTGATAAACAGTGCTAGGGTTTGTTATTTACCAGTATGCTGCAATGCTGAACCTAATTTGGCATGTAATAGCTGATTAGCAATTTAGAAGGAAAAGAACATGATATTAAAGTACTAAACATCATTAAACTAGCCAAACAAAATCTATTTGGTTTAAATATAAATTGCTATCCCAAAAATTTTTCTCAGTCAGATATCAATCCCAACACATCGCATTTACAAAATTGTCAGAACCATAGTTTACTACTTAATTACATCCAAAACGTCGGGCCAAAGCCACAGCTAAAATCTATGAATTCTAATCAGAAAAGTAGGTTCATCCATAAAATTACTACAACCTACAATCAAACATCTGATACTGAATTCTAATCAAGAAACCAAACAGGGGGTTCCTGCGGGTTAAGCAGGCCATCCAACTCGTAATCGATGCTATCATAGTTCACAGCAGTAGGGCTCAAATATTGAGAGCTGGAAGCGAAGTCTGCCAATCCAATACCAGCATTTTTGAACCCTTCATTCTTTGGATCCTCGTCCATCATCTTTAACATTTCATCAACATCAAATCCATCATGATCTATCACCAGCTTCTCTATTGGTTCAAGCTGATCAAACGTGGCAGGATTTAGACCTTCCATCCCTTGCAATGGCTGCTGCTGCTCTTTGGGTGAAGAATCAACTCTCAGAGAATCCTGTTTAGACACATCAACTCCACCTTCTGAAGAATCAACTCTGAGAGAATCCTGTTTAGGCACATCAACTCCACCTTCTCCTTCAATCACATCTTCAGAACGGTTTGCTGTAGTTGTGGTGGATTCACAAGATGTAGTCCCATTGGGCTGATCAGGAAAGTTGAGACGGGCTACTGAGCCATACATTGCTCTGGCAGCCTCGTCATATGCTTGAGCAGCTTGTATGGCTGTGGGGAAAGTACCCAGCCATAGGCGCTCTCCTCTATTGGGTTCACGAATCTCAGCAACCCATTTTCCCCAGACCCGCTGCCTGACCCCCCTGTATTTGCACTGAGAGTTCTCGGGCCCGCCTTTCCCCCGCATACACCCCTTCTTGGATCCCTTAGCGGGAGCCTTGAGGGTTAGTCTGGCACTCTCTGCAGCTTTCCATTTTTGGATTTTCTCCTCGACTGCTCTGTGGGATCTCCGCTGTTTCTTTTTCGGACAACTGAAAAATCAGAAACAAAAAGGTCAGCAATTGAAGATCAATAAATTTGTGATTACTTGGCAATAATCATCATATATTGGAACAAACTTGATAAACAATTATATTGGGATTATTTACTTAGTATTAACCCTCGAGATATTATCTGTCTAGATAATAAGCAAACTTCAACAAAATAGAAATTGAAAAGAATACAAAAGTAAAAGCAAAATCAATCAGAAATCCAAACAATCCAAATCATTGACTACCAAGATGACAGACTTTCGTCAAACTACGAAGAGAACAGGCTGTACCTACTTTCCTAAATTAGGTTTCCCCGAATTTGTTATCTTTCCATCGCAATCTAGGGTTTATAATTGGTCGGATTTAAACAATTCTTCTAGAAATACACCACGACTGGAACAAAGCTAGGTACTATGCATCATGCATGCATGAGCAACAGGTAACACCAGTAAAAACCAGGGTTGGAATCGATGGACATGGGCAAAGATACCTGAAAAAGAGAGGAGTGCTATAATTTTCATCAATTCCCAATCTAGGGTTTACAATAAACAACCTAAGACAAACCAAAAGTTCGAATTGAAATTAAGTAAAAAATTCACAATTCAATCACAAACATCAAAAAAGCCAAAATTCCAACTTTTTTCTCCAGATGTTGTTCAAAATTCACTGATTTTTGTCAAATTTGAAACGCAAGTAAAATTCCCGAAGAATTTTTCTAAAGTCGACTACCGATAAGATTTTTACCCCTTTCCGCCTCGTGAAAATTTTCTAGGGTTTTGGACAAATTATATCGGATTTGAGAAAAAAAAACTTATTTGCAAATACAAAAAATGGTGTAAAGGTACCTGAAAAAGAAAGGTGGTGTTATTTTTATCAATTACCATCTACATTCAACAATAAACAACCAAAGACAAACCAAAAGTTTGTAATGAAATTAAGTAAAAAAGTCACAATTCAATCAAAAACGCCAAAATGCCAAACTTCTTCTCCAGATGTTGTTCAAAATTCACCGATTTTTTTCAAATTTGAAACGCAAGTAAAATTCCCGAACATTTTTTCTAAAATAGACTACCGATAATATCCCTTTCCGCCTCGTGAAAATTTTCTAGGGTTTTAGACAAGTCATATCAGATTTGAGAAAAAATCCAGTGAAGCCTACCTCTCGATTACACGTTGATCCATCTTTAATTTCTAGGGCACTGCACACGCGAAACGGCAGGTTCTTCGGTTCGTCGGCTGTGATTCGCTTATCAATTCGCTCGATCAACAAAAACCTAGCTCGCTCTCTAGAACAGAATATTAGAACGGATATGGAAGGTACAGCTTTTATTTATAGGCCGAAATAAGAAGTATACGCTACGCGTCTCATAAGTTCGAGATAATTCGGGCAAGTACATGAATTCGTTTCCTCTGAGTTACCTCAAAGTTTGAGTTATAATCTCTACCGTCCGATTTAAATTCGCACTAAAATTAAAGGCTTCTTGTGTTATAGATATGAGCCGGATTGGCCCGAATTCTCATCACACGGTCAAAATATTAAACCAAACCGTGCGTTAATGCAGAGGAAAGGATTCAGTGCAGATAACTTCGCCCCGACGTAATCAGATAAGTTTTTCACTCAAAAAAATAAAAAATAAATAAGTTTAGAGCTCTGACACGTGGATCAGATATTATTATACGTGGCCTGGCCATCTGGAGGTCCAGATTTAGAAAGTCATTAGAAAAGTGAAATCATTTATAACGTAGTTTCGAGATTTAAATTTTATAAATAATTTACTTTTGTATCTATCAATGACTAAATGACCTCATTCTAACATAATACTTTCTATTTTTATTTTGCTGATCTTTCTATTTTAATTCTAATGCTTCTTGGTTCTTGGAAGCATAGTGACAGGATTTGCGAATTATATCTGAATTATATCAGAATAAATTTTTTTTTTTGTGATGCCGAACTGAACGCCGAATTATTTGGTTGACCGAACTTTGACCGAATTATACCCGAATTATACCCGAATTTTACGAACTTTTTCCGAATTTTACGAATTATTCGCAAATTTTTTCCGAATTTTTCCCATAACATTTTTTTTTGGTTCCTTATGTAGGATTGAGATCTCTGATCCGGATTATTTCGAATCATTTCTAAATTATACCCAAATTATTCTCGAATCACAAATTTTTGACATCGCCGAACCGAACCCGAATAATTCATTTGTCACTATGGTTGGAAGAGCCCTCTATCAGTGACACTGACATATTAAATATACACAAGTATATTGGAAACAACAATGAGGTTTATTGTTAAAAATAAATACGAGTCATTTCATTGTTTTCACTTGTTAAAATTCACACGATTCTAAATGTTAATCCTCCCTTGTCATGAACTCTCTGCGGTATATATCTGAGCTACTACAATGTTTCGTCAGCTAATCGTCATTGGAATTTACAACAACGGCCTTACTCTTTTGCACAGTCAGTCAAAACCAATTGGAAACTCTAGATCCTTTAGAGGGGATTAAGGAAAGCGTATACTCTAATTGCTAGTCGTAGATTTGTAACCTCTTCATCACTAAGACTGATTAGAAAGGGGAAAAAATAAGAATATTTACATAATTTTTATTCTTAGTTCATAAGTTCGAAGGTATTAATTGGATTTTAGCAATTGAAATCAATTGAATATAATAATTTATTATGCTTTGCCTCTTATGAGATTCTTCTGTTCTAGTCCATTAATTTGATCATCCAGCTTTTATCCAGTAAAAGCTCTTAGGTTAAAATCTCTCACACCTTTTAGATTCATCGATTTATACACGAGTTCTAAGAGAATCACTTGATTTTGTTTCCCCATTTTATCAAGGACTTCTAGCAATAAAATTTTGGAACAACTCGGATATATGTTCTACTATTATAGCTTTATTCCCCCTTAATTTCAGTAAAAATTCATTCATGTGAGTTTTTATAAACCTAATATAATTTTTCTGTTCCTTTTATATTTTGAAGTATAACTCTAGAAATTTTGTGGGATCATATGATTACAATGGGAGGTCTCAATTGATATTTGAAGGTATTGATTAACGTCAATTTGATGTATTTGAAAATGAAGATTAAATCTGTTGCGATCTGTCAGGGTTTACAGTGTTGATTAGCTAGTTTTATAGTATTTATATCGTAGTGTTATAGTATGGATTTCATCCGTTTATTGCTGAAATGGCGAAATTTTAATGCATTTTTATTTGTTTCACTTGATATGTTTAGGTTTTAAAGTGTCGATTTGTTATGTTCACAGTCTAGATTGGTTAGGGTTACAATATCTATGCAATAGTTTTACAGGATCTATCTAAAAATTTTACATGATATATGTAATAGTTTACTTGATCTATGCAATAGTTTTCAATTCTTTATTTTACATATGTACATTGATTCATGCAGCTTGTTCAGTTAGTATTCCAGCTGAAGCAATTATTTTACAAGATTCTTGCAATTAATGTTTTACATGATTCTTGCAATTATTTTACAATATTCTTGAACTAGTTGTACATGATTCTTGAACTAGTTTTACAGGATTCTTGCAATTATTTTATAGGATTCATACAATTTTTTTACAGGATTCATACAATTTTTTTACATAATTCTTGAACTAGTTTTACAGGATTCTTGTAATTATTTTACATGATTCTTGAACTACTTTCATAGGATTCTTGCAATTGTTTAACAAGATTTTTATAAATATTTTACAGGATTCTTAAACAAGTTTTACAAGAGTCTTGCAATTGTTTTATAAGATTCTTGAACTAATTTTATAGGATTCTTGCAATTATTTAACAAGAAAATTTTGCAAATATTTTATAGGATTCTTAAACTACTTTTACAGGATTTTTGTAACTGTTTTACAGGATTCTTGAACTAATTTTATAGGATTTTTGCAATTGTTTAACAAGATTTTTGCAAATATTTTATAGGATTCTTAAACTAGTTTTATAGAATTCTTGTAATTATTTTACAGGATACTTGCAAAAAAATTTACATGATTCTTGAACTAGTTTTACATAATTCTTGCAATTATTTTACATAATTATTGAACTACTTTTATATAATTCTTACAATTGTTTAACAAGATTTTTGCAAATATTTTACAGGATTCTTAAACTAGTTTTATAGGATTATTACAATTGTTTTACAGGATTCTTGAACTAGTTTTATAGGATTCTTGCAATTGTTTAACAAGATTTTTGTAAATATTTTACAGGATTCTTAAACTAGTTTTATAGGATTCTTTCCAATTTATAACATTGTTTATTTTGTTTTTTTGCAGGATGATATTTCAAAGGAACGTGTTGTTCTAGTGATGAGGTTTCTCACTCATCCAACTAACATGCACCAGAGGGTTATGAAGTAACAAACTCCAATGTGTTTTATTGTATTGATGTTAGTGAATAGTTATTGTTTGTGGTTGTTTGTATATGTTGTTAGATACAGTAGAGTCAAGAGAGTCAGAGGACAGCGATCAGTCGTGGTAAAATAGTACAGTTGATGTAGTGTAAGATACAATTGATGTTGTTAGATACAGTTGATGTTAGTGAACATTGAAATCTATATCATTTTTTGTATCGATCAGGAAAGTCAGAGGTCGCTGAATAGTTATTTTTGTGACTAGTGAAATTTTATAGTTTGTATATGTTTTTTATAGTTTTAGGTGTCAATTTTACAATATTGAAATCTTATAATTCACATCTGTTAGTTTTATAGTTTGCATCTGCTAATTTTACAGTATTGAAGTATTATTTTACATGATATAGATCCATATAAATATTAATAATTGAAGAAAAAAAATGATGAATTTTTTTAAAATATTTAAAAAAAATTAAAAATTAAAATTTTAATTTCAAAAAAAGAAAAATTTAATTTTGATGCAAAAAAATTTAATTTTGCATAATTTTAGGTGTTATTTGTAAATAACTACAAGTTTTCGAAGCGGTTTGTTTTTCAAAACTTCTAGAAGCCGGAAGTGCAGGTAATTTGCAAGTTGCTAACGGTTTGCAACTTGGGACCACTTGCAAGGGTCGCTAGTTATTAGAATTTTGAACAAGGTATTATACATAATTTGTTGTTGAAGATACAATATTGATTATAGAGTTTTACATTATTCGCGCAAGTCAAATGACAGTTTTTTTGTGTAAAAACTTGGGTACAATTAGTCGCTTCCGACATTTTTTGGATAAAATACTCAATAAAGTGATTTTTGCGTGTGACATTAGGACATACGATAATACATGAGGAATATGTATGGAAACCAAATTTTACATATTTTTAGAATTTTTTACTACTTTGTTAAATAGATAGAAAATTACTTAATTCAAAAAATTTGAATCATTTGAAGATTGAAAGTAGTAATTTTCGTTGTCACACGTTTATTATTGTCTTGACCTTTTATTATGCATTTGAAATATAGATTCGCATTTATTATTGTCTTGACCTTTTATTATGTTATGCATTTATACAAAGTGGGAAATAAATGCTTCTTAGAAATTGTAGGGACTGTTACACTAAATCCACCATTTTATTATTATTATTATGATGATGATTATTATTATTATCATTATTATTATTATAATAATAACAATAATAATCATCATCATAATAATATCTCAATCTTATCTACTCTTGTGACCGATACCGTTGGCTTATTGACCGATATCATAGAAACAGGGGCGGAGTCAGGATTTTCGTCAGGGGGGCAAAAAAATATTGAATCGGGTTTAAATAACTAATTGGATTTAAACTCATTAACTAATTAGGTACTTGATAAAAAACAATACTTTAACTTGTACTTTCAAATACTCTGACTTGTAATTTCTGATGCTCTAACCTATAATTCTAATTACCAATTATAATTCAAGAAATTTATTTTAATTTTAACCCTAAATTTAACCCGAATAACAAATCAAATATCCAGAGAGGACAAAAAATTTCGGAGGGCAAAGTTGATCGGAACGTCCCCGTTTCCACTAAAACTCAAAAACCAGAGAGGCAGCTCGTCCTCCCTGGGACCATGTGGGTCCGCCCCTCATAGAAATATAGATTCGCAATTATTATTGTCTTGACCTTTTATTATGTTATGCATTTATACAAAGTGGGAAATAAATGATTCTTAGAAATTGTAGGGACTCTGTTATACTAAATTCACCATTTTATTTTTGAAATATACGAATCTCAAAACAACGAAGGGTAGATTTGAAAAATTGTTCTTTCACTCGAGATCAAGGTCAAGGTCACAATATGTAACGTGACGTGACATGTGACATGTTCAAAAATAATAAAAAAATTAATACGTAAGTCTTAATGATACCAAAATAATATCAATTAAATATTTATTAGTTAATAAAAAATTCTTCTAAAAATTATAAGTATACAAATTAAAAAATAAAGAACTATTAATCGGGTCGTGCGTGATGAGATGGAGATTGTGACGGGTGGGAGAGAAGACACAACATGCTTCATAGTATGTCATGTTTAGTTCGGCTGTACCATACCGACCTACCATGACGTGTTAAATGTTGTTGTTTCTTATTTTCTTTACATATTTTGAATTGTTCATTGAAAAAATTAAAGAAAATGTAAAAAATTACAGAGAAAATAGTAAAAGGTTGTAAATTGAGGAAAAAAGGTTGGAAAATATTTTTGTCATGTTAAAAATGTGGAATATTAATTAAAATAATTATGTTGAATTTCGAGTTGCTAATTTTTATTTTCTTATTAAAGGGTCTCGGTACACTCCAACAGGGACGGAGTCAAACTTTCAAGTTATAAGAGTCAAACATAAATAGAGATCAGTCATATAAAATTTTCATGCTGCAAATGGGGGTCAATATTACCGTATATATAACATTCCATCCTATACAAAAAAATTTCAAAATAAATGAGAGTCACTTGACCTTTATTCCTTGAATGTAACTCCGCCTCTGCACTTTAATATATTTTAATATTATTTTAAAAGTTATATTATGCGAGTAGGGACATCACATCACATGTTGTGTAAATTACCTCACGAAAATGTCACACATGTTATGATATAACTAGCACGAAACATAACGTGACAACATGTCAACATATCATTTTAACCGAGATTTTTATATATAAGAAAATAAATAAATAAAATATTAAAAATAAGAAACTGTTCACCAGAATTTCAAAAATAAGAAGGCCGCCACGCGAGATGGCGTCCCTGAGGGACGCCATCCCAGACTACGTCCCGCGAAAAAAAAAAAAAAAATCAAAATCAATTTTTTTTTTTCTGCTGTGTTCAATCAGAAATCCAATAATTTTGATCAGATTCAAAATTTATTTTAGAGAAAATGGCTACATGAATTTTTGTGTTCTTTATATCAAAATAAAGGTATGAAAGTCTAGTTTCCAGATAATATAATTTCTCTATACAAAAATATTACAGATTGGTACAGTTTTAGCGATTAATTAACAGAGGTCAGAATTCATAAAAGCTGAAATTCCAGTGAGCAGTCCTATAATTTTGATCATATTCAAAATTAATTTTAGAGAAAGTGGCTACATGAATTTTTGTGTTCTTTATATCAAAATAAAGGCATGAAAGTCTAGTTTCGTGGCGGGCTTCTTATTTTTGAAATTCTGGTGAACAGTTTCTTATTTTTAATATTTTATTTATTTATTTTCTTATATATAAAAATCTCGGTCATTTTAAGCTGGCTCGCTAGTTAAAATATGATTAATGGAACACCACATAAAACCGTCAGCATAACATAAGAAAGCTTTGATATTCCACGTGCATTGTCATCGTTTCAAAAATCCAGAAAGAACGAAAGAAAAGGACACTTGATTCTCTAATGTCTTATTTGAATCTACATTTTTTTGTCTCTTTGCAAGTTGTTACTCTTTTTGTTGGTTCAACAAAAGTTGAATATAGACTCCACCTACTTTTGACACAAGTTCTTTGTTTGACAATTATGATATATTCAATATGGAATTATGTCCCCCACCCCACCCACACCCTACAAAAGCCTACAAAAGCCTTCTGAAACTAAATCTATGCTTAGCTCGGTCTCTGCTGGCGAAATAAGATCGAAAACCAAATAAACGCGGCCCATTAAAACAAAATAAGATCCAAAAGTGGCATTCTGCCTTTCAAATTTCTCTTGTATAGGCCCATTAAAAATAATCGCGGCCCATTAAAGGGAGTTGCAAAATACAAGGGACCAAGGGTTAATTGAAATGGAGAAGCCGAAAGATAAAATTATTGTAATTTAGCATAATGTACCGTATTTTATCATAATTTTATATAATTATTGTAATTTCAAGTAATTTAGTGTAAATCAACATAAATTAACATAATTTGAAGTAATTTAGTGTATTTTAATATAAATATGCTATCAAAAAAGTAATTTGACAAAGAGAAAAAAATTCGATTTTTTAGTATTATATTTCATCATTTTCGCTATTTGTCTCTATAAAAATAAAAAATAAATAAAAACGAAATGGCAATTCGGTTCCATCCCATTTTGATTTCTGTGGTGGTTTTTTTTTTTTCCGAAATTGTGAAAAGGGGGGAACCGAATTGGCATTTCGGTTTCAAGAGAAAAAAAAAATGAAAATCGAATTGGTATCTCAGTTCTTATAGTTTTTGTAAAAACCAAACTAATCACGTTGGTTTGCTAATTTTTTTTTTCAAGAAATGACTGCCGAAACTAAAGATATATATCGAAGAAAATAAGTAAATTTGACCGAGCATGACACATCCGGACAGATTCATACACCGCTTCACAATTAGGGGTAAGTACGGCGAGTACTATTTAAATATATAACCATTTTTGTGACAAATAACAAATTTGAAAATGACACGGTGCAAAAAAAGAATGCAATTTGCTATTATATTAAATAGCTCAACTGGTTGGAAAATATATTCAATAGTACTCGCCGTACTTACCACCTTAGATTGCGTTTCAAAGGGACAACGTTACCTTGGTTTCACTTGTGATCTACATCTATTGCATGTATATTAAAGAGTACGAGCAAACACTCTGGTCAAGAGCCAACATAGCAAATCCAATTTTCAGATTTTCTTTTTACTGAAAGAATAATGTTATATATACATATGTATTTGATTTAATCGATTGTTTTTGTTTGGAATTTTTTTAATAAACCATGTTATGTTATGACTCTTTATTTATACATATAATAACTTTGTATTAACATTATTATAGGGACTACTATTTCAAATGAACTTGTAGCTCGCCTGAGTCAATTTGTGATATAAATATTTTGAGTTGGGCTATTGTGCTTCATGAAGGGTTATATTATACGAGAAGGGTTCCAATGCACCCAAATTTCTATGCTCCCAATGCACCCACTCTTTTATCTGCATTTTCAATGTTCGAACAGTCGATCCGAACCGCTCAACATGATCTTCATAATAAAATATGCTTGGAGACCAAATTTTATATTTTTTAGAATTTTTTTACTATTTTTTAAGACAGGTACAAAATCACTTTATCGGATGGTCTAGAATCTCCTTAAAACAATAATTTTGTACCTGTCTTAAAAATAGTAAAAAAAATCTAAAAAATCTAAAATTTGGTCTCCAAGCATATTTTATTATGAAGATCATGTTGAGCAGTTCGGATCAACTGTTCGAATTTTGAAAATGCAGATAAAAGAGTGAGTGCATTGGAAGCATAGAAATTTGGGTGCATTGGAACCCTCCTCTATATTATACTTCAAGTTCATATATATTTTTATTTTTAAAATTTAAGCAGTTGATCTAAATCATTCAACATGATCACCATATTAAAATGTAGTGGAGACCAACTTTTACCTTTTATTTTCATTTTTTTTACTGTTTTCTAAGTTGGATAGAAAATTATTGTTTTTTATGGTCAAAAACCTTAAAATTTTGCTTCATATATAAAAAATAGTAAACGAATTCTAAAAAAAATATAAAATTCTGTATCCAAGCAATTTTTAATACATAGATCATGTTTAATGGCTCGAATCGACTGTTTGAATTTTAAAACAAAAATATAAACACGAAATAAAACATCTCCCTTCATAAAGCATATTATCTCAACTCAAAATATAATATCGATTTTATTTTGCTCTAAGCTCAGAAAGTTTACAACATTGAAATTTCTGAAAAGTACGAAATACAACATGCGTGCAACTCGAAAATGCTTCGCGGTTATCATTTCGAACCGATGAATGGAGCAGGGGCAGATCCAAAATTTTCATCAGGAAGCAAAAAAATATCTAGTCGGGTTTAAATCCATTAACCAATTGAGTACTCGATAAAAAACAATGCTTTAACTTGTACTTCACAATGCTTTGACTTGTAATTTCTGATGCTTTAACTTGTAATTTTAATTACCAATCAAAATTCAACAAAGTTATTTCAATTTTAACCCTAAATTTAACCCGAATTACAAATCAAACGCCCAGAGGGGGAAAAAAAATTTCCAGGGAGGAACAAAGTTAGTCGGAACCAGTGTTCTAAATAGCGGCGCTATAGCGCTGCTATAGCGTTTTTGGACCCCAAATGCTACGCTACGACATCAACATGCGCTATTTGCGCTACGGCCGCTACAGCGCTATTTGCGCTATACAATATGGGTTTTTTTTTATTTTTTATTTTTAAGCAATTTATATGGGTTTTAAATAAAGATAAAAAAAATCTCAAACCGAAATTGAATTTGTTGCTACTTGCTACAAATAAATCAATTTGAAATTGGGAATAGAAATTGAAATTTGAATAGAAAAAAAGCCCAAACCGGAATTAAAATTTGAATAGAAAAAAAAAATAGATTATGTCATGAATCATGATACTTAAGATATTTTTAATAGGAAAAATCGATAGTTTATGATATTACTATGGATATTTTGAACCGCAATTTGGACTTTGTACGGGTTCAATATGAATATTATAATTTCTTAATTACTTTGGTGTTATTTATTGTTCTATGAGACCTTAGATAATGTTGATATTTAGTACAAATATTGAATATACGAAATGTAAAAAAAAAAACGCTATTTGGAATAACTTCCGCTATAGCGACGCTATTCGCTATAGCTTTTTTTTTAGCCTTCCCGCTACGACGCTATAAACGCTATTTAGAACCTTGGTCGGAACTGATAAATCTCCACTAAAAGTCAAAATCCAGGAGGGCCTGGAACCACCTGGGTCTGCCCCTGGAATGGAGAGGAGTTATACAGTGTAAAAAAAACAAATTTCTCTAAAAACAAATGTCTGTAAGCAGAATGACCTGAATTATAAGCAGAAATGCTTGCTGATTTCAATTTTGCTTGAAATACTAAAAAGTGAAACTGTTCACCAGTTATTAATAGTTGTCGCATAACTGGCATTGGTGTACTTGTATAAGTAAATAATTTCATAAAAAAAAATGAGAGAGAGAATCTGCAGACTTTGTCTATTTTATTTTTTTTCGATTTGACTTTATTGTCAGAGATTTCGATAGACATCAGAACGAATTTGGTCTATTATTAGATCGAAGCCGTTCAATCCGCATCAATATTTGTGTGTATTCAAAATTGTTATGTAAATTTTAATGGCGATAGGATGTCTCGATCTCACGTTGAATCAAAAAGAAGGAAAATAATTAAAATCATTATTTTTCTCACATGCATGTCACGAAGGCATGATTTATTCTGAACAGAATCTTAAAAAAATTATCATTTGTTCATTTTTTTTTTCTCATTCATTATCGATTATGTTATTGAGGTTTTCTTCAAAATTTTTTTATAAAAAATTCGTTACATTGAGGCCACTTATCAAGTCTATGGCTGGCGTGAAGGCCATTTTGAAATGGACGTCTGCCCACGTTCAGGTGCAAAATGAACCCTTTTTTTTATTATTTTTATAAATGTCATGTCATCTCGATATTTACAACTTGGGAAATTGGGAGTAGAATAGGAAGATATTTTCCAACAACTTTGGATTTTGTTGCCAGATTAATCACCAGTTGGTTACACAAATTGGTAAATAGTAGATATTCTTACGTTACAATTTTTGTTTTTCTTCTTTCAAACTGTTAATAAATTAACATATACCCCACATTTTATTTGTAACGGGTCCTAATATATATATATATATATATATATATATAGGGATATGCTATGGTGCTTTGGGAAGTAAAGAGGGTGTTTTACTTCCCGCTCATATCTTCATTTTCAAAGTTCAAATCGTCGATTCGAACATCTCAACATGATCTTCATATTGATATATGCTTGGAGACCAAATTTTATATTTTTTGGAAATTTTTTACTATTTTTTTAGAATTTTTGAAAATCACAGCTTTTCATTAAATAAAAAAATAATAAAAAATTCAGAAAAACACTGATTTTCAAAAATTCAAAAAAAATAGTAGAAAATTTCCAAAAAATGTAAAATTTGGTCTCCAAGCACATTTCAATATGAAGATTGTATTGAGAAGTTCAGATCGACTATTTGAACTTTGAAAATGGAGATATGAGCGGGAAGTAAAACACCCTCTTTACTTCCCAAAGCACCGTAGCATCACTCTATATATATATATAGTGCTGGGCTTAGCTACTTCATGGAGTAAAACGACTTGGTGCTCCACGCCTCATTATTTTCATTTTGAAAATCCAAACGACCGATCCGAACCGCTCAAGTTGTTCTCCATATTGATATGTGCTTGGAGACCAAATTTTACATTTTTTGGAATTTTTTTACTATTTATTAAGCCACTGACTATTTGAACTTTGAAAATGAAGATATGACGTGAAGTACAAAGTCGTTTTACTCCATGAAGTAGCTAAGTCCATCTCATATATATATATATATATATATATATATATTAATTATACTATTTTTGAACCACTTTATTTATTTTTTCTACCTGTTTTTCAGAAATTTCTAGCAGATCCATTTAAAGTTGCATTTTCATTTTGATTTTTATTTGCACAAGGAGTTGTTGCTTTCCCATGTTGTCCAACTTGAACTAGTTGATTAGTGCGCGGACCTATATTTGTCCAAAGTCAGATCTAACCCGTTCAATCAATCTGTGTTGAGCTTGTGTAAACAGATTTCAAACTTAATTAGTTTAAATGGTCCCATAAATTTAAAACCTACGTACAAACTTTTACATGAATTAGATGATTCAGGTCAGACTTTGAATAAGATTTTGTCCAAATTCCTCTGAACAGAAACCCTGCCCAAGAAAAATTATAACAAAAGAAAATAATAAAATGAAATAAAGTTAAAAAAAATAGGAACACTAGAGAATGATATGTATGAAGTGTTTTATTTTATTTTTCTAAAAGGTATACTAAAATGCAGATTTTTATTTTGTAAATGAAAATAATTATTATACATTTTATATTCTTCTTGTATTGTTGCTCGGTTGCTTACTTAAGAAGTCCATTTTTCAGGGAAATTTGGTAGAGGTCCATCAAATATAAGCCAAGTCAAGAATTGGATTTGATATAGTCTTTTAAGCCGCCAAACGTTATTCAACTTGAGTTATTTTCCTCATTATTTATTTCCTTTTGAGAAAAAAAAAAATCCAAACTTCCCCACTTTTCTTTAAATTAGTCTGACCCTTCTTCAAACAAATACTATATTAAAAAAAAACCCTCAACTTCTTCCTCTTATATATATAATCCATCCAATCCATCCTTTTTTCCTCCCCATCCAAGTTCATATTCAAATCCTCAAAAAAAGAAAGAAATCAGAAATGCCATCCCTCCCTCCTTCAAGAGCGTCACTTCCCTCAACCCGCCTATGCACTGCGCACAAAGCCACCGTGCCACCAGAGGTGTCATGGCACCACGAGCACTGCACCGCTGCCAACCAATGCTGCTCAGTCATCATTCAACCGATCTCCGCTCCCGTCTCTGCCGTCTGGTCTGTGCTTCGCCGCTTCGACCGACCCCAGTCTTATAAGCGGTTCATCAAGTCCTGCCACGTCATCAAGGGATCAGGCGGCGTTGGCACTCTCCGTGAAGTCCATGTCATATCCGGTCTCCCCGCCTCGTCCAGCCATGAACGGCTTGAAGTTCTTGATGAAGAAAAACATGTGCTGAGTTTTAGAGTGGTGGGAGGTGAGCACAGGCTGAAGAATTACAAGTCGGTGACGACTGTGCACCAGCAGATGGATGGAACGACGGTCGTTGTCGAGTCGTATGTTGTAGATGTGCCACCGGGAAATTCAAAGGAGGATACTAAGATTTTTGTGGATACCATTGTGAAATGCAATTTGCAGTCTCTTGCTCGCATCGCCGGAGAAGTTTACCGGAAAGGGACCGGGATGGCAGGGGCAGGGATGTAATTTTCAAATTTTGGGGGATGGATGGATAAGAGCGCTTTGTTTATTTTTTGGTCATGCAAGTTGCCAACTTGCCATGGCTGCTGTTGGGGCTCCATACTTTTTATTTTTTTAATTATTTTTGAAACGGTTTTAATTTAGACCTGGTCTTTCATTCGGACTTTGACCAACGGAGAAGCAGTATGGTTGGTTTAGTAATAAATGCAACACCAGGTGCAATCAGTTGCCTTTTTCGTAGTTAGAACTAATTCATGTATTTTCTATATAATATTAGAAGGAAGTTTATGTAAATAGTAAATAGTTCACATATGTACTTGTAACTGTGTTGTCAGTTTTCTGCTCTGTTTTGTAAATTTTTCCCTCTCTTCTCTCATATAACAAAATATCTGAAATCTTATAGTTAAAACTTGAAAAAACAATAATATAGTGAAAAAAAATATTATTATTAATGTTATTGATCTTACATTTGAACAAGTGTTTTACTGGAGATAACAGTAATATAGTGAAATCACAGTAAATTTCGCTTTTCTCTAATTTTGTAAGTTTACTTAAACTCTAATTTACTTGAATTAGGGTAAAATTACTTGAATTAGGATAAATTTACTTAAACACTAATTTACTTGAATTAGGATAAAATTACTTGAATTCCTTGAATTACTTGAATCGTAATTTACTTGAATTCATTGAATTAGTATAAATTGACTTGAATCCTAATGTACTTGAATTCATTAAATTAGGATGAATTGAATTGAAGCATAATTCACTTGAATTAGGGTTTAGGTTTACTTGAAGTAAATTAGGATAAATTATGCCTTGATTGTTATGTTTTTTTGTTATGTTGAATTGTACCCAATTAGCTAATGGATTTGAGCCAAATAAGTTATATGAATCCGATTTCTGCCCCTTCCTGATAGAAATCCTGCATCTGCCTCTGTCATATACAAAGTGGTCATTCAATTTGAAATTGCTCTCACAATTTTTTTTTTCTTCTCATCCATCAATAAATTAAAAGTTAACTGACAAATATTTTTTTGAATTGTTCTCCTGTACTCCGCATTTTATGAGAGAAAATTCAGTAATTAATTTTGACCATCCGGTTAAAGAAGCACAAGTAGAAAATGATTGCTTTACAATTAAGACTTTCTTAATTTTAGTATAAAAATATATATTCATTAATAAGTATATATAAAATATGTACTTGAGCATTTTTCATATTGGCTTCACGTTGTAATTTTCTTTGCTAGATATTTTTTTGAGTGAGGCTATGGTGCTATGCATAGCACCAATAGCTAGTGTACTACGGCTCAATATGGTACTTTTTAAAATCCTAACGGTCGATCCAACCGTTCAATGTGATATCCATATGAATATGTACTTGCAAACTAAATTTTATATTTTTTCAAATTTTTTTACTATTTTTTTAGATAGGTAGAAAAATCATTGTTTTTTGAACATTCTGGACCATCAAAATTCTACCTATCTAAAAAAATAGTAAAAAAATTTGAAAAAATATAAAATTTAGTTTGCAAGTACATATTCATATGCTTATCACATTGAGCGGTTGGATCGACCGTTAGGATTTTAAAAAGTACCATATTGAGCCGTAGTACACTAGTCATCCGTGCTATGCATAGCACCATAGCCTCACTCTATTTTTTTAATCATTCTCACATTCGCATTAGAGATTCAGATGGGCAAATTATGTACATTTCATTGGTCGATTTGACTAATTATTATACTGGATAAACTTAATAATAATAAAATGCAAGGAGTGTATACTTTTATGCTGTTGAACTTTGAACTTTTCTTGGCTCCAAATTAACTCTTATCTTCTTCTTCTTCTTCTTCTTTTTTAAAATAATTCTGAGGGCATCTGTATAAATATAAATAATGATGATGGTATACATAATTCTTTTAATATGGGCGTAATCAGGATTTTTATCAGTGATACACAAATACTTTTACTGGTACGACTAGCAGGTTACGGACTACTGTGAATTAACTAATTCAGACTGTGAATAATTATCTATGAGTAGGCAAAATTTTCTCCAAAATAAGCAACTGTCCGATTATACATATAACCTATACACAGTTTTCAAAATTCAGGAGTAAACAACTAGGTCTATGTGGCTCTGCTACTAATGGTGTTACTTTATTGTTATTTTGATTATGGCGAAACCAGACTTTCAAATTATGAGCATTAAACATTAATAAGGTCGATGTATAAAATTTTCACGCCGGATATGAGAATCAATTTTATATTATAAAATGTATAAAAAAAAATAAATAGAGGTCAAACTCAAATTAATCATGAATGTACATAGCTCTACTTCTGATTTTGATGACATGGTACCGATGTGAGATTTAAACTGATAATGGATGTCAATTGTTAAATCGTTCTAAAAATGTGACTAAAATAGTTTCTATATGACAGTTTGTAATTTCGAAATACAGCTTAAAAAATAGTTTATGTATTTAATTGTTATTGACTGGTTGCTGGGTTTGATAAAAATAATAATCCAGAATCGGTCTCTACCGCAGCCAATCAAGCTTAGAGCATCTACAATGGTGATTTCTTTTAAATTGCTAATCTAATGTGTTAATTGTTAATATAATTGCTGGAATGTATCACAATTTTTAAATTAGCAAGTTTGCTTTAAAAGCAACTCTTTAGAGCATCTACAACAGTGATTTCTTTTAAATTACTAATCTGATGTGTTAATTGCTAATATAATTGTTGGGATTACCATAATTTTTAAATTAGCAAGTTTGCTTTAAAAGCTACTATAAATTTCTGAGATGGAGTGATTTAGAAATTATGAAACCCTTTAATTGTTAAACTCAGTGACGTGGCCCAAATTAATTGCTAAACGTTTGCTGGAATGGAGATGCTCTAAGATGCCTTCGTTTCTCACGTGGTGGGACCCACGTGAACGTACCGAGTGTCTGTGTTCTCCAATTACGACCGTAGGCCATCCGATGAAAGTTACTGGAGGGCATGAGAGAATTTCATCCGTTGGATCTCCGAGGATTATCCAAGTCATGCTACTAAACTTTGTTTGCGTGAGATTCAAACTGCTTGGCCAAGATTTCTTCCATATGCTACCCAAATTGTAGCGGATTGCGAACATTGTTTTAGGTTTTGTTTCTTTACATTGTGACCCTCTACTTTTCACAAAATTATAAAAAGTTCTAAAATAGGATATATCTAATATGAGGAGGGTTCCAATGCCTCGTATTTTTCGTGCCTTGTTGTGCCTTATATTTTTCCGTTTTCAAAGTTCAAACTGGCGATCTGAACCGCTCAACATGACCTCCATATTAAAATTTGCCTGGAGACCAAATTTTATGTTTTTTTTTTCTAATTTGTTACTATTTTTTAAGATATGTACGAAATCGATGTTCCTGGACTATTCAAAAATAATAATTTTGTACCTATCTAAAAAAATAGTATTAAAATTTCAGAAATATAAAATTAGGTCTCCAAACATATTTTTTTTCCTTTTCACATATTATGTATTTTATAATTTAGCCCCCCTTATTCAAATTTTCTAGTTCCGCCCCTGCAAACCGTTCAAACATATCTGCCTTATGAGTAATATGCACTTATATGTAAAATTTATAAATTTATTTCATACAAAGTCAAGCTAGTAAAAAAAAAAAAGGTTTTTAAGTTAATTTTAATGCATTCATTTTTCATCATTTTCTGACTACTTGACTTCGCACGAAATAAATTTGAAAATTTATAAATTTTGCATGTAAATATATCACTCGTAAGATAAATCAGTTTGAAAAATTTATATTGTTGTTCGAAACTTATTTGATAAATTTTGAAGTGAATGTTACTATGAATGAAATAACATTAATGTCATAGTAGCTAGATTATTTTTAAAACAGTATATATATATGAGTAGGGTTAAAATGCACCATTGGTTTTGTGCTCCAATCATGCTCCATGTCTTTTTTTTTCATTTTAAAAGTCCGAACAGTTGATCTGAACCGCTCAACATGATCCTCATATTAAAATGTGCTTCAAGACAAAATTTTATATTTTTTGAAATTCTTTTACTATTTTTTTAGATAGGTACAAAATCACTGTTTTGAATGGTCCAGAATCTTCTGAAAAAGTAATTTTGTACCTATCTAAAAAAATAATAAAAAAGTTCCAAAAAAATATAAAATTTGGTCTCCAAACACATTTTAATACAAAGTTCATGGTGAACGGTTCAGATTGATTGTTGGCACTTTGAAAATAAAGATAAAAATGTAGAACATGATTGGAACACAAAACCAATAGTGCATTTTAACCCTTCTCTCTCTCTCTCTCTCTCTCTCTCTCTCTCTCTATATATATATATATGAGTAGGGCTATTGTGCTTCATGAAGTAAAACCCATATTGTACTTCACGCTCATACACCCATTTCCAAAATCCAAATCGTCAATCCGACCGTTCAAGTTGTTCTCCATATTGAAATGTGCTTGGAGACCAAATTTTACATTTTTTGGAATTTTTTTACTATTTATTAAGCCACTTTAAAAATCGCTGATCCATTGTGAATAGTAAAAAACAGTAAAAATTTCTGGACCAATGGATCAGCGATTTTCAAAGTGGCTTAATAAATAGTAAAAAAATTCCAAAAAATGTAAAATTTGGTCTCCAAGCACATTTCAATATGGAGAACAACTTGAACGGTCGGATTGACGATTTGGATTTTGGAAATGGGTGTATGAGCGTGAAGTACAATATGGGTTTTACTTCATGAAGCACAATAGCAAAATTCTATATATATATATATATATATATATATATATATTGTTTCGGTAGATACTTGCCATTATAACCTACTGACTTTTTGGTATAGCAGTAACTGCACCTTCTCTGTATAAATCTAAACCTAATTAAAGTTTGTCTGCTTCTTAAGAGCAACAAGCACAACTTGCCTCACTTAAATCCAAAGTAGAGAAGAAGTATATATGTATAAAAAAAATTAAACATTATTTCACAAAACTACCCAATTAATTAAGTAATCATCCCAATATTCGATCTTACAAGCATTCTTAAAGAAATATCCATTATTACTTCAAAGGACAAGCCTACATTATTTTTTTTTATCTCGGGCTTATCCACAACAGAGACTTATCATACGTGTGATGTGTGAACTATGTATTAAATATTAAAACAAGTGTAAATTCATTTCCATTTTTTTTTAACAGAGTTCATAATTTTTTAAAACATTTTCTTTTGTTAAAAAGAGATAGCCACGATTCAATGCAATTTTGAAGTTCTTTGGACAGATCATTTTGCAGAAATTGTCGGTACTTCAATTTTTTTTTGTACTAACACTTTTAACAACAAGGGCTATTCTAAACCGAAATTTTTTAGTTACCGCAACCAAAAAATCAAATCAAATGAATACCATCCTCCTTTTTTTTTTTTCAATCCTACCACCCACGCGGACTGAGTTCGCGCACCAAATTGGTTCTGAGCTGGCGCACCAAATTTATTATTATTTTTTTTTGGTGCCCAAACTGGGTTAGTGCACCAAATTTTTTTTTTTTTTAGTTGGCGCACCAAAATTTTGCGTGGTTGATTCAAAACAGAACTACAATCTGCCAACCCAGTCCGCGCACCAAGGGTTTGGTACGCCAATCCAGTCTGCGCACCGCGCTATCTTGGTGCGCGAACCCGGTCCGCGTGGGTGGTAGGATTGAAATTACGCTGGAGGGAGCGGTAATTATTTAATTTTGTTTTTTACTGTGGTAACTAAAAAAATTTCGGTATTCTAAATAACCCACTTGAGTTTAGATACTACAAATCTGTGTGCTAAAAACCCAAAACAACTCCCCCAAATTTTTTTGTTTTCAAACTTTTTGTAAGTGGGTAGAGATGCACATGGATTGTGAAATGTGAATACACGCTCATGACTTGCTTAGAATCAAACTGTGATTGGCTGGAGATGCAACTTGCAACTCAACTTGTAGCTTAGCTTCAAAAGTTGTTCCCTTTTTTCTTTTTCTTTTTAAAATATAGGAAGAAAAATAAATTGAGGTTGTTTGTCGTCTTGTGGCTATTTATTTTGTTTAATTATATGTGTTCCCTTTCCGTACTACCAACGGTTATTTTCATTTCGGCTATTGTTACTAGACATGACATTAAAAATATGACAAAACAATTTTATAAAAATCAAAAAGAGAAAAAAGGATGAAAATAAAATTACACAATCACATACATTTTGAAAACAAGCATTTAGTAGTAAAAGGAAAAAAAAAACCTCGTTTATAATCTATTCAAAAATTATCTTTCTTTAATAAAGTTTTTTTTTTCTTTTAGTATGAAATGAAAAAGGTTAGGGATTCTTATCCATAGGTAATGTTTAATGCTCAATAGAGATTTAATTTTGCTATTTTCTTAATTGCTATTATACTAGGTCTCATATCCACGAACTTTTATTTTTAGAGATATATTATATATTTTGTGGGAACCAGAAAATGATACGCCAGAGAAGCCGAAATTTTTATTAATACCATTTAAAAAAAAAATCAAAACACTACTGAAATTGGGAAATTCAAAAAATACTAGAGCCTTCAAGTCAATCTGTGGCTCTCCAAAAATGGAGCCGGATATTGACTTGGAGGCCCTGATATTTTTTGAATTTCCAATAATTTGTGAATTTTTTTTTTACAGTGGTATTAATAAAAATTTCGGCGAGAGAAGGAACCGATGTCTTTAGACATTTTCCATCTTTAGAATTTGTATGCACATTAGACATTTGAGTGAGGCTACGATACTATGCATAGCACGGATTGGTCCGTGCTACGGCTCAATATTTGAGTTTTCAAAATCCTAACGGTCGATCTGAACCGTTCAACATGATTTCCATTGAATATGTACTTGCAAACTAAATTTTATATTTTTTTGAATTTTTTACTATTTTTTTAGATAGGTAGAAAATCACTGTTTTTTACTATTTTTTAAGCTGGTTTGAAAACTGCTGTTTTTATTAAATTTCTGAAGCATCGAAAACAGCGGTTTTCAAACCAGCTTAAAAACTAGTAAAAAAATTTCAAAAAATGTAAAATTTGGTCTCCAAGTAGATTTTAATATAGATTGAACATCTAACGGTTTGAATTTGTTGTTTGAACATCAAATTGCAAGATATGCCCCCGTAAGCACCTCGGCTGCAATTGAGATCATAGCATTAATAATGGACAATTTGTTTGTCCAAATGTGAAAAATGAAAATTTTAAAAGTAAAAAACAAAATTGATTTTTTTTTTTTCAGAACTCCAAATGTAGCACTCCTTAAAAACGTCCTAAATTCAAGATTTTAAACATAAACTCTCCAGAGGAAATGGTCATATATGACTCTTTGCAACTTGTTATTTGAAATAAACGATCTTGACGCTGTCTATTTTAAATTCCTAAAATAATTGCTCGCTGACTTGCAATCTCTAATTTATTTTATTTTCTTCTGTGAGATTTTTCATGTTCTCAATAACTCGGTTTCAATTCAACTACGTGCACTGATAAATGCATTTGACATTCAATTTTAATTATATTTTCAGAGATTTTAATGATATCTTGTATGTTATTTCTATTAACGTTGCCAACTGGCAGCCCCACAATAAAGAAGATGAAGAGGAATAATATAATGATCTATGAGGAGGGATCCAATTACATTCTTTTTTTTGACACATCATGACACCGTTTTTTTTATAGATCAATTTTGTGATTTCAAAATCCAAGCAGTCGATCCGAACCGTTCAACATGATCACCATATTAAAAATGTGCTTGGAGATCAAATTTTACATTTTTTTTTAATTTTTTACTATTTATTAAGATGGTTACAAAATCGTTGTTTTTCAATGGTTTGAAAACAACGATTTTGTAACCATCTTAATAAATAGTAAAACAATTCAAAAAAATGTAAAATTTGATCTCCAAGCACATTTTAATATATCCATCATGTTGAACGGTTTGGATCGACTATTTGGACTTTGAAAATGGTAGGTGTCAAAGTGTGTCACCAAAAAATGTGTAATTGGATCCCTCCTCATGATCTATTTATATAACAGTCTCAATTAAATAAGATTAATGTGAAAAACAAAGAAAATCTCACATCATGAGTTTAAAATTTAATAAGAGGATGCCCAAAATGAGGAGTGGGGGTCAATTTGAATTTTGAACATTGAATTAGATTGAAATCTTCAAATAGTTTTTTTAAATGAAAGATTTACATTAATTTTTTTAAATAGAAGATCTGGCTTTTTTTGGCATAAATATTTAGAGTGGAGCCAGGATTATTGCATAGGGAGGCCAACTTTTTTAAGAGATTATCCGATCCCAACTATTCAAAATTTTCTATTCGCGTATTTCGATAAAGAAAATTTTTCATGCACAAATCTCAACAAATTTGAATGGTTGAAATTGGATAAAGAGGATCCAGCTTTTCTCTAAAAAAAGCAGCAGAGTCCGTTCCATCCAAACATGAGTAATTTTCTTGTAGGTATCAGAACCTACCAAAATCAAGTGCAACAAAAAAAAAAAAATTTCAAGCATCAGCAAAATGTAGTAATAAAAAGGAATCATCATTGCCGTCGCCAAATTTATAACAAGCCTTTCAAAAAACTAAAATTCGTTCTTTATATAGAATACACCTTACTAGTTTCTGAAGAGTGTAAAATATTTTATATTTTATTTTTCAAGTTCAAATTGTCGATCCGAACCACTCAACATGAAATTCATACTAAAATATGTTTGGGGATGAATTTTATAATTTTTGAAATTTTTTTACTATTTTTTAAGATAGGTACAAAATCACTGTTTTTGAATGGTCCAGAAATAGTGATTTTGTACCCATCTTATTTTTTAAGATAAGATACAAAATCACTGTTTCTGGACCATTTAAAAACAGTGATTTTGTACCTATCTTAAAAAATAGTAAAAAAATTATAAAATTTCATCCCAAGCATATTTTAGTATGGATATCGTGTTGAGCGGTTCGGATCGTCAATTTTAATTTAAAATATGAGATGTGATAAGTTATTGGAACCCTCCTCAAACTAAATATGTCGGCCTAAATTTAAGATTCACAAAAAAAAAATGAGGGGAGGAGGGAGGGGGGTGGGTATGGGTGTCAGATTTGTGAATCTGACTAAGTGATTTCTTGTATTTCTGTAGTACAAATGCTGTGAGTTTTTCTTTCAAAAAAAAGGCTGTAAGTTTTGTGATTATATTGGAGAAATATCCAAATAAAGTAAATAAGTGGAACTAAATTGAATGAAAGAGAATGCTACAGAATAATGATCCCATGTCTTTGGGTTGTTTCGCTTGCTCTTCAAATCACTAAATCCATTACATATAACAGTCCATCAAAACAACAAATACTTAATTCTAGTGATAAACCCATTAACTAAGTTGAGGCTCAGCTTAACAGAAAATGTGCAAACAAATAATTAAAAAAAGAAAGAAAAGAACTCAACAGAAACAGTGAAGGTCCATCCATACGCCTCAGAGAAAACAACTCATATCTTACAGCGGGACCCCACAGATCAGTGCTGTATCTTCAAATTCATTCTCCCATAATCACATAAAATGCAATTCAGTTCAAACTTTGACAATGGACTGAAGTGAAATGGTGAACACAAGATTTTGAAAGGATAGATGGATTGATGATATCTCTTTAGATAACCTTTTTCAAATTTATATAAAACATGTTACAAATAGAATGCCTTTTCAGATTTTGGAAGGATAGATCGATTGAATTTGCATTTTAAAAAGCTGATGCTAAAAAGATTTGATATATTATAGGAACAGGATCAACTTTCTAGTAGAACTGAGATTCTCTAGTAGCTCGTTTTATGATTGGCTTGGTAATGTTGGATTGCTAGTATGAAAACAGAATTGAAGTATAAGATTTCTTTGGCAACGAAAATGTTATGTTGGATTGTAATGCTCTGGAAAATATTAATATTGGATAGGGGGACCCAAAATGATGTTTTTTGTAACTTCTGTAACTATTAGATGCCCAACATGAAAGAAAAACCAAAATTTATGTATACAGACCAATTTATCATTTTTTTTTAATATGTAAATTAACACTACGTATTTTTAGAAATAACATTTAAGATAAAGGGAAACAACAGCAAATTTGCAACATCTAGCAGATACTTCATTATCAACAAATAAAAAACAAAGCTTCTACATATCCATCAAAAGCTGCTCTCTCTAGAAAAACATTCAAAAAATAAAATTAAAAAAAAAAGTGAAGTTGAATACAAAGTACACCTATGCACTCTCAGTGACAGGGTACTCAAACACAACATCCTTCCCGCAAAGCTTGCGGTAAACCCCACTAAAGGTCTCCAACTTGTATTCAGTGTTGTTGCGCTCTTTTGGGTCCAAAAATATCTGCAAATCCACAAGAAATACTGTTGGTAAAAAAAAAATATGCTTGAGCTAAATCATTTTCTCCACAACCGAACAGGTACATTCATACAAGTAACAGTAAGATGTCGATTCTACTCCATGCTTGTGCTAGACAGATGTTGCACAAATCAAAACTATCAACCCAGAAATATAGAAAAACTAATTAAGCAAACAAAATAAATAAGAGAAATTTAGATATATGCCCATCATAACTTTGTCAATTAGATATTTCCCCATCAAAAGTTTAAAATTAGGTATTTGCCCATCTAAACTCACATATTTTATTAATATCCCCAATTCTTGATTAATCAACTTAAAATACAAATTAATGTTAATAAAATAAATATAATGACAATTACACCCTTACTTCAATGTTTGCAACCCCGTACCTTCAACTAAAATTCTACATCCAGAAAAAATTCTACAACTCAGATTTTCCCTAGGATAGACTTTTATTGGGCACAAAGCAGTCCAAAGTTTTTGTAGCTTTTACTGGCCAGAGCAGTCCAAACTTTTTTCTCCATCCGAGAAGCATTTCAATTCATTTTATAAGTTTTCAGAAGAGCAGTCACTACCTGATATTCTCTACTTGAAGGAAGTGCGCTAGAGCACAACCATTGAAAAACAAACTAAATAGCTTTTTGTAGATCGATTTCAACTCATGCCTTATCTTTATGTAATATCTCCCCTCCCATAACTGAGAGAAATCCCGGCCAAGTAATGACAAAGGAATGACCTGACTTGGAAGTTGGAAGAAGTAGTACAACTAATGGTTAATTAACAAAAGAAACCTAATTCAGGACCAATATCTCATTTAATTAACTAAACATTTTTAGCTTGATTTGAAGATGATTTAGCATTTGAACCTAGGAAATCAGCTTCAGCCAAATACCCAAAAAGTACTGCCACTACACAGTCACCATGAGGGTTCTAATTTCTAAACATGATGGTAGAGAGTGGCTTTTACTTTATTTGGATTCCATATTTCCATCTGACCACAACTTGAACTGTAAGAGTTAGTTGAACCTCACTTAATCAACGAAACAATAATTAAACTAAAATTGGACTAAGACCAACTCCGAAGGAAGTCAATAGTTCTGTACACAGGCTAATAACCTATTCGGATCCTTATTTTGATGTATAATTTTACATGCTGGTGCAAAATTTAATTTGGAGTAGGGGAAGAGAATTGGGCACGGAAGAAAGGGGAAAAGGAAGAGGGAGAAAGGAAGGGGTAGAACTGTCATTTTTGTTGTTGTTAATATTAATTTAGTGTTTTTAATTCATTAAATTACAAAAAGAATGAAGATATTAATAAATTGAGGGAGTTTAGATGGGGAAATAACTAATTTTTAATTTTTGATGGGTAAATATCTAAATTTCAAAGTTATGATGGGTATATATCTAAATTTCTCAATAAATAAAAATAAAGTCATAGGAGCAGTGTACCTTGATGATCTTAGAGCCATCAAGACGGTACCTAACGCGCTTGCCAACAATCTCAGCTGGGTAAACCACATCCTCCAACATGCCATCGTGCACTGCTGTCAAAGTGCGGGTCCGGGGCCTGATCACAGAAGATCCCTTCTTTGGCGGCTTCACTATCCTCCTTGTTGTCACCACAACCACATCCTATTAAACAAAATCAAATAGTTCAATTATGTGGAGAATGTAAAGATAATTATAGCTTTAGAAGCACTAAAGAGGTGTTAAAAGAAGCTAAAAAATTGAAGCTCAGCTGTTAAAATTCCTACCATTACATAAAGAAAAACACATTATTGCATGTATTTGTACCAAAAGGAAGAGTAATCATGATTTTACGTTCACAAAAGAAAAAAAGACGTGTCATAATAAAAATTAACCCACAACAAAATAATCCTAACTGAAATTTTATCCCATTTGACCTTATAATATTTATTCAAACTCAACACAGTATCTGTCTCATCCTCTAAAACCACCCTAGTTCATTCACAATAAAAGGTTGAAATATAAAATAGTTTTCCGCAACATAATGGTAGGGGGAAAATTTATCCAAGAAATAAACAATTGTATAGTATAAGAAGATTGTGGTACAGTGTTCCATGTCAGTTTAGCATTAAGGTCCTTTTTGCAGATGTTAAAATTATGTCTTCTCAACAAAGATAAATAGGAGAGCTTTCTTTTTTTCTTTATTTTTTTGCAAGAAATCCAACTAACCTTGCCGCTAAACTTCTTCTCAAGCTCTCTAACAAGCCTCACATGAATTTTCTTGAAGCCCTTGCGAAGCCGGTAGGGCACATGAATAACAACGGCTTTTCTATTGCCAGAAATATCCACCTGACTGTACAAGTAATACAAAACTTATTTACTTGCTAGTTCATAGTAATACACCATAGTTATAACATCAATTGTCGAACTTGAACCTATCTTACACAGCAGAGTTGATGTAGAGGTCTCTAAGATCACTCTTCAGCTCCTGATTACTTTGCTCCAAATCAAACAAAGCCTGACAAAATAATAAAATTAGACTAAACTCAAACATAAAAAAAAGTGAATTACAAAACCTGTATTCAGTCCAAGGGTTAAAAAGAGCTTCCAGTTGTAGTCAAAATTTGTAATGTGTGTCACAATCATAGAATACAAATGCCACTTCACATCCAAAATGGTAGAAAAATCATTCATAAGAAAATGAACACGGATTTAGCATTTATAATAACTAAATGTTCACTTTCTCAGGTAGTCCCAAAAGTTACCTTTTTTCCTTATTCTTTTGAAATGATATGAAGGACCAAATGGGTAGACATCATAATGCTTGAGCACTAACATAGAAGTCATAAAAGTCTACGGAACAACAAGGGAATTTGTGCAACTTTTCATACAAAAGATGTATAAAAACAAACCTGAGCAACTGAGTCTTCAAACTCACTCGGCTCAAGGCCTTTGTCCTTGTGAATTTTCTGCCTTGCAGTGTACATCTTGCGTATTAGTTGCAAGATTACCCTACATATAGATGTCAGATATATAAGTACAAGGCTCAATATCCACATGGAACGCATGTAAATTATCTTTTTTTTTATTCAAAGGCCCGTAGGCATTCATTCAATAACCAAGTGCGCTTATAGTAGTACATGTAAAGGGGACTTTACATCTTAGCTAGGGCTATTGAGCTATATAAGGAATCTGATATAACTTCTTAACACCAATTGGTACCAGTAGCATTTTCAGGTACAGCGTAGGTCTGGCACTGGAACCCATGTTCCAGGTAATGGCATTTCCTTTAAAATGGCATTCTAGATAACTGAGTTTCACAAGAAAAACATTTTACATCTAGCCCTGGTATTACACATCAAATATCTTTTTTTCTCTCTTGAATTTCAGGCTTCTCTGTATAATTTGGATATATTGTTAATATAGAGTGAGGCTATGGTGCTTTTCAATGTACACCTAGATAGATGTGCTTCGATACAGCAATTGTTGGATGGGTTTAATTTTCATCCAGCACGCATCTTAACACAAATCTGATGCCTGCTGTACCGAAGCACATGTACATATCAAAGCACCGTAGTCTCACTCGTTAATATATCCTTTCATCAGTAAACCTCAACAAACCAGGTACAATCTAAAATTCTAAATCAACGTCTTACCAGAACAAGAGTTCTAAATATTTGCGAATTAAGTCAACAATAATAAACACGCGACACTAGAAATAATTGTTGTTTTACATAGTCTTAATTATTATGAGAAACGAAAAGGAACGAATAGTACCTCGGAGATGAAGTGAAGGATTAGTCCGAACGGAGAGAAGGCTCGCAATTAACTGGCGGCTAGGGTTTTATACGAAGGTTTTACTCTTTTATAGCTAGGGTTTGTTGTTTGGGCTCTGCCAAGGGAAGATATTTTATCAAACCGCGAAAGCCCAAATCCATATTAAACCGTTCGTGAACTGAGTTGAGGTTCCATGACCAATTCCAAATATAAAATGATGTGACTTGTGGTTTTCCGAAAATGAAACATCGTCCGACTTTGACAAGACATTGAACAATATTTTGACGATTATTCGTACGTTCGTGAAACTGATAATTTTCTAACTTTTTAGGAGTCCGGCTACTATACCACTAGTGTCATTTGAATCTAAATAACACTACATCATGAGCCATATGATATGCTTTAATATCCGTGCATGATATCATTTTGATCTAGTGCTACATCATGCACGGATATTAAAGCATATCAGATGGCTCATGATGTGGTGTTATTTAGATTCAAATGACACTAGTGGTATAGTAGCCGGACTCAACTTTTAGAGCTCTTTAGTGCTCTAAGGAGTCTTAAGCTCACCGAATGGATGCTCTTTTGTCAAACTTAATGCTATTTTCTTAGTGTTTCTAGAGGCGGATCTACATTCACCCGTACAGGTACTAAGTCACCCTATGATTTTAAAATTTTAATTATTATATATTAAAATGTAATTGAATTTTATTATTTTAGAATTTGTTATATAGTCTAGCCCCCCTTATAAAATATCACATGTTTATTTGTAGTCCAGTGGTTAGAGCTTATTTTGTGGTTGTGGAGAGCTTGGGTTCAATTTCCACTAACAACATATTGTGCATTTTAAATTTTAGCACCCTCTATCATGATTTTCTAGTTCCGCCCCTGAGTGTTCCTTTTGCCCACCTTTTTTAAGTTTACTCAAGTTTTTAAGCTATGGTTTCACATGGCTTAAGCATTTTGTCAAGCTTAAAGCTTTCTTAAGAAAGTTACTGTTGAACTTTATTGCTGAACGGGTACTTCTTAGTGCAGCTTAAAATTTAAGCCTCGTATGGTTGCCGAACACTACCTTAGAAAGTCACAGGACCATATTAGAATTATTTTTATTTTGAAATTTGAAATTTATGAGGGCTATTCTGAAAAGTGTCCACCCACAGCCACAGCCTATAGCCCTATAGGCTACAAATAAAAATTCCCCCTCAAAATAAAAGAAAAAAGAAATACACGAACAGGTCTGTCTTTGCCGCTGCTCCTCTCTCAATTGAGGAAAGCGACATTTTAGGTCAAATTGAGGGGGGAGGGAGAGAGAGAGAGAGAGAGAGAGAGAGAGAGAGAATGGATCAAATATTGAACAAGGCCGGGAGCTACTGGTTCGGCCAGAAAGCCACCAAAGAGATCGATTCAATTGGAGAGGACCTGAATGTGAGCTCAATTTTTGTTCCCTTGTTTTCTTTCCGATTCCCCCGTAATTTCTAGGATTTGCTTAAATATTTCCCCCCTGTCTGCATTGAAAGCTTGTATAGTCTCACCGTATTCAGTTGGAAGTTGAAATCGTCCATTAGAGACACAATGCAACATATCCAGGCTGCATTTTAGTTTGTTTTGATTTTAAATTCAATGTTCAATCATTCAAAAAAGTTAAAATTGTTGTAGAGAAGCCTACCTAAAGTATTTATTTCTGGCAAAATTGCACGATTTCCACCCTTTATATATTCACCAGACACCTTTGGTAATTTGTTGTTGTTTTATAAAAATGCAAGACATAACTACAGTCTAGGTTTCTATGCAATTACTTTTCTAAGTTCTCTTTGTTGCATTATTTACTGTTGTTCATGTTTCCTTTTATGATCATTTGCTGTAACTCATTGCTTTCTAAGTTTCAACGTTTTGCCCCCTTTTTCCGCAAATAATCTTTTGCCTTCTTTTGACTAGAATGGTTGACTTAAAACAATATATATATATATAGAGATGGGCTATTGTGCTTTGCAAAGTAAAGCCATCGTTTTACTTCGGCTTACTTTTTGGATTTTCAAAATCCAAAACGTCGATCTGACCGTTTAAGTTGATCTACATATTGAAATGTGCCTGCAGACCAATTTTACATTTTTTGAAATTTTTTTACTATTTATTAAGCCACTTTGAAAATTGTTGATCACATGGTCCAGAAAAAACAGTGCAACAAAATTCTAGACCATGTGATCAGCAATTTTCAAAGTGACTTAATAAATAGTAAAAAAATTCCAAAAAATGTAAAATTTGGTCTGCAAGCACATTTCAATATGTAGATCAACTTGAACGGTCGGATCGAAGTTTTGGACTTTGAAAATTCAAAAAGTAAGCCGAAGTAAAACGATAGCTTTACTTTGCAAAGCACAATAGCTCATCTCTCTCTCTCTCTATATATATATATAGAGAGAGAGAGTAGAACTAGGGTGCTCCTAAGCTCACCAAGCCCTTCCGTGAGCGCGACTCTAAAACCTATCGAATTGACTTCAAACGACATTTCCAAACCGTTAGATGTTCAATCTATATTAAAATGTGCTTGGAGACCAAATTTTATATTTTTTGGAATTTTTTTACTATTTATTAAGATGGTTTGAAAATCGCTGTTTTCCAATGGTGCAGAATTTTAATAAAAACAGTGATTTTCAAACCATCTTAATAAATAGTAAAAAAATTTCAAAAAATGTAAAATTTGGTCTCCAAGCACATTTTAATATAGATTGAACATCTAACGGTTTGAAAATGTCGTTTGAAGTCAATTCGATAGGTTTTAGAGTCGCGCTCACGAAAGGCTTGGTGAGCTTAGGAGCACCCTAGTTCTACTCTCTATATATATATATAGAGATAGGCTAATATGCTTTTAGTAGCATATGGGCCGATATGCTTCCAACTCAAAATCGGATTTTCAAAGTCCAAACGGTCGATCCGAACCGTTCAAGTTGATCTACATATTGAAATCTGCTTGGAGACCAAATTTTACATTTTTTGGAATTTTTTTACTATTTATTAAGCCACTTTGAAAATTGCTGATCCGGTGGTCCAGAATTTGAAAGCACTGTTTTTACTGTTCACCCGGATCAGCAATTTTCAAAGTGGCTTAATAAATAGTAAAAAAATTCCAAAAAATGTAAAATTTGGTCTCCAAGCAGATTTCAATATGTAGATCAACTTGAACGGTTCGGATCGACCGTTTGGACTTTGAAAATCCGATTTTGAGTTGGAAGCATATCGGCCCATATGCTACTAAAAGCATATTAGCCTATCTCTATATATATATATATTGCAAGCTTACACCAAAAGAATTAATTGATATAACTGTTCTTGTTAAATGATTGCCGTGCACTTTTTGTTGTTTTATTTCTACCATAATGTTTTCCTTGTTAATTATACTCACAAAAATGTATGTCTAATTATGTTTCAGTCAATCTCTAGCAGCATTGGTGGAGGAGCTAAATGGCTGGTCAACAAAGTAAAAGGTGTACTTCTATCATTTCTATTTGTTGGCTTTTAAAATAGAACCATAACCTTTTCCATCTTAGAAACAGATATATACAATTTAAACCGCACTTTCATGTTTACCTTAATAAGGTAGGCTGAAGTCTGAACATAGTATGCAAATTGAATTAAAAATTAGAATGCACATGACAAAATGACTGGCAATACCAACCCTCACATAAAGGAGAAATAGCTTGAAGGAGTGAACTGAAACTCTCTTTTGGTTGTCACGTATTAACCTTCTTTGTGTTGATTACTCAGAGAGCAATAATCGATAATTTAATATTGCATTGCTTGTAAAATAGAAAAATTTGTTACCAATAGATAACACAAGTAAATGGTAGAAAAGAAACTTGGAATATTATTCTGTGGAGCAAATACCTTTAAAGTCCAAATTTAATTTTTGAACTTGAGCTGGTGCCCAAAATCTTAGCTGTTCACTAAACATCATCCCTCACCTTCTATTGCTAAAAGTCAATAACTAATCCCACTCACTCTAAATACAACTTCCTCAGGAAAGATGCAAAAGCCCCTGCCAGATCTACTCAAAGAATATGACATTCCAGCCGGCATCTTCCCGAGAGATGCGACAAACTATGAGTTCAATGAAGAAACTGGAAAACTAATTGTTTACATCCCTTCCATTTGTGAGGTCGGCTACAAGGATTCCTCTGTTCTCAGGTTTTCCACCACTGTTACTGGCTACCTAGAGAAGGGAAAGTTTGCTGACATAGAAGGCGTGAAAACCAAGACTTTGATCTGGGGCAAGGTCACTGCTGTCAAAACTGAGGGGTCAAAACTTAATTTTACGACTAGTGTGAAGAAGACTACCCGAAGCCGAGATGCATACGAGATACTTAGAGATGGTATCAGTGTGGATAAATTCTAGGTATGCAAGTGATGTTATGGGATGTGTGGGAAGAAATATTGTATTGTTCTTTGTAATCAGCTGTGTATGTGAGTCTCTGGGATTGGTGTTAATTATGCAAATGTTGGATTGACGTATACATAATCATGAAATGTTGCTAGAATACTTTTTCCTCTTTCTTGTTTTAAAAGTGTTTGAGAAGATATGTTGTTTGTTGCTCTGGTAAAACGACAGTCTGAGGTTACATTGTATCATGCCTATCTGAATTGTATGAGATTTTCTAGGAAGGGGGCATTATCAGATCGAAATCGGATTGTCTGCTGCCTTTATTAATGTAACTATTTCAGCTTGATTTTGTAAATTATCTTTCTTAAAGTTATATTTAGAGCATGTGTGAGCCATGTCAGTTGAACATGATCTTGGTATGGGCATAGCCAGGAATTGGTTCAGGTGTAGACAAAAATTGAAGTCTGTGCTTGAATTCTGAGATAGACAAAAACCCACAGACGCATAGTGCTGTTCGGCAAGGCTTTCTTTAGCACGGATTAAGATCACATTTTTTAGCCTCCTTTTGTCTGAATCTTAATCCTCTGCTCAAGTCTTAAGGCATCTCTAACCCTTCTTTTAGCTTCTTTAGCTATTATTCACGGATTAAGACAACCAAACATCGATTCCTTAAACCTCCTTAAGACTTAATCCTAATGCGGGTTAAGAGGTAGACATATTTTCAATACCAGGAACTTAATTTTCAAAATCGAGACCCTGCCCGGATGCCCCAATGTGCTCCGCCCCTAGGTATACGTTGGTTTAAACATATCAGTTTTGTTTTTTTGGGTTCAAAATTAAACGATCATTTTCTTTATGTTCAACAAAATGGAATTCAGCAGTACAGAAAATGTATGGGCTTGGAATTGCAAAGTGTAATTTAAATAAATACAAATTTATGAGCAGACAAACATGCAAGAATTAATAGGAAAGAATAGCGATTATCTACACAGAAAAAGGCATGTGTGGGGGATTCGGATCCCGGTACCTGAGGTGCAATTAGTAAATCTGAACCGTTCTTTTAACTTGGCACGAATCTTCAAACGGACCCCCTATAGTTTTCAAACGAACCCTTTTACTGTCGTATCTAACTTCAAAATTTACGTGGCAACCAACAGTGGTTGAAGATTTTTGAACTAAAACAGTATGTATACAAATGCAAGTTACCAGTAACAAACACTTCATGGGAATTAGATCAGCTTCAAAAATTCAAGACAGACACTATTATTTTCAGAAGACACGCAACAAACACAGGTTCACACATCAATCCATCATGTGTATATTTACTGGGAATCCTTTTTTACTAAAGACAAATCATAAGTGATTTCCCATTGATTCCAATTAAATCCAAATTCGATTTAGCTAAGCTAAGTCCGCATTGTAACATGCAAGTATTGAGTTTTTAACTTCAACCGAATGAATGAATACATACATCGATAGAAGTAAAGCAAACACAACAAATGAATTAACTGAGATTAGAAATCACTACTGCTGAATCAACTGAGATCTTCCCATATAATATTGAAATTATGTTGCAAAATCAACTGAGATCTTCCCCTCTAATCTGACGGATCTGATCAACCAATTGCTCCTCTGACACTCTATCCATCCATGCCGGCGGCGTGCCTCTAAACTCAATCCCTCTCATTAAACCCATAATCCTCTCACTGGCCTCCTGTGACAGCGGTGCGCTTCTCCTCTGCTCATCTTCTGTAAATGCTCTTGAAATAGAGGCCTCACTTTCGCTCACAACTTCCTCTTCTTCCTCTTCTTCTTCATCTGTGTTTAGATCGAGAGAAGAGATGCCGTTTCCATTGGCTTCGGATATATTGAGGTAGGTGGAGCTAGGGGTGAGATCATCAGGGTCGGATTCGGATTCCGAGAAGGATCCGTTATCAGCTGATATCGGGTGGTAGTATTCGTTGCCGGATTCGGCCGCGGCGGTGGCGAAATCGGATTCTATATCGGAGTCCTCGCCTCCGACGTTGTCATCTGTGGAAGGTAACCGCCGGGGCGTTTATATTGTTAAGGAGTAAACAAGGAGAGAAGCAAAAGAGAAGTTTTTCTGATTGAATCGAAAATTTTGTTACCTTGGAGGTGACCATTGGAAGAGATAGACATGCTGGGACTGGGAGGAGCGTTGATCGCAGTTTGCCGGGGAAGAACAAAAGAGAGGTCAATTGAGGGTTCAAATAGGAGGGCAGTTTTTGTCATTTGTTTAGATGGGCTTTGATCCAAGCCCATTATAAATTGGATGAAAAACTACAAGCGGATGCAGTTTGAGATGATAAAGAAATTTTTTTTTTTTTTTTTTGTTATTGTTGTGGATGATATAATTTGTAAGTAAACCATTTGATATGAGCAATAGTTAGGTAAATAGTTCAATCACCTTTTAAGTGAGTTTGGTTAGCAATAATTTTCAAGTCTTTAAACACGAATTTCTCCATCCGACATGCTCAATTGAGCTAAATAACCCAACGTAATAGAAGTAATTTGTTTCTTCTATTTTTTATTTAAAACTACATAACAAATACAAATTACTTGAAAACAACAGAACCACCATGGGCTACATAAATTTATTATTATTATTATTGAAGAACGAACTACACAATCACCAATAACAGCAGAAATAATAGAAACAGCCCAAATTCCACCCCGTAGGAGCATCAAATCAGACATTCAAAACATATGTGGGACATTTGTTGAGTTCCTGACAACTCCCATCATTACCACAAGGTTGAATAACAAATTTGATCATGGAAACGTCGCTTGGTACAACTAAATCTGACACGTAGAATGCTTGAACTCTGGCAAATCCAAGATAACTCATGCCAAACCCCAACTTCTCAACATAGATATTATACTTAGTAAACAAGCTAGTTCTATATTCCTTCTCATCAAGCAACCAAATTATCTTAAGGCTTACACTTTTAGTCCCAACATGAGGCAGAGACCAAGACACGTACTGTCCTTTAACTTTCCAATCTTTTGCAGAAGGGAATTGTATTCCTTCTTTTGTGGTAGACACTGTTAAATGACCCAGTGATGTAGAGTACACGCCAGCACTATTCTTCAAAGCGCTAACTAAATATATGCCGGTTAATGTCTGACCATTGAAGTTGATGATGTCTGAGTTGATGGTGGCTGCATACAGGACCCACTTGACATCAGTGGCAGAAGAAGCATTTGCATTTATTTCCTCAGATTTGATGATAAAATCGTAGACAAACTTTGCATTATTTGCACGGAAGGGGAATTCATCATTTGTAATAAGAGCATGCACTACTGCCTTTGTTGGCAAGGATAATTCAAGGCATATCCCAAGAGCAGATTCTCCTTCAAATTTTACCTATAGAAAAGGCGCAAATAAATGGTGTATAAGTAACACAAAGCTTTCTCTCAAGGAAGACAAATACATTAAACAAAGGTACTGTAAAGTATCACACATTACCCGTCTTGGTCTGTAAGGTTTCAGAGTTCCTATTTGGTCCCTAAAAATTCTAGTTTGCATCATCTTCTACCAAACCTTCACCAAAGGAACTTGTTACATGCATTAGTGTAAAAAATGATGGTAAGGATGTTCAGGGTTAAAAGTAGGTTCTACAAAATTTGGGGATTAAAGCAAAGTAACTCAGGGGCCATAACAAAAGAGTACTTACAGAATATGAAATGAACAGAGATTGATCTCTTAAAGGAACATTTCCACTAAAAAGCTGGGTCGAGAAAGATGAACCTTGCTCAAGATTTCCTTTAATCATGACGCTTCCTCCTCCATTATAAGGTATATCCTTAAAACTACAAAAAAAACGGATGTAAATATACTTAACATACTTATTAGGTGCCTAAGGTAATCATACAAATGCACAAAACCTACTTGATGGAAGCTTGCATAGTGTTTTCATCTTCCATAGCAATCAGGAAAGGCTATAACCAAGAAAAAGTAATTATAAAAAATATAAAAAATCATGAAAAGGAGATTACACCGAACAAACTTCCAATCTTTTACAGAATTTTGTAAACCAGGAAGTAGAAATTGAAAAAGAAAGAGTAGTATACCTGAAAACCTTGAGCAGAAATGTTATTCCAAGGATTATTATATACTTGTGAACCCTCAACAGAAATATGACAACCATGACCCTAATTTTATTTGAAGATTGAAATTATTTAGTAAATCATAATTGTATTAGGCAGGAGGGAGGGAGAGTGAGAGAGATACCTGATCAAAATTTGAGTAAAAAGGTAATTGTTTTGGGTAGCTCTGAAGGACTCCCCAGGATTTCTCAACTAGGCCCCACCACCTGCTCAAGTCATGAAACTAACCATGCTTACATTCTTTCCTAACAAACAGAGTTTTCAAAATAACCAACAACAAAACTAATACCTTGCTCCAAGCTTAGTGACCCACAAATCTCATATTTTTATCTTAACATAAAAGCAACTGAATGAAACATCACCGTACTGGATCTGGTTGGACAGGTACATTACCGGTTTTGTGCAGTCTGAAAATCAGGTCCTTGTTCAGTCTCATAAATCCATCCTGGGGCAAATATGGCAGCAGAAACACTTTCTTTCTTCAGCAAATCAAGTGCCACATTTGTCTGCCATTGCAAAATATGAATAATAACAACAGCAACAACCACAAATAAATAAAGAAATAAAGAAAATATGAATCTTAATTTCTACTTACATTCCATTGACCACCGCCGTAGGTATTCCTGCCAAAAACATCAATTCCCATGTACACATCATATTTTCTCTCACCAGCTACTTCAATTGATTTTTTTGGGTACTCTTTCTACAATAATAAAATACAAATTTTCTCACAACAGTTCAAACAGATTAAGTTTCTAGATGGAAGGAGAGAATCCATGAGGCTTCTAAGAAGATAATTCACTAACCTTCCAAGTGTAATTGACAAAAATACCATCACAAAGGTCGAAAAAAGGTTTGTTTTTATTGTTCAGCTGATCTTGCCAGTCAAGCTTACCTTCTATAGTTGTGCCATCATACCTGTATATTATGCAGAAAAAAACTTATTATAATTTGGGAAAATGATTAAAAGTCAAGAGCAGAAAAAGAAAATGAATTGAGAATATACCAGATAACCAAAGAGCCAGGAACAGATGAGTGCATAATCTTCGTCAAATGATTGACAAATTCTTTCAGATTATTGATCAGATCAATATCCAGCTCAACCTCAAAATTGATCTGAAAAGAAATTTCAGCATTGTTCACATAATCACATGACATGGCCAAGTTTTTAGGAGGAAAAGAAAAGAAAAAAACAAAAGCTATTGCTGCTGAAGCAGTCCTGACTGAACAAATATCTGGTTATTGTCAAAAGAAATGGCCCAACAATGCTGTCTTTCAAATTTTTCATTTGGGTTTTGTTGCTACTGCTTCTTGTTCTCAAGTAAATGACACAAATAGTTCTTAATAAGAGTTCCTGTTTAAAGTTCCAAAGTTGGTGCCCAAGGACCTTAACATTCCAGTATGAATAATTTTGGTCCCAACCAGCAGTGAAAAAATGACAGAACTCATAGTCAAGTTTACATGACAGGTCACTTCTTTCTTTCTTTATTTATTTTGAAAAGGTGCCTTCAAAGAATCATCGATTCCATTAGAAAGGCGAGTTGCTTTTTTTAATAAGATACATCACCACATGGTTGACCCACATTATTGTTAGTATGATATTGTCCATGAGGAAATGGTTAAATTCAGCACTCTGAGGGATTAGATAGGTATTTTGAAACTCTATAAGAAAACAAATGAGAATCCATGCCAAATTGTTTGCCGAATCTATCATATCCATTAACACTTCTGTTCAAGAATCATCAAAGTGGTACTTTAATCTCTTTCTTTATTCATTTTTGGAAAAAAATAATGACAGAACTTACTAGCCAACCGTCAAAACCCAAGACTGTGGCCAACTCTGCCAACCTCTCGGCATACATCTGAGCAGATTCCTTAGTTGCAAGAAGTCTCTTAGATATTTTCACACCTTCCTCCCATTCTGTGATAAAGGTCCCAAGGACCTTTTTGTGCATGGAGGAACAAAAGTTTAGAAATACTTAACTATTATTGAGCGTACATTGTATCCATAAAGAAGAAAAAATCAAGTTGGTAATTGGTGCAACGCTGCAAAGCATTGGTTGTATAATTTAAAACTACTGTGGAGCTCTCCAGTTGTATGTATGCAACTGGAGAGGAACCCATAACAACTCCTTCTGGAGCTGTAAGCCTTCTCCTATTACCCTTCCAATACAAGTTGGAGCAAATATCCTTGCTACTTTCTCCTAATTTAGAAAAAAAGGTAAAAATGATCAAATAATATGGAAGAACTTTGTAGCAAGTATTATCAGACCTTGACACCATGTGTATGCGCAGCATTGGTCCAGCCCGGAGGCGGCAGGGCGACCAAATCATGCGAGAAATACACAAAAACATCCATCAACTGCCAATGCCATATGGCATATGCGTCCTGATTATTGCCGCCTTGCACCCATAAATCATCAGTGTAACCTCCTTTCATGTCATGGCAGACAAGCATCCTCGGCCGACATGGGAGATCGATTGAATCAGAGGGGAGTTTAACCGAGGCAATGTTGAATGGGAAATGGAAGGAATCGAAGTAGGACCTCGATTCTAGGGTTTGGAGGTCGATTATAGGGTAGGATATGGGGGTAGCGGGTCGGGTCGGGTCAAAGGGGGGCTCCCATGGACGAGGATCTGAAGATTGGACAGATTTGGATTTGGTTAAGCGTTGGATGAGAGATTTGAAGAAATTCATTATGCTTTTTATCAGGGATTTGATCGATTTGCAGGAAATAATCATGATTTGATTCGGGCAGTTCGGATTTGTAAACAAGAAAGAAGCTTTAAATCTGAGCTAACCTTAGCTGATCACTGACTTCAGTTCTACGATGACTGTGAGAAATGGTAATTGCAAAGTAATCCTGCAATGCAGACTGAAGTGAAGACTGAAGAATGAGAACAGATGAAGGGTTGACTAAATTAACGGTTGTGATCGCTTCTGTCTTCTGTGTGGGAATAACAGGTTCCTGTTATTCCATTGGAATAACAGCAGATTTATTTGCCTTTTGTGTGGAGTCACTGGAGTGGATGCAAAGTAATTGGGAATTGCGGCATGCTGACTGTTCAACTGTTCCACAGCTCAAGGGAAGAATGGAGGGAATGAGAGAGATAGTTCAAGAGGGCCCAACAAGAGGGGAGAAGAAATTATTGGGCTGTATTTCTGAATGGATTTGAGCCTATGTTTTTAACGGATTGGACTTCCAATTAGGCCCAATTTGTGGGTTTTTGGGTTACGTTCGTTTGTTCCTAACACAATCCTTTGTACCTATCTGCGGCTCGTCTCTATCTATCTGTGTCATAATCGGATCCAGTAATACAGTTGTAAAAATTTATGAAATTTATTTTAATCGAAAGATATACTGATCATTTGGTGATTTAGAAGTCAGAAACTGAACAAGGAAAAAGGAAATACATACTAATTGAGTTTGGATTTAGTGAGGAATTCGGTACTCTGCAATATAAAATGAACCCGTTATTGTTCCGGACCCAACCCAATAAAGATTCCAGCCCGGACAGTTGAATATGCTTCTTCGTTTAGAAAAAAAGTGTACTTGAGCATTTTTATATAACAAATAGTACGTACGGCCATTTATTTAAAATTTCGTCAGATAAAATAAAACAAATTTCTGTACCAAATCCGATTTCATGTGACACGTGTTACTCCATACACGTGCAAAAACATCTTTTAGGTTCACTTACACTACTAAAACATTATCTGAATTATAAATTATTATTTGCTGATCAAAATTGCAATCAATTTGAGATACAAACAAGCTGTTCTTGGTTGTCTCTCTGTCAGGAAGTAGTATCAAAGTCTACTGTCAGAATCCTGAGGGGCAAACATAATAAAAAGAAAAAATAAAATAAATCTCAAGTGCCAGATCATGCACGAAATTAAAAAAAAAAAAGTCCTTCTCTTAGTTAATTTAGTTAATTTGCTAGTTGCTAAATCCACGGGGCCAATCGTGTTCATAATTGAATAGTCGAAAATGAAAGAAACAACTAATCTAATTTAATTGTTGTACATTAATATATATATATATATGAGTAGAATTAGGGTGCTCCTAAGCTCACTAAGTCCTTCGTGAGCACGACTCTAAAACCTATCGAATTGACTTCAAACGACATTTTCAAACCGTTAGATGTTCAATCTATATTAAAATGTGCTTGGAGACCAAATTTTACATTTTTTGAAATTTTTTTACTATTTATTAAGATGGTTTGAAAATTGCTGTTTTTATTAAAATTCTGCACCATTAGAAAACAGCGATTTTCAAACCATCTTAATAAATAGTAAAAAAATTTCAAAAAATGTAAAATTTGGTCTCCAAGCACATTTTAATATAGATTGAACATCTAACGGTTTGGAAATGTCGTTTGAAGTCAATTCGAGAGGTTTTAGAGTCGCGCTCACGGAAGGGCTTGGTGAGCTTAGGAGCACCCTAGTTCTACTCTATATATATATATATATATATATAGAGACTGGCTAAGCTCAAAACGTTTGCACCAAGCCCATGGTGCAAACGTTTTGGTTCTCCTATTTGCAAAGTCCAAACGGTTGATCCAAACCGTTAGATATTTAATCCATATTAAAATGTGCTTGGAGACCAAATTTCACATTTTTTGGAATTTTTTTGCTATTTATTAAGCCACTTTGAAAGTTGCTGATTCGGGTGAACAGTAAAAACAGTGCAATCAAATTCTGGACCGTGTGATCAGCAACTTTCAAAGTGGCTTAATAAATAGCAAAAAAATTTCAAAAAATGTAAAATTTGGTCTCCAAGGACATTTCAATATGGAGAACAACTTGAACGGTTCAGATCGACCATTTGGACTTCGAAAATCTGAAAACAAATCGTTTGCACCAAACCCTTGGTGCAAACGTTTGTAGCTTAGCCACTCACTATATATATATATATATAGGGATGGGCTATGGTGAGCTATGGAGTAAAACAAGTTTGTACTTCACGCCATATTTCCATCTTGAAAATCCAAACAACCGATCCGAACCGTTCAAGTTGTTCTCCATATTGAAATGTGCTTGGAGACCAAATTTTACATTTTTTGGAATTTTTTTACTATTTATTAAGCCACTTTGAAAATCGCTAATCCATTGGTCCATAATTTTTTACTGTTTTGCTACTGTTCACTCGGATCAGCGATTTTCAAAGTGGCTTAATAAATAGTAAAAAAATTCCAAAAAATGTAAAATTTGGTCTCCAAGCACATTTCAATATGGAGAACAACTTGAACGGTTCGGATCGGTTGTTTGGATTTTCAAGATGGAAATATGGCGTGAAGTACAAACTTGTTTTACTCCATAGCTCACCATAGCCCATCCCTATATATATATATATATAGTGAGTGGCTAAGCTACAAACGTTTGCACCAAGGGTTTGGTGCAAACGATTTGTTTTCAGATTTTCGAAGTCCAAATGGTCGATCTGAACCGTTCAAGTTGTTCTCCATATTGAAATGTCCTTGGAGACCAAATTTTACATTTTTTGAAATTTTTTTGCTATTTATTAAGCCACTTTGAAAGTTGCTGATCACACGGTCCAGAATTTGATTGCACTGTTTTTACTGTTCACCCGAATCAGCAACTTTCAAAGTGGCTTAATAAATAGCAAAAAAATTCCAAAAAATGTGAAATTTGGTCTCCAAGCACATTTTAATATGGATTAAATATCTAACGGTTTGGATCAACCGTTTGGACTTTGCAAATAGGAGAACCAAAACGTTTGCACCATGGGCTTGGTGCAAACGTTTTGAGCTTAGCCAGTCTCTATATATATATATATATATATAGAGTAGAACTAGGGTGCTCCTAAGCTCACCAAGCCCTTCGTGAGCGCGACTCTAAAACCTATCGAATTGACTTCAAACGACATTTTCAAACCGTTAGATGTTCAATCTATATTAAAATGTGATTGGAGACCAAATTTTACATTTTTTTGAATTTTTTTACTATTTATTAAGATGGTTTGAAAATCGCTGTTTTTATTAAAATTCTGCACTATTGGAAAACAGCGATTTTCAAACCATCTTAATAAATAGTAAAAAAATTCCAAAAAATATAAAATTTGGTCTCCAAGCACATTTTAATATAGATTGAACATCTAACGGTTTGAAAATGTCGTTTGAAGTCAATTCGATAGGTTTTAGAGTCGCGCTCACAGAAGAGCTTGGTGAGCTTAGGAGCACCCTAGTTCTACTCATATATATATATATATATATATATATATATATATATATATATATAGAATTTTGCTATTGTGCTTCATGAAGTAAAACCAATATTTTACTTCACGCTCATACACCCATTTCCAAAATTCAAATCGTCGATCTGACCATTCAAGTTGTTCTCCATATTGAAATGTGCTTGGAGACCAAATTTTACATTTTTTGGAATTTTTTTACTATTTATTAAGCCACTTTGAAAGTCGCTGATCCATTGGTCCAGAATTTTTTACTGTTTTTTACTATTCACAATGGATCAGCGATTTTCAAAGTGGCTTAATAAATAGTAAAAAAATTCCAAAAAATGTAAAATTTGGTCTCCAAGCACATTTCAATATGGAGAACAACTTGAACGGTCGGATCGACGATTTGAATTTTGGAAATGGATGTATGAGCGTGAAGTAAAACGAAGTTTTACTTCGCGAAGTACAATAGCCCTACTCTATATATATATATATATAGTGCTGGGCTTAGCTAAGCCATGGTGTAAAACGACTTGGTGCTCCACGCCTCATTATTTCCATTTTGAAAATCCAAACGACCCATCCGAACCGCTCAAGTTGTTCTCCATATTGATATGTGCTTGGAGACCAAATTTTACATTTTTTGGAATTTTTTTACTATTTATTAAGCCACTTTGAAAATCACTGATCCGGCGGTCCAGAAATTTTTACTGTTTTTTACTGTTCATAAGGATTTTCAGATTTTCAAAGTGGCTTAATAAATAGTAAAAAAATTCCAAAAAATGTAAAATTTGGTCTCCAAGCACATTTCAATATGGAGAACATGTTGGAAGGTTCGAATCGACTATTTGAACTTTGAAAATGAAGATATGACGTGGAGTACCAAGTCGTTTTACTCCATGGAGTAGCCTAGTCGGACTCTATATATATATATATATATATATATAAAATATGCACGAACGGCACACCTCCTGTCAAATTCGACTTTTGAATAAATATCAATCTGCATAAAATAGTATTATTTTTTATCGTTGTGTAATTACACACAATTATATATTTGGTTGTCACATGATTATACGGAATGTGATTTTACGGATATGAAAATCTACAAATTAACTTGTGAAAATTCATATCCACAAGTATGCACTAGAATGATCATGAGAATGTGCTGATATAATTGTTGAGTATTGTTACTGTTGATTTGTTTTCAAAATATGTATATTTATTCAAAATTTCTTATTTAATTATATTAACATTGAATTTACTAGAATCAAAATTAAATAATGTTCATAAAAATGGTTCAAATATACAAAAAAAAAATCAAATTGTAAAAATGATAAAATTAATTATAACAAAGGCAAAATATTGATTACTATGTTTCATTTTTTATTTTCTTATATTTGTTACGGGTCTTGTGTTCTACATAATAGTCTTTCAATAATAAAGATTGTCGTTTTTGTTAAAGAATAAAACTTACACTTTATAAATTGAATCTAAGCAATTTGGGTACTACAATGGCTGATCAGTGGATTTAAATGCAAGATGAAAGAAATTAGTTGCCAATTAGCTTATGCTCTAATTTCATGCTTAAATATAATTACTGTTATGAGGAGAGAAACGGAGAGGAGCGAAGTTGTGTTGCTCGTGGGAAAAGAAAAATAAGTTAGGATGAATTTTTTTTTTTCTATGAAAAGAGTAATTGTGGAAATAAATAGAAATAATTTCTCAAATTTTATAGGAAAAAAAAAGAGTGCGCGCGCCGAACATTTTTTTTTTAAAAAGTTCCATCGAGATGAAATTCTATCAATTTCCATGAATTCTGATGCTGTCGAATATGACTTATTTGCTAGAGAAAACCAACAAGTTCCATCTAAGCATAGTTTGAAAAAAATAAAAGGATTATCGCAGATTTGAAATTTAGAAATGACACTCCTTTGTGGATATTAAATAGTTGAACGACTTGACTTTCAATTTTTAATAAAAAAAGAGAGAAGAAGATAAAAGTATTAAAGCCGAATTAATGCCTACACCCTTTTCTATTATAAACAAAGAGATAGTACCACCGACCCATTTGGAGATTAGAACCAAAATAAACTGTCAGTTTATTTATCTTAGAAGCCATGCATAAATCATAATCCCTCGTTTACTCTATCTCTTTTTACCACTCTATTAATTAATTAACATGCAATCTTTGATCCATAAATAGTAGATTAATTAATCTAATCATGTGCACGAGAGAGCTCCCAAGCTCATCGATCCCACACTTATAATTGATTCTAGATCTCCCTAATCAACTATTATGTAACACTTGTTAATTTTATAAAGGTACCAATTAATTAAGTAAAATGCAGTGATCATGGATGAGAAATATCAAATACTATATATACAAATGAAAGTAATTAAGGCGATGAACATATATATATGCGTTTAAAACATCGATCGATCCAGTTGATCTAACAACGTACCTACTGAGTTGTACACTAGAAAACAGCTAGAACAGGGTGAAAATTAAACTAAACTAAAACTCTCTAATTATAAAAGAGAAGTAAAAAGAAGTAGATCGACATATGCATCCTGCCTAAATTAAACTTAATTATTATTATTATGTTATGTCCAAAGAGACTCTCTCTTGAGAGGCTCTTGACCTACATTATTATTGCTAGGAGGAGAAGCAAAGCTCATTAGTTGTGGCATCCCTCCAATGAGATTATTTTGCATCAGATAAGATCTCTCGGCCGCCTCCGACACCCCAATCTGTTGTGGCTCAGGCATCTGCGGCTCTTGCTGCATCTGAATGCACAGTATCTCCGCTTGTGCCACTGCAAGTTGCATCTGGAGTTGCGACACTTGGTTTTGTAGGAAAGAAATGGCCCCCACACACCCGTAAACTGGGTCCCGCATTCTAGCATTTGCTTCGTAGACTAGGCTGCTAACTGCATCCGCTCTTTGTTGAACAGGTAGTTCCTATAATTAAGCATTTAAAATTTTAACAGTTAGTTCTTAGATGAAATGAAATCCTCTTACATCTATCAAGTATATATATATGATATGATGCTTCAATTAAGCCAATATATATGTTCCTTGGGGCTAGCTTGACCATTTGTGCAAAACTTTCTATATGTGAAATGGAAATAACACATTCATTTTGGTTGATAATTTGATATGGATTGATAATGTCTTTCTTTACAATAAAAGGAAAAATATTAGGGGAAATGAAAACCCTTCTGTTAGGTTTATAATCTGGAGGGAACGTTGTAGCCGAATTTTCAGAGAGAAGATAGTAGGGGTAAATGAGTTATTAGAGCAAATAGAGGGCCAATGGAGATACAGTTCAATGAGTGTAGAAAGATACATCACAGGTTGAAGAGGGACACATTGGGTGCTAGCTGGAGCAAATCTCAAGCTTTAGCAAATTTTTTTTTTTTTACTTTTATAATTTCCAATGTTCTTTTTCTTAAAATAGCTCAATTGTTTTGAGCCTTTTCTTTTCTTTTTTTATCTTGTAGTTACAAACTCTTTGTAACTTAATATCAATATTTAAATGAGGGCACTGACCCTCATTTTTTCCTCAAAAAAAAAAACCCTTCTGTTAGGCATGTTGATGTTATGAAAGTGAAGGCACTAGTGCTAAAGCCAATATATATAAATCTAAATGTTACAGAAAAAACTCCTTTCATTAATTTTTTAAATTAAAAAGCTGCTCTAATATATTTTCAAATTTCCAACATCTTTAATACAATTTCATATTTCGGTTAAACACATCACGAAAGTGAGGTACTAATTCAAAAAAAGAAATTACAATTGGAAAAACAAATTTGAATTGCACGCAGAAAAAACTTTACATATGCCTTAGATGTAAAACAAAACAGACAAGGGATTGACATGAACCTGAAGCATTTTGCTAACATTGCTTGCGCCGAAAACCTTGTGTACTATTGCGAACTTGTGCGGGTCGTCGGAAGGAAAGAATGGGGCAAAGATGCAATCTTTCGTGCACCTTCGCCTAAGAAGTTTACACGAGGCACATGGCGAGGTTCCCCCCATGATGATAGATATATATTAATCTTGTTGTTTAGGTGAAGAAGAGAGGAAAGGATAGAGATATCTTTTGATTTTTTTTTTGTGTGTGTTTGAATTTTACTTCACTAAGAGAAGGTGGGGTTGAAATGAGGCTTATGTGGCATATTTATAGCAAGTAGTTGTGATGCCGGAATTATCTATGATATATATATAATAATTCAAGTGTCTTGTTTGGATTCTCCAACTTGTTTCCCATAGTTTGTTCGGACAAGACAGCAAGTCAACTATGCATAAATGCATGATAATTCATCAGACTACCACATATAAATAATACACACACACACACACAATAGTTCAAAATGATATATTCAAAGAGTAGGGTTCAAATGCCTCATGTTTTACGAGTTTCAATTTAGTTTCACATTTTTATTTTCGTTTTTAAAGTTCAAACAGTGAATCCAAAATCATTTAACATGATCTCTATATATTAATATGTGTTTGGAGACCAAATTTTATATTTTTTTTTTGAAATTGTTTACTGTTATTTAAACAAGTACAAAATCACTTTTTTTTCAGGAGATTCTGGATCATGCAAAAACAGTGAATTTGTATTCCATCTAAAAAATATATATATATAAAATTTGGTCTCCAAGTATATTTTAATGTATGAAAATTATTGTTTGGACTTTAAAAATAAAAATAAGAATGTGAGACACAATTAAGATATGAAAGATATGAGACATTTTAACCCTTCTCATTTTTTAGTGAGCTTATATTTTCTTAAAATTAAAAATGTTACTAGACAAATTGTTACTAGACACTTTATTTCACTTTACTTCACATTTGTAAATTAATTGACGCGTTAACTATAGATATCCAATATATATTAGAAATATGATTTACCGTGCAAAAGAATTAGTTTACACAACACGCATTACAATTTGAGATGCAAGTAAAGGACAATTAATGGAGACAGCATAAAGCCCTTTTTAATATAATAACGCCTTAATTAATTTGTCCTTGAATTAGCAAATGCAACTGAGTGTTTCAAGGGATACCTAACTATAAATATATTAAACTCATCACATCACTGACATTACAAAAAACCAAATTAAAAGAGAGCATAAAAATAAAAAGGAATCTTAGTTCCAACTCAACCAATATGAGTCAAGGTGCAATTAATTGTTAGAAATTGGGAATATGCTACAGTGTGCGTGTGTCTTCTTGCATGTGTCCCTCCCATGTGACAACTCGTGCGCTCTACGCACACTCTAAATGCACACGCTACATATATAATTGCTTGCATCAGTGAATTATGAATATGATAAGAAGAATGCTTTCCTTATGATATATTTGTACTTTACATTTAGTACCATAGATCTAATTACAAGAATTCTATATTTGCTGGTACATGAAATGGAATCATCCAGAATATTTTGTTAATTTCTTAGATCTCATTTAATAAAAGAAACTATTAGACCTTAATTAATTAGGTTGCCGTGCTGGCTTTCATAAGTCAAAATCTGATTTGCCACTTCATGCACTAATTAAAGATATTCATTTCTCTTCGTTTTTGTTATTCAAGCCTGAGTCAATTTTTGTGTGCTTTTTTGCATAAACAATCAAGTGATGAGATTAAGTAAAGCTAATTCTCTCTCTAGATCGACTCTAAAGATTATGTGGTTAATTTTTTACTTTGTGGACTGTTGTGGGTTGCTTTAAATCGTGACAGCCAGTAGTAATATGGCATTTATTAAAGCTTAACTAGCCTAGTAAAAAGTAATTAACAGCTATATATTTTTGTCAAAAAAAGAAGTAATTATATATAATTTTATAAGCTATGTGCCTACTATTTTGACCAACAATATATGTTGTCAGAATCTCACAAACATTAATGTAACCTATTAACTGAAATATAATTTGAAAATAACTGGCACTCTTAAGTCTTAATTGAGGTTGCAATCTATTGTCGTGCACCATACATGGCCAATACTGTACCTGTCTATAACGAAATGGTACCAGTAAGTTCGGGAGAATAATAATCTGCTTGTTCAAGTTGTTACTGATAAAATATTACAACTTCCTTATTGTGCAAATTTTGACTTTACAACACGTATTACAATACTAAATTTTACTGGTAACTAAATCATAACTTAATTTCTTTGAAGTACGTATTACTGGTAAATCATATTGGACTCTAGGATTATGATGAAAAAATCACCAGAATGCCTTTATATGTGTGCTCGACAATCATTTGTCACCAACCATGCAATCCAAGCCACCCCGTACCGTATCTTTTGTTTCTGGCATCACAACTCTGGGGGAGAAAACTTTCACGGAATCAAAGTGGAGTGCAATGCTAGAAGAACGTGATCGTCGGCAGGACGAGGAACGAGAAGAGAGGAAGAAAGAACAAGCAAACAATAACCATCTCTTCAATCAATTATTCTCGTTGATTGCTAGCAATCAGACTAATTTACCGGTATGTAAACCTAACTATTAGTTGTAAATAGTGTACAAACAGTGTTATGCAACTTAATTTATAATCTTCCTAATGAGTAGTTTACCCATGGTATGTTGTTATTTTAGGGCAATTCCAGGGATTTCAATCGGAGTTTCATAACTCACTTTGGTATTTTGTTGAATACTAAAATCATCATATCATCTAATATATGAATAAAATGTAAAAAGATCTAACTTTATTCAGTTTCCTTTTATGTGGATGTGATTTTATTATGTCCAGCCGAATACTAATATTTTCATCAACCGTATTTTATATGTAGGCCACTGCTCTCAGTTCTAAAAAAACCAAATGAGATTGTAGTGGGTAATATGCCGCCTAGCTTGCAGGCCAAATCTTTACCTACATAACTAAATCATGTTATTGTTACTCTAATACAAGTTGTTATGATATATGGTTCTTGCAAAACTAGTACAATTAATGTATGATCAATCCTAACCTCCATTACTTGGCAATTATCTAGCGGTAGCTTTTTTCAACCTTACAAGCCCTGGCCTAATAACCTATACAGTATTGAAGCCAACTTTACAATAAACAAAATAGAGTAGCAAATATGTATTCATAATAAATAAACGCTTCTTGACTAGAAATTGATATCACTCTAATTTGCAATGTGGTAAACTCTTCCTCATCTTACATGTTACACCTTTTTATGAATTATTCTAATGCAATCATATTGTGATATACGCTTCTTGCAAAAATGGTACCATTAATGTGTGATCAAAACTAACCTCCATTCTTGCAAAAATGGTACCATTAATGTAGGATCTAGTTGCGACTATTAGGGAAGCTAATCAGGGAGGGACTTACCAATCACTTCTAAGTTTGGCACAAACTGGACAAGAGGCAGTAAGTAGTGAAGCCGCAATGAACCAATGGTTTGGGACAGTCACCTAGAACAATGGCCCGGCATTTTAGAAAACCTTTTAACATCAGTAGGGTATTTTGAAGTTCTAACATGTGAAAAGTCTTGGGTGTATACTCTTTTGTAAATTTTTGTTTATGGTTTAACCATATATTTTGGGTACAGGCACAAGTTTATTACATTAATGTGGTTGTTATGCTTTTCTGTTTTTGGTACAATGCATGCTTGATGACAGTATGTTGATTAGTGCATATTACAAGGTTTCTCCTTAAATTGTAATGTGTTGTTACTAACGTTTATTTAATTTCAAATGCAAATGTTTAATGGGTGGGAATTGGCATCGTACCGAGGTGGTATAATATTGGTACTGGATTGTAGAATTAGAAAATGGTGATTTTCTTTTTAATTTCTGATCAATTATTTCCATCGCAACATTCAAGCAAATAAGCACCTACAAACATGTGGCAATTAAACAGGTGGGACCCATGTTCTTATCCATGCAATTAATCATGTGGGGCCCACATTCGCTGCCCATGTAAAAAACTAGGTGGGTCCCACGATCTCTAGCCATGCAAATAATCAAGTGGGACCCATATGATTTATCCTTGGAAATACTCGCGTGGGTCCCACGCTTCTATCCTTGCAAATACTCACAAGTTAGCCTTGCAAATACCAAGATGAGACCCATACTTCTATTCTTGCAAATACTCAAAGGTTAGTCTTGCAAATACATAAATGAGACCCACCGTTTTATCCTTGCAAATACTTAGATGGGTCCCATGTTTATATCCTTGCATAGATTTAAATAGGTCCCACGTTTCTATCCTTGCAAATACTCTAGCCAGGTGCCAACTCTTAAAGTTTTTGCATGCCCAGTTGTTGCATGGACAAAGTCATACAACAAACCAGGATAAGATAGTTGCATGGGTGTCCATGGAAATACTGAGTATTTACAACGGGGGTATAAACATGGGGTAGCTCATGCAACAAGCATTTTTCGAGCTTGTTGCATGGTTATGTCCATGCAACAAGTCATTTTTCTACCCTTGCTACAAACGAAAATTCTGGTAGTGAGAGGAAAAGAGGGATCAGACTCATGAACAAGAGAGCTAACGGAGCCTTTTCATTTCTTTCCGTTTCATCAAGAGCTTCATCACAGCGCGGATCCGAAAGCAGATCAAACAGTCAAATCCACATGTGGGTAAGATTTTCCTGGAGAGAGAGAATTTGGTTCCCATAAATTGCACTCATCCTAAAAGACCAATAATAAATGCACCGCTCATTTAAACTTGCAAAATAATATACATAGATATCAGAACTGCATGCATCTACTTTTAAGAGTTGTTTTCTCTAGATGCAATCTTCCAATACTTTTCTTCTAAAGTCAAATTGAGAACAGACATTGGTATCAAACCGGTACTGATCCTAGAAGAGCATTTAATGAGCAAATAATGTATGTGTACAAGCAGATTCCTTTTTGTTGTTTACTATATCTCTCATGTGAGGTGCACGAGATTTAAGAGTATAACCGAAGTGAAAACCTAAAAAAACAATGCCACTTGCTTTGTCTAGCTAACGACATTTTCACACTGATAATTGTATTTTTTTTTTTCTTAAAAAATCTTGATTAGCAGTCTAGCAACAAGGCAACAGTGTTGGAGGAATTAATTAATAAGGACTATGTATACATTGACTACTATTCACGCAAGATGGCCTCTAATGGTTCTTTTATCTGTTAGATAGTATTGCTATGGGAAATCATTTGTGTACACAACGAGATTTTAATATTAAGATAAGATAGGATTTCTATGTCCTTGACGACAAAACTATTAGACAATCTTGACAATATATTTCTCAAATCATTCTAAAAAGTACTTCAACACAAACAAAAATAATAATTAGTTTACTGTGTTGATGGACATCAACACAGTGCCACCCATCAGATCTAACAATCCTTGTCAGTTAAACCAGGTATATATTCACAATATTCCAAGTTCCAACCAATTTTATGTAAAATTAATGTAAATCATGTATTAAATTCAGACCAGGAAAAAAAGATAAATCCTATATATGCTCATCCAACCTAACTAGAAACAAGTTATATATCTGAAGGCATGTAATGATTTTTTTTTTAATGTAAAGTTGGAGTCAAGTCAACTATCTAAATTAATTAATATCCATAAGGGATCCTCATTCAGGTTTCGAACAAACGACCTTCCACACGGAGGACATTGTCTTTGCCACTAAACTAAAGACTAGTTCTTGATGTGATGATTGTGGTATATATTCAGTGGCGGATCCAAGAAGGATCAGGTGCCTACTCCTGGATTCGAATATTTTTTAGTTATAGTGGTATTTTATACTTGTGCCTACCCCTGGATGGATATAATGCCTACTCTTGGATTTAATTCACAGTCCAGTAGAAGAAAATTGTGCAGAAAAAAAAGTCAGTCCATACTGATTCACGTAAAAGAAAGAAAGAAAAAGACGCAGTCCGATTCGCTACTCCACTTAAAAGAATCATTGATTTGTTAGGAGAAAAAGAGATTCGCTATTAAGGATATAAATATGTACCGTGCTATGACTAGTCACGACGTAACTTGTATCACGTGTCGTGTCGTGTTGTGACCAAATTTGGAAGGATGGTCATGGCATGTGAATGGTCACAACACGTTAATCACGCCATGACCACACGTGACGTGTCCAAACGTGACCAGTCACGTTTGATCACGTTTAACTATTTTTTTCATAATTTAGGTTAGTTTATTTGAGATTCATCATTCAATCAAAGATCTAACGGTCCTAATTCCACGTGACCATGTGTCGTGCCGTGACCAATTTTTTTGCGTGACGTGCCTTATCGGGGGCCAAATTTTTGAAAGATGATCACGTTGCGTAACCGGTACACGTGTCATGATAGAATTGTATTGTGCCGTGACGTATCCGGTCGTGCCGTGACTTTTTTAGATCCCTAGCCACTACTCCGCTCCGATTCGTTTGGAGAAAAAAAATATATACTCTTGTCAATATTTTGTGCTTACCTCTGACTAAAATTCTGGATCCGCCCCTGATGGTATTAATACTTTTTTGTGAGAATAACAATATAGCATTGAAGAACTAGAATTTTAAACCACTTATTTGTGCTGTGACATATGGAACCATTGAGTAATGAGCAAGCCTAAAAATAACGAACTCATCCAAAGAAGATAGTTACTAACCCTAAAAGAGTGCAAAATGATAAAAGCACCATCTCCAGCTCCTCTACATCTGAAATAAAAATGTAAATATTTTCAAAATAGAAATTGCAGAAATATGTTAATAAATATTGTTGCCCAATAAAGTAGTGATGTAACCGACTAGATGCATGTCAATATGCATTTTCTTATTTTCTTATTTGAATAGAGAAAGAGGTGGAATGATCAGGAAATTAAAGAAACCTTCCTAAATTCATTTTTGTTTAATTTGTTGTATATTTATTAGGAGCATAAGATTATCGGATGTTATAATAATCTTCTAAAGCTTAATTTTTTTTTTTGTTATTTCACAAATTATGATGCAACGGAAGGAAACAAGGTCAACCAACAAGAAGAGGATGCATGAGAATATAATAACTTTCATTTTTCATTAATTTCTATCCCCTCATACTTTTCATTTCCATTCTTCTTCAACTTTCGTGAATTAAACATGATTTAAGTATCAAGCATTAATAAATAAGTATAAACTTCTTAATTTGTAAAGAAAAATCAGGTATAATTGAAGTTTTGACAAAATTTGTATTGTAAATCATATAACAAATTGAGGTGGTGCAAAACAGGCAAATTAAAATCTCATTCACTGACAGAGCCATAGGGGTAACAGGGGAGCATTGTTTTGACTTCGTACAACACACAATTAATAAAGTCAAAACAGTGTTGCATTTGATCAATGTGCTTCCTGAAGTCAAAACTGCATTGTCAGTATCTTTACCCTTCCCTTCATTTGCAAAAAGGTTCTATAAATTTTAATAGATAAATTAAGTGCTTTTGTACAACCAATATTTACAATCGAATATTACAAGAATTAGCAAGTCAGATAATATTAGTGCTTTTTTTCAATACAGATTATTAAATCCTCTCAACAAATCACACATAGACATGTTATAGAAATTGCCAAAAAAAAAACAAATTACATATATACAATCATTTCACAAAATGACAAAGTAAAAAAATAATTTCCTTTTTATTTTTATACATGTCGCGTTTAGTTCTTGCTATTCTTGTAACATTATTTTTTTTTAGATTTTCATCCACTTTTAAACTTAATTTAAAATTAAAGTTAATTTACTTAATTCATAATATTTCCTGACTCCGTTGTCCTCTTTCCTTCCCCATCTTTAAAAAAAAAAATAGGAAGTCATGTAAAGGTGACATGGTGCATAAATTTTCTGTGGAGATAACAGTGTAGCAGTGTAAAATTAAATTAATTATGACAAATAATCAGTTGAATAGATAATTTCATAATAAAATAATTACTTTTGAACATTAAATTAGGAATACTCAGTTACTTACACATTGACTAATGATAAAACAAATAATTTATTTTCAGTTATATGATTAAATTTGATAATAATTAATAAAATACTTTCAGTATATGATTAAATTTTATAGTTGTTAATAGTTATTCCAATGATTAAAAATGTATAGTTATCAATTATCTTTATTAAATTGAGTGTATTAATTTAATTGGACGAGAGCATCAACGTACATTGTCACGTTGACCAAGTCCTGGGATGAAGATGATTCCCTTCCTATCAATCTCCAATTGTGAATTGTGACATATAGCCTGGGGAGAAGGGCTAATTAATGAGAGGCTGTTTTGTGTTCTGTAAAATAATGCAACATCAAACCCTAACTCATAACTTTATAGAGAGAAAGAGAACTCGATATGCAAGTGAATGTTTGTTTGCCAGACATTCACGTGGGCACTACGCTTCCCATATTTTGAAACCAAGGTGACACTTTCAAAAAAAAGGGGGATTTCATGTATATCCCTCAAAATATTTCAAATTACGTAATTCTCCTCTTAAATTAATAATATCATATTGATCTTTCTAAATCAAGGTTCTAAATAGCGTTTATAGCGTCGTAGCGGGAAGGCTAAAAAAAAAGCTATAGCGAATAGCGTCGCTATAGCGGAAGCTATTCCAAATAGCGTTTTTTTTTTTTACATTTCGTATATTCAATATTTGTACTAAATATCAACATTATCTAAAGTCTCATAGAACAATAAATAACACCAAAGTAATTAAGAAATTATAATATTCATATTGAACCCGTACAAAGTCCAAATTGCGGTTCAAAATATCCATAGTAATATCATAAACTATCGATTTTTCCTATTAAAAATATCTTAAGTATCATGATTCATGACATAATCTATTTTTTTTTTCTATTCAAATTTTAATTTCGGTTTGCACTTTTTTTTTATTCAAATTTCTATTTCTATTCCCAATTTCAAATTGATTTATTTGTAGCAAGTAGCAACAAATTCAATTTCGGTTTGAGATTTTTTTTATCTTTATTTAAAACCCATATAAATTGCTTAAAAAAAAAAAAAACTCATATCGTATAGCGCAAATAGCGGACCGCTATAGCGCTGTAGCGGCCGTAGCGCAAATAGCGCATTTTGATGTCATAGCGTAGCGTTTGGGGTCCAAAAACGCTATAGCGCGCTATTTAGAACACTGTTCTAAATTTAAAAAATTCACAAATTTATTCAATTTATTGTTTTTTTATTAAAACTCATTTAAAATTTATAGAACTTTTCATTTTATCTTTATTATAAAAAATAAAATATGTGGAAGAAATTAATATTCGATATCTCCATTATTATATTAAGTACATAAATGTGCTGATCCGCCAACGACTTTGATTAAAATATGAAATTTCAGACTGAATATCAGTCATCTGGTCAAATATTCTGATTATATGCATATTTTTTTACGTGTAGAAGTCTAAATTTATTTAGACATATACTCACCACACATACTCATCGCATCCAAATTGTACTATTTTTCTGATTGATCATGATTTCTTTCTAATTCCTAAATGTCATTTAAGAAATTTTTGAATTAATTGATAATTGATTGCCATGTCTTCAGTTCTTTCTATTTTTAATATCATTTAATAAATGTTATTTGTCATTTTGTTGAGATTTTTTTTATGAAAATATGTCAAAAAGATAAACAAAAAATATGTCATTTAATATGTTATTTAAGAAATGTTATTTACATGTAAATGTCATTATAAAAATTTATTTGTCATTTACTCTAATTTTTTTTATAAAAGTATGTCCTTTTGTATGAGATATTAATGTTTTGAAAAGAAAGTGACTTTGCAAATATAATTGCAATGGAGAGAAATAAGAAAAGATAGACTGAATGGGACCACAAAAGTTTACATGAATTTTGTTATTTTGTAATTTGTATAACATATTGGACGAACCAAGATGAGTTTTTAAATATTTGTTGCTATAGTTGTGATGGCACCAATCACCATATATAACAATAGTAACGTACAATTTGGTCCGTTCAATTGGGATAAAAAATGCACGATGCGTACGTGTGACTTATTAGGATACTTTTTTAGCCGAAATTTTTAAATATATATACCAATGTCAAAAATAAATAAACCAAAAGACCATTGAAACTGAGAAATTTCAAAAATATCAGAGCCGTAATGACAAATGATGGTTCTATTTTTTGGGGCCGCCATTTGTCGTTGTGGCCCCTCAAAAACCAAAAACTCAGCATATTATAGTAAAATTTTTTGTTTTTGAGGGGTCGCAACGACAAATTATGGTGGCCCCTAAGAATAGGGCTGCAATTTGTCCTGGTATTTTTCAAATTATCTGTAATATGGCTCAACGCCGACTGAGTGGGTAGGCTACTGTGATTTTTTTTTTTTTTTATTTTGTGAGAATGATATTAATAAAAATTTTGAGTTTTTTTAGATTTGTGTGAGATTTAAAATCAGACGGTTCAGAACAATACATCACCCCATTATTCCACCACCATCATCTAAGCAATTTTTATTTTCAAAATATTTTTTGTTACTTCATTTAGGACTTCATTTTATAAGTAAAGATAAATTTATAAAATTTAATGACAGTAAATTTGTCATTGTATCACCAGCCATAAAAAATATATAATATATGTAACGAATCAAGAAAAAAAAACAACAATGAAATAAATTAAGAAATGACGATTAGAAAAGATGCAAGCTATTAGCTATACCTTGCCTAGGGTTTGATTAACAACTCAGCAAAGAGAATCAAATAGAAGGGTCTATTAATGACATTCTGACACCAAACTTAAATCATTAACATTTTTATAAAATCAAGGACGGCAGCAGTAGAGCTACAAACAATAAAAATTGCATGGTTGAAACCGCAAGTTTACGCTCCCAAATTCCTATGTCCAACCCATAAATCCGGATTCAATGAAACAATCATAACATGTTAGATTGTGTGGCATCCTACTGACAAACCAACTAGAAGCAAAAACCCTGAAATCTCTGTATAAGTCACAGGGGATAATTCGGATTCAATCACTGAATTGTTATGCATGCATTTAAGCAGCCCACATGACACGCTTCTTCTCTATTTTTTTTTTCTCTGCCTTTTGTCTTGGGTTGACCAAAAACAACAAAGTACAGAAAGGAATTAATATTTTACTTTGAAGCCCCTAAATTTTTAATTATTACCGTATTTAAATATGAAGTGTATATGTTGCGATATTCGTTGTTGTTGTTGTTGTTGTGGAATGGACTTTACAATAATTATATGTAATCATCAGAAATATAGAAAGTATATATAATAATAATATTATAAGGGATTGGTTAAATTGCTTAGGGAAACATTTCGGTCGAAGTGCTTACATATCAAATTTAATATTTTCATGTTCGAAACGTCGACGCAAGTAGCTCAATAAATTAGTTATATATGAAATATGTAGAATATCGATTTTTACTATTGTTGAATTTTTTTGACATTTTTATAATTTATAAAAGATGATTTTTTGACCTAAAAATAAAAGTATTTTTAAGCCAAAGAGACATCTTCAAAAAACACATAAAAATATTTAAATTTCCAAAAATTGTAAAAATCAGTATTCTACGTGTTTATTATATAACTAATTTATTAAGCTACTTAGGTCGACATTTCAAATATCAAACATTAAATTTAATCCGTAAGTACTTCAGTCGAAGTGCTTCCGGAAACAATTTAGCCGGATTCATAATATTAGAGTTAATGTTTTTAGTTGATTTAAATATATTTTTTAGCTTGTATGATTGAGTAGGTAGTGCAAAAGTATATTGTGAACAAAATAATTAAAAAAAAACGTAATAAAATAAGAAGATTATAACAGAAAATTGAGATATTGAAAATGTACAACTTAATCATCAAAATCAATTCTCTATTATATTCTTCTTTAATGTCAAACACATAAAGGAAAAAACATAACTTTAATTTCATGAACAATTAATTATCTTCTAAATAAGGCATTTTTTTCCGAAATTTTTATTCATATTCAAAAAAATATAAACTTTAACATTTTGCACTCAAATTCGGAAAATTCCAATTCTGCCCAATTTGGAGAATAATTCTCTAAATCCAGACTTACTTTTCGGAGAATTATTCTCTGGATCCAATCTATTTTTCGGATAATTATTCTCCTGATCCAGGCTTACTTTTCGAAGAATTATTCTCTGGATCCAAAGGTTCACTTTCCGAAGAATTTTTCTCCGGATTTGAGTTTTATTAATTAAATAGAAAATGTTATGATTTATTAAAAAATAATAATAAATCATAACATTTTCTATTTAATTAAAAAAAACTAAAATCCAGAAAATAATTCTCCAGAAAGTGAGCCTTTGAACCCGGAGAATTATTCTCCGGATTGGGCAGAATCGGAAATAAGCCAAAAACGGATGCATATTGTTAAATTTTGAATTTTTTTAATATTAATAAAAATTTCAGCATTTTTTTTTGTAAAGGTTAAAGGTCAAGCCACACTATATAATACCCACAAGGGATTTCTCTATTTAAAGATTTTGAGCATGCGATCTCCAACATAGAGGGTAATGTCTTTGCCACTAAATCAAAAACTGATTTTTTTTAAAGTGAAAGTTGGAGGTCAAACCACCTAACTATTTAATATCCATAACATATTCTCCTACCCGAGTTCCGAACATACGACTATCCACCTATTTACTCAGAAACGAATTATCCCCTACTTACCCAGAAACGAACTATCCCCCTACTTACCCAGAAACGAACTATCCCCCTACTCTAAAATCGGTTAAAATAGGCTTAATAACAGTGAAAACCGCTAAAATAGGCTCAACTACGCTAAAAACGGCTAAAATATGCTTAGTAACGGAAAAAGAGCTAAAATAGCCTTAATTACGCTTCAACAGGGATAAAGTATGATTAATTACGCAAAAAATGGTTAAAATAGGCTTAATAACGGTAAAAACCGCTAAAATAGGCTTGCCTACGCTAAAAATGGCTAAAATATGCTTTATAACGGTAAAAATAGTTAAAATAGGCTTAATTACGCTAAAAAGGGATAAATATAATTAATAACGCTAAAAATGTTTAAAATAGACTCAATAACGGTAAAAACCGCTAAAATATGCTTTATAATGGTAAAAATAGTTAAAATAGGCTTAATTACGCTAAAAAGGGATAAAGTATAATTAATAACGCTTATAACGGTAAAAATAGTTAAAATAGGCTTAATTACGCTAAAAAGGGATAAAGTATAATTAATAACGCTAAAAACGTTTAAAATAGACTCAATAACGGTAAAAACCGCTAAAATATGCTTTATAACGGTAAAAATAGTTAAAATAGGCTTAATTACGCTAAAAAGGGATAAAGTATAATTAATAACGCTTATAACGGTAAAAATAGTTAAAATAGGCTTAATTACGCTAAAAAGGGATAAAGTATAATTAATAACGCTAAAAACGTTTAAAATAGACTCAATAACGGTAAAAACCGCTAAAATATGCTTTATAACGGTAAAAATAGTTAAAATAGGCTTAATTACGCTAAAAAGGGATAAAGTATAATTAATAACGCTAAAAACGTTTAAAATAGACTCAATTACGGTAAAACCCGCTAAAATATGCTTTATAACGGTAAAAATAGTTAAAATAGGCTTAATTACGCTAAAAAGGGGATAAAGTATAATTAATAACGCTAAAAACGTTTAAAATAGACTCAAGTACGGTAAAAACCGCTAAAATATGCTTTATAACGGTAAAAATAGTTAAAATAGGCTTAATTACGCTAAAAAGTGATAAAGTATAATTAATAACGCTAAAAACGTTTAAAATAGACTCAATAACGGTAAAAACCGCTAAAATATGCTTTATAACGGTAAAAATTGTTAAAATAGGCTTAATTACGCTAAAAAGGGATAAAGTATAATTAATAACGCTAAAAACATTTAAAATAGACTCAATAACAGTAAAAATCGCTAAAATAGGCTCAACTACGCTAAAAACGGCTAAAATATGCTTTATAACGGTCACAACAGCTAAAATAAGATTAATTACGCTTAAAACGGAAATAATAGGCTTACTTACGGTAAAAACTGATCAAATAGGCTTACTTACGGTAAAATCTGATCAAATAGGCTTCACGACGGTACAATATGCCAAAATGTGTTTGATTTTGGTACAATAGGCTTAATTACGCAAAACTATAATTAGTACGCTAAAATATTCTAAATGTACCAACATAGGCTTAATTTACCTAATTATGCTAAATTTTCATATATCGGGCTTAATTGTTTTAATCATGTTAAAACATTCTAAATTTCGCAAAAATATAGTCAACAATGCTAATTATACTTAATTAAAATACATTGACCTAAATCATAAACCGTATACCCTAAATTTGACTAATTACTCTAATTACTCTCTAATTACAACTATTTCTACACATTATACAAATTCTGGCAATTACTAACAAATTCTAACATTTTACAACTATTTGCTCTAAAAAATAAATTCTAACAAATGATAGGGACTTACTTGCAAATCTGGGAAGAGAAGGAGAAATCCGAGAGAAATTGCTCAACCGAGGAGAGAGAGTGTAAATTTTGATAAAATGATTTGTGAGAGAGAAGAGGGAGTGTGCATGCCAATATATAGAACCGAATTAACTTCGCAATCGGCCAATTATTGGCCGGTTGGGAGTTTTAATGGGATCCGGCCAATTATTGGCCGGTTGGGCTATTTATTGGCCGGTTTGGGAATTTTTAATAAAAATTTGGGACCGTGGGTATTTTTAATAATTTTTAATTAACTTAGGGTATTTTTAAAAATGTCAGCTTTTTTTCACAGACAATTCAATATTCATTATAAATAAGAAACACTATATCACATTAGTATTAGACGTATCTTACTTAAACAAAAAGTCTGAAAATATTTAATTGCAAGGACTAACATCAAACTCTACATTACAAAAAAAAAACAAATCATATGTTTGCTTCCAATGCTAGTCCATGGAAACGTAGCTCAAAACACGAGGCAGTGAGTGAGAGAGAGGTTGTAATTTGAATATCACTAACTAAAAAACAGACATCTTGCGTTTGCTTAGAGATGGAAAAACACCATACAACCTCCAATGCAACATTAAATGCATCCATCAAGGGTCGTTGGTTGTAGATTCCTTTTAGATTGAAAAAACTAAATTAAATATGTATTATTTTTTGAGAAAATTGGTCATTTGCCACTGCAAAACTTTCAAATTGTAAGAATGCCATCCCGAAATTTGAAATTATAAAAATGCCACTCTAAACTTCATTAATTCCTAATTTTGTCATTTATACTGTATTCTTGTACTATTTTTATTAAAAATAACAAAGGTATCGATCCAAAGAAATACGTATACTATATTCTTGTACTCTGTATTTCCGGATGGTATGAATTTTTCAGTTAATTTTTAATAAAAATAGTACAAGAATACAGTATAAATGACAAAATTAGGGATTAATGAAGTTTAGAGTGGCATTTTTACAATTTTAAATTTTAGAATGACATTTTTACAATTTGAAGGGTTTGGATTGGCAAATAACCAATTTTTCCTTCTTTTTTTTCAATTTTAAAACAAGGGCTTGACGTTGGCTTTGTCTCTTTCATGTTTTTCCTTATTGTCCTATATTTTATTTTTCTAGATCGAAATTATTGGTATAGGGGTGATTTTGATTATCAGATTGTATTGGATTTAAAACGGCGAATATGAATAACCATTAGTAAAAATAAAAATAAATTTCAATATTTATCAAGTAAGAACATATATATTAGCTATTTTAAATCCGTCACGTTATAAATTAATTGATAGATACAAATATATATAGAAGCTTATATAATATTCATTTATTATGGAGAGATTGATATACTATTATTTAATTAGTAATTTATATTGTTTCAAAAATAATGAGAGCAATAAATATATAATTATTGTTATATTTTATGAGATTATGTATATGATGTGCTTAAGGTAATATATTCATTTGTTTACTATATTTTTATGTTAGATTCTATAAGTTATCAATTTATATAATAACTATATATTATTTGTCATTACCTATTAATTTAAAGAGGAGGGATCCAATTACACCTTTTTTGGTGACACATCATGACACTGTTTTTTATATAGGTCAATTTTGCGATTTCAAAATTCAAACTGTCGATCCGAACCGTTCAACATGATCACCATATTAAAATGTACTTGGAGATCAAATTTTACATTTTTTTGAATTTTTTTACTATTTATTAAGATGGTTACAAAATCGCTGTTTTTCAATGGTCTGAAAACAACGATTTTTGTAACCATCTTAATAAATAGCAAAAAAATTCAAAAAAATGTAAAATTTGATCTCCAAGCACATATTAATATATCCATCATGTTGAACGGTTTGAATCGACTATTTGGACTTTGAAAATGGTAGGTGTCAAAGTGTGTCACCAAAAAAGGTGTAATCGGATCCCTCCTCTAATTTAAACGGATAATGGTAGGTAAAGGTGGGCCTCAAAGCTGATTAATAAAATTTTACATTTAAGCTCATTATTGGGTTTGTAAGATATGGGCCAGGAACATAAGCACAATAATTATTTTTTATGGGCCTAAAATCAAGAGTTTAAATTCACTTAATCTGAACTCTGAGAGTGTTTTTTCTTTTGCTAACGCCAGTATAATTTAGTGACCTAATATGTCTTCCAAATCTTTTATAATTGGGAATCGAGGATGGTACAATGGAAATCGGACTATATACAGGCTCATGTCAGGTCAGAGTTGTTCGATTTGATTCATCAAGATTTGTACAAACTATTTTAAAATGGATATGGATCAAGTGCGCACAAATCTTGACGCGGATTGAACGGCTTCCACCGTGCCAGTCAATATAGTAGATAGCGTGCGTAATTTGTGTTAGAAATGTACTAATAGGCCAGAATATTATGGGTCATATTAATAATTAATATGGATCAGGTCTTAATGGGCTAGGCCCGAATTCTTATTCTCATCTGATCTGATCTGATCTGATCAGATCAGATCACGTTTTCTGAATGGGTGCAATGAATTGGTGCGATTGAACAGGTGCATAGTATTATAAATATACATGCAGAGTTCGGTTTTAATGTTGCTCCAGAAATTCTGTTATATACACATCAGGAAACGTAAGAGAGAAAGAAAGAGAAAATACGGGGCTGTTAATTCGGTACTAGCATACAGAATTACAGAAGTTTGTTAACCTATTCGTGTGGATACTGATAGAGGCGTGACTGCTGGGCTGTTGCGTAATCTGACACGAGAAAGGAAAGGAGAAGAAGGCTACTGCTAGACTAGACTTGAAGTTTCCGCTGCACTACGCGTCTAGTGGTAAACTCTATTTAATCTTGGAATTAGTTTTATACATGAATTCTGGTATTCGGGTAGTGAACAAATAATGAAATGATTCGAATTGTTGCACTATAACCTACCCGAATTCCCTACAATTTGGTTGGGTCAGTGTACGTCCTTTTCAACTTTCGTAATTTGAAATGCTTCATTTACTTATGACTTTTAAAAACAATACTACAATAATCGGTTTTATGAAGAGTAAAAGTACTTAGCAACATCGCTATTCTCGCAGATACTCCTATTGATAATAACAATACCTTGGAAAATAATAATTTATGTAGACTTATTCTCAACAATAGTCTTATTTTGTCCTAAAATATTTTTTTGTAGCAATGAGGATTTTTTTTTTTTTTTTGCAAAGTCGATGCAACGGTGGATAACCTCCAAAATGTCGAGTCTTTCAAATTTTTTTTTAGTAAGGTTGGAGGTCAAGCCACCCAACTATTTAATATCCATAAGAGATTTCTCCTTTCGAATTTCGAACCTGCAACCTCTCACATGGAAGACATTACCTTTGTCACTGGACCAAATGCTGGTTCTCTCTTTCAAATTTAATTCGTTTCAAACACTATCAATTTTGGTATTTTTACTTAAATTAGCAAATTAAAATATTATATTTGTTTTTCTAATCTCAGTTACATATATATTACAAAAGTTATAAGATTTTGACCTTATTTAAATTGTCATTAAGAGAAGAGATTAAATACCTAAAATTTAATCCTATTTGCTCATAATTAATAACAAAAAAAGAAGTCAAAATGATGTGTAATACGTATCCGTTTATATTTAAAAGTTTCAAATATATTTATTGAAGATTTAATTTTAATGAAGAACTGTTGACATCAGCTCGTCATCAAAACCTTAATTTGTATTAGATCGTATATTCCACATAATCTAGTCAAATTATTGCAAAATATAATTAATTATATCCATAATAATTTGGGTTATGACAGATATATATATACGGAAAAAACGGAAAGTAATAGTTGTCACGTAAAATTCCCACCTCACCTTGCAAATGGTTAGTCCATAAATTAAGGGGGCTAGGATATTGACAGAGCTGGTTTGGTTTCACACAGCGCACCAACCATATACTTTTTATTTTGTCTCTGTAAATCGTGCGCTGCATGAAGTTAAAATAGTTTTGTCAATATCTTTACTCAAATTAAGAATAGTGTAGAATTTAAACACGAAGTTAATTACAAAAACAATAGTACTCATGAGATCTTACCGTGACATTTCTCTGTATATATATACCTCCCTCAAACAATCTTACTTTAACAAAACATTTGCTAACCGGATGTGTATATATATATGTTATATCAAATTAATTTACCAGTTGTTTTGGGAACAGGAATAGATAAATACCAGGAGAAACATGTACAGAAGTAGTTCCACCAGTAACTCACCGACTCAGAGACCGAAAAGAACCAAAAACAAATTAAAAACAAATTAGGAAAAGGAAGAACAAAAAAAGATTAAAAAAAAAAAATTAGGTTATTTAATTAATTAATTAAGAGCCTTACGCTCTACCGACTGAGCTTATAGATAAGCCTTGTTTATTGTCTAATCCTTTGTTACCAGTACTGTTAGTGTTAATGATATCCCACATGACTTGGATATCTTTGTATGATCCCTTCCACCTCTCTACTTCTCTGCAAAAAACTACATATCCTTCACTTCTACCTGCCAACAATGCACAAAATAATTTATGATCAACTTTTAAATATATATATATATATTAGACAAAGTAATAATTCATGTGTGTAATGCATGTTGGAGATTTCTTTTCTTATTCTTTTTTATATCTGAGGGGGCTTGTAATAATGATCATGCCAAAGAGAACTTCTCCAATCAAATGAAATTAATTCATTAAACTTAAGGATCATTGAAAGAAAAGAAAAGAATACAAACCTCGTTTCTTCCTGTGTTGAACTATTGAAGATATTCTATTAATGGCGCGCTTTGTTGGGATGATTATGCTTTCTCTCAGGAGCAATAGAAGGTTCTCCTTTGTGCACACAACTTTCATCTTCATTTTTATTTATTTATTCTAAGTTTAAGGTGCTTTTATATATAAATAAATAAATAAGCAGACTAAGGGCAATATTGGTATTTACTTCAATTATACAACCGACAAAAAAAGAGAGCAAAAGGCAAAAAAAAAAAAAAAAGTAATTGTGAGAGTGACGTATGACAATGGTTATCATGAGATTGCTTTTATTTTGTTTCTCAACTTTATAGAGTTTATAAATATTGCAATTGAAACACCAAAGCTATACATAAATTGTTTTATACATCACAAGATGTGGATTGCCAGAAATAATAAAAATAAATAAACGGTGAAACTTGTAAAAATTAAATGGTTTTTTTATTATGTTTTTTCAGCTCATTTTTATTTTCCTCTAATACTTTTGCCACCTGTTAAAATCTAATTTTGAAAATAAATTCACGGTTAAAATTGTGAAGTTAAAGTCTAATATTGGCCCCAAACTTAAAAGCAAATAATCTACTAATCTAGCCACCCAACATCGGAATCTACTTAGTATTGAATTGAGTTCAATTGACCTCTATTTTTTTTTTCTTCAAAAATTTAAATATTTATACAAAAATTCTATATATTTTAGAGTAAGATATTATAGATATTATGAAATTGATTGTCATTTGTAACATGAAAATTTTACAAAATTGACTATATTTACATTTGTTTCTAAAGTCTGGCTCAAAAGTGTTGAGATTAATTATATAATGACAGGGGCGGACCCAGTGTATTCCGGGGGGACAGCTGCCCCCTGGATTTTGAGTTTTAGTGGAGATTTATCGGTTCCGACCGACTTTGCCCTCTCTTGAAATTTTTTTTGCCCCTCTCTAGACGTTTGATTTGTAATTCGGGTTAAATTTAGGTTAAAATTGAAATAAATTTGTTGAATTTTGATTGGTAATTATAATTATAAGTCAGAGAATCATAAATTACAAGTCAAAGCATTGGAAAGTATAAGTTAAAGCATTGTTTTTTATCGAGTACCCAATTGGTTAATGAATTTAAACCCAATTAAATAATTAAATCCGATTCAATATTTTTTTATCTCCTGATCAAAATTCTGAATCTGCCCCTATATAATGATGATGTTGTACTGGGAAGATTGACGACATCAATGAGACATAACATAAATGAAGTGCTTGAGTGCAGTCGCATCAAAACTTTTAATTTAAAAGAGGTGAGATTGATTAAACATTTTGTCTTTGATGAAAAAAAAAAAACATGACCGAATTAACAAGCAATACTTTAAATTGAAGTTGTTGTTAAAGTCCAAGTGCCAGACTTTAAAATTTTGACTGTAATATTAAATAATGCTTGATTTTTAACAAGGACCTTTGACATTATTTATTAATTTGAATATATTAACTTTAATTAAAGCCAGAGTTTGAAAGTTTTTTTTTTTTTTAAAGAAAGATGGAGATCAAGCTTTCAAATATATTTATGTTATTATAACAAATAATTAATTTTCATCAGAGATTATGTGTCTTTGACACTAGATTAAAGACGAGTTTTCACCAAGAGTTTCAAAGTTTTTTTTTTTAAATTTTCACATAGACAGCAGAGTGGTGAGAGAGGCTCGAACCTCGATCTTTGAGTATCCAATAGTTTTAGGACTTTTTTCTAGTTAACTGTGCTATTGCTCTATATATTATCATTAGAGTTTCAAAGTTGAAGTATACATTTTGCAAAATTAGGCAGAATTATAAACTTCCGCTTATCAATTTGTTAAATAATGTAACTCAGTGTGGAGGCAATAAAATTAAAGTTTCGCATGTTAGGATGAATTAATAATATTTTACAAATCTAGTTGATTAAAAAATGATTGATCAGGTGCAATATTTTTACAAATAAAACTTACATTAATTTTCAAATAAAATTACTCAAAGACCAATAAACTCTCTAGGGCATGTTCGATTGGTGATAAACGTGTAATATTAATTAATTAGAATGAGAGTATGATTATATGCATATTACAGACTGACTCATACTATGGGTCTATGTCTCTATTTTTAAAGATAAAAATAACGTTGATCCAAACAATTAAACACGATCTTTGTAATTTATATTTTCAGATTTTGTTTGCTATTTTTTTTATATAAGTAGAGAATCACTTGATCTAAAAATTATGGACTATTCGAAAGTAGTGATTTTGTTTACCTAAGATTCTAAAAAAAATTAAAATTTGGTCTCGGAGTACTTTTTATATGGAGATCATGTTTAACGGTTTAGATCGACTGTTTAAACTTTTAAGATAGAGATATGGATCCATAGCACGGGCTGATCCATAATATATATGCATATTACCATAGTCTCACTTATGATAATTAAATACCTTCTCATTACTATATGAAAGATATTTCTTTTAACCATGTAATACTCTAATAAATGACATTTAACATTTTGTTCAACTTATGATCCATATTAATATTTGATAAAGTCTTTGGATTGTAGGAATAAATCTGTTGATGGCTCAGCAAAAGCAACATTAGATCTACATTGGTGATTGAGTATGTATGAATTAAAATCCATTATCCTTTTATCTTTTCCCTTGTACTATCTTCCCCTTGTATATTTTGTACATATATTATGATGAGGCAACATGTGTATCTTCAGTGCATAACTGCATACTAGTATCGTACCTGTGCGTTGTAACAGAGATATATTATAAAATTGAATAGAATATAAAGAGACCTTTTTGTTTGACATTCACACAAAATTAAGAAAAAATATATTTAAATGAAAATAAAAGACACAAATGAAAAAAAAAACAGAGATCCAAATAATAAATAACAATAAAAGAAACAACAACAAATGAAAAAAAAAAGGATCAAATATAACATGAAAAAAAATCTTGAAGTATCATTGTACGATTTAATATCTAATTTTCTCCACAACAAGACAGGTCATTAAACGATTTAGAGGAGAAATGATATGTAAAGAAACAAAAATGGGAAAAATATAATTAAATGATTCAAATAAGAATTTTCTCTGCATATATATTTTTGATAAAAATTATTTTAATAATGGAAATTTCTCTACATATCATTTCTCTACACGAAAATTCTTGATATTTTTCATTTTCTCTCTAGATCAGAAAGATATGATTGTTTCCATCGGCACAAGATTTGCTCTTCATCTATTCACAAAGATACAATAGCCCTAAACAAAATTCGGAAAGATATGATTGTTTCCATTTTCATTGTCAAAAATATAGAAGAAGAGGAGAAATAAAACGGAGGAAACGGATAAATAATGAAATAATTTAATTGCAGAAGGCATTCATTCAATTTTAATTGTGACAAACCATGTGGCAGTCTGTGTAGCAATTTAGACTTCTACACATAAAATAGATGTATTTAATCAAAAGAAAACAGATTATGTGATTGGAGGGCTGATATTCAATTCGAAAATTCATCTTTTAATCTCAACCGTTGGCGGATCAAGACAACTACGTGCATAATATAAGAATGGAGATAACAAATTCCTGAGATTTTTATTAATACTCTAAAAATAACAAATAGCAAACCTGCCCTCGGTATGAAATTAATTTCAAAAACACCCTGACCGCCCCATGATTAGGCGGTCCACTCTCACTACTAAACCGCCCCATAGGGGGCGGTCACCTTTTCACACCACACCGGCCCACGTTTGGGTGGTTTGGTGTTTATTTTTTTTTAAAATGTTGTGCCATTTTTTTATTTTGTAATTTACAGTTCCATTTTTTATAATGATTTATGGTTATAATTTGTTATAATTGATGATTATATTTGTATTTGTTGTAATGTTTTATTGTACTTTTATTTGTTATAATTTTATAGTTATATTTTTATAATTGACGATTATAATTTTATTTGTTGTAATGTTTTATAATATGTTATATATTTATTGTAGTTTTATTTGTTATAATTTTGTTTAATGTTATAAATTGATTTTTTTCGACTAGATAAACAATAAAACTAAATAATTTAAATGGTAAGTCTACAACATAAAAAAAAAACATAAAATACTACAAATCTATCTAACTTAAAAAACATAAAAGCACCTAACGACGAGGGCGGCGACGACCGAATATATCCAACCAAGCAGGTGGACGGTGGTCCCTAGGCGGCAGCTGACGCCCCAAGTGAACCTCCTCCTCCTCCTCGTCATCCTGAAGATCGTCCACATCAATCTCCAACGCCGCACTGGCCACCCAGGGATCCTCCCCTGCAAAGATAACTGTGCACGGCGGACACATGGGAGATCCTTCAGGATCACCGCTTGTGTACGCATCTCCCATGGATCGGCCTCCCAGGTAGAAGGATATGTGGTCGGAGGTGGTGTGCCAAATATAGTAGAGGCAAAGGCATCTGCAGCATGAGCCCCACTCTCACTAGCCTCATTGCCGTGCTATCTAGTCTCTGCGTATCGTGGTCTGTAGAGGTTCTGTACCTCATACCCGGTAGTGAACTTGGGGTTAGCCTGCCAGGTAGGATCTCCATCCTACATGTAAACAATGTTAGTTTTGGTACATACAAATAACTAGTAAGGTAATTAAACAATAAAGAAAATCACTGACCTCGCCAATCTGCACTGGAACTCCATACTTGTTGTAGTAAGCGTTCCATGTGTTGTTATTCAACACCCAGTTGTGGAACGCCTAACCCGAGTTATCCTCTGTAGAATTGAAGATAACTTCATAAGAATAGATTTTTAAAGAGAAATGATTGTGTATGGCACCTTCATATTAACTTATAATCACTTGCAGGAGGTGGCGGCATCTCATCATCGTAGATAGCAACTCGGGGCTAATCCAGATCTCGTGATATGGGCATTATCTCATGCTAATTGATGTTCTCCCCACTGTCGTGCAACATGCCAATGAGGCACCGGTCCCAGACAGAGTCCTCCATAACTGGTGCACTGTGTTGGAGCATTTGACATCCTATCGCTCTCTAATCAATCTTCACCATGCACACCAAGCTATGTGCCACTCCTCTAATACGGGACAAAAGCTGCACAAAATTTTTTTTCATTATTATTAGAGAAACACATAAATAAACATTTAATTTTTTAAATATGTCGGTTTCATTTATATTTACCGCACGAGCCTAGACCGGTCTGAAAGGTAAGTCGTAGAGGTATCACCCATGAGTCTCCGTCGAAGGCTCTCACTATAGTGCCCCTGTAGATATACCAATGGCATGCCCCACCTCTGGTACCAGACGGCATATCTCAATGCCTAAAGCCCAGCCCCCAAGCTGACGTCATCAGCCGTAAGCGAGGTACATATGTGATCTTGCAGATATCGTGCCCTCTTGTAATCCTCCACATGACACTGACTCCATTCGACTTTAGGCTTATGGTGGTTAGTCCTGCAATATAAATAAACCAAGAACCCTAAACCCTAAACCCTAAACCCTAACCCTAAATCGCCCCAATCGCACAACAAAGCAACATTTCAACATGGAGGAGCTCAGCTCCAATGTCATTACAAGGTACAAAACATAAATAAAAGGAGTTGTGTCAAGTTACCCGGAAATAACCTATTTGTGCTTCATATAGGGAGGAGTTCAGCTCCAATGTCTCGCCTCGCCTTGTTTCTTCTCACCTCGCTTCGTCTCGCCTTGCCTCTCCAATGCCTCGCCTTTCTATTAATTAGCCGGTATCGAGTTTTATAGTGAGAAAGGGTTTCGATGAAAGGGGAAGGGAAAGGGGAGGGGAGCAAAAAGGGAAGGAGAGGGGGACAAGGGAGGATTTTGGCAGCGAGAAAGGGAAGGGGACAGGGACTGGGGACAAGGGAGGGGCGGTTTGATTTGTTTGGGAGAAAGGGGTGAGGGGCGGCCTGCTTTTAAAAAAAAATACCAAACCGCCCAAAAGTGGGGCGGTCTGGTATTAATAGCTGACCGCCTACTGTGGAACGGTTTGGTGTTGAGAGTAAACTGTCCAAACATGAGACGGTCAGGACTTTTTTAAAAATATTTGTACACAGAGAACAGATTTGTTATTTTTTTAGGTATTAATAAAACTTGCAGAACAAATTCTTATAGTAACATGATATATTTAAGTAATAATTTGTGTTTCTCCACATCTAAAGCGTTACATAGTGTCCAATTTACATTTTTCCGGTTGATCCAATTTAGTACTTTCACGAACTTGATAAAATAAAATGGTCTCACAATTCCCCATTTCACTCATTCAAAGTCAACTCTTCAGCCAAACTGTTGGGTCAAAGCAAAAAAAATAAACCCATAAGAGAACCCATTTGGATAAGCCAACGCAAAAAATATACGTACTTTTACAACAGAGGCCAGTTAGTCTCGGCTCAAGACCCATTGTTGCCTATTTCTATATTATCGGTTTAGTTGCATTGGGCCGAGTGTAGCCTCGAATTAGCCTATATTTAATAATCAACAAAACTGGGCCTAGGCCTTTATTGTAAAAGCCCATCTCACCATCCCCTTCCCCAAGTAAACTATAGTAAGCTAAAAGAAATTTAAAAATTATTAAATCAATAAATGAAAATAGAAAGGAAAGGTACAGGGAGAAAGAGAAGGAGCGCTCGAAAGTTGCGAGGTTTGGGAGCCGCTTGAAAACGGCGCCAACTCTTTCTTCGTTCCTGATTTATAAGAATAAAATTGGTGAATACGATTTGTTTTTAAAGAATAGAAGGTGAGAAACTTCTATGGCTTCTTCGGATTCGGGTCCGGAATCGCAAAATGGGCCCATTAATGAGATGGAGAAGAAAGAAAATGCAGTGGAACCGCTAAGGCTTCCGACTGTAGAGGAGATCCGAGGCCAGGATATATGGAATAATTGCGCGACGCGAAGTGTCGTTAGTGGCGTTATGGGTTTGTGCTTATTTCACTCTTTATTTAAAGTCTCATTTGACTAGTTATAGTAGAGCTTCGGTTTGTAAGCCAAGTTAGGTTTCCATTTGTTACATAGGTTAGTGGAATTGATCAGAAACCTGAATTTCCTTCTAATTTATCTGGATGCTGTGAAAGGAAGAAGCATGGGATTTATTGGCAATCTTGACTTATTTCTCAAATCAATCCATCATGGCATAAAAAGAAACAAAAACAAGAGTTCCTTTAGTTGTGTTGTTGGACATACAGCTTCCCTATCTATTTAATTTTGTGCAATTTGAGTATCATTTGATAATGCATGAAGAGTCCTTATATTCAGATTGTTTTAAAGTTGAAATAATACAATCAACAAATCTCATCATTTTTTTATAGATTGCAATTTAACCTTTATTTATGATGACTATTATGAAGATTGTCAAGTTATATAGCTGTCAAGACATCTACATTGGTTAAACACAAATTGCAATTTGAACTTGAATCTAGCAAGTTTTTATACTTTTGAAATTTTGAGCTGAAATGAGCTGCTCATGTAGTTGGCTACTGGCTGGTCGTGAATGTAGATCAATTCTTCATTTTGTTGTAAAATAATCCAATTCAAGGTCCTAATTGCTGCATTTGTGTTTAACCAATTAAGACTATTGGAGATTACAATCTCTAATCTTCTAATTGCAACCATACTTTGTTAGATATTTCTGCTGAAAGTGTAAATAGAAGAAGTGAACATGCATTATGTTTTCTAAGGATTGCTATTGTTTTAGGGGAAATTTACATAAATCCTGTAAAAGTATCATGTATGCCAGTTGAAAAAGGTGAAATATCATGCATACCCTAGCAAAGCATAAGACAATATCCCATGTATTCATGAGAGGTACAAAAAACACCCTATGTGTACTCCCCTTTCTTTTTTAATTCGACATGCTCCTAATACCCCTATCTGTTCACTGATTATTTGTACATACTTATTTTTTTTTTCCTTTGGGGAGGGGGGGTCATGGTGAGGGTTGCTTTACAAGTTTCAGAAGTAATAAGGACATGAGGAGATACGAGCACACATATTTCTTTTATTTTTCTTCTTGAAAATGTATTCAGGTGTATAGTCTTTGAATTTTTTTTTGTTGGGGCCTATATGGAAATCGTACCTTCCATTCCTTGTTGCATTTAAAGTTGAGAACTATAAACTAATAATGTCCATCTTTTGTTTCTTTTTCTTATTGGAAATTTTTAGGTGGTGGATTGGGCCTCGTCATGGGCATATTTCTTGGGTCATTGGATAACCCATTAAGACAAGAGGAAATGACGGGAAGGCAACAGTTGATATTCCAGGCAAAACAAATGGGCAGGAGAAGTGTTAGTTCCGCTAAAGCATTTGCTGTTATGGGACTAATTTTCTCTGCTGTCGAATGTGTGGTCGAGAAGGTATATTATAGAGGGAAGGGGATGATAAATTTGAATTTATCTGTTGTGGATTCTGCATTAAGTTTTGTGACAGCTATACTAAACTTAAAACTACAAGCAAAGTACAAGACCCTGAAAACCTTTTAACCCTAAAATCGGAAACCCTAAAATCCTATTTGAGATTGCTATAAAAAAAAAGACAACAATTTATTAGTAATACCGGCTGTTATTCTACTAGGACTGGTGCTATGGTATGAAAGCTTGCCTTTTCTTTTCTTTCCTTAGTTTTAAACTGAAAATTGTGCTCTTTTTTCTTGGGGAGTCTAGGCGCGAGCCAAGCATGACATGACAAACACAGTGGCAGCTGGATGTGCTACAGGAGGTGCATTATCTGCAAAAGGTATATTTTTCTTGTCTTAAAATTTCAAATTATGTAGTATTGTTTAAGTGAATGTTGCTCATTCATTTTGGTGAAAGCACAAATCCCAATGTGAAACAGAAGTCAAACTGCATTCAACATTACTGATAATAAAAGAAATTAATATTCTGGTTTATATGACAAGATGCTGATCTTGTACTGGTACATATCAGTAGCTTCTTACTACAAACTATATAGTATTGTTTGGGTGAAAGATTCTTATGCATTTTGGTGAACTAGAAATCCCAAATTGTACACTTAGTCAAACTGAACGGAACATGATTGATAATTAAAATAAAATAGTATTCTGGTTTAGGAGACCACATGCTAATCTGGTACTGGTACATAGCTGCAACATTATTATACTGAATTTGGATACTTCATTGGAGTTTGAGATTTCGATTGTTTTGTTCCGAAAGTTAAGTATTCAATGATGTTCGATCGATTTTTATTATCTGTTTACTGCCCTTCTGTTAATTTCTTATTTTGTTGTTTTCAGCTGGACCAAGAGCAGCATGTGCCGGATGTGCTGGTTTTGCAGCATTTTCTGTTGTAATTGAGAAGTTCCTGGGGCATAACTGAGCTATTAGAAATTCCGAAATTTAAACTAAAAAGAACAAGTAATAAAATTCTATTGGAAGATCTTCTTCTAATATGCGGAAATTTTCACCTGTCCATCTGAAGCAATTTTGAATAGTGTTTTTAATTTTATTTTAGTTTTAGGGGTTTGGAGCCACAATTCATAAACATTTTTTAGCTTATTAAGGCCATTTTAGAGGTTCTTTCTAGCCGTAAAAAGTTCCACAGGAAGGTAATGTTTTTATTGTTAAAATTTATAAATTTAGAAGGTGAGTATTTCGGTTTTTCTGTTGTTTTTGCCAAACTGGGCTTAAAGTTTTAAGAGATTATCAATCCATTTTTTTGTGTTTTTCTGAAGCAATTGTGTACTATTCTTGCTCGGTCTTGAAGTTATTTTGCACCATAGATAAAGAACATGCTTCTGCTACCGATTCATTTGTCTAATATTTTTGCAAAATACTGTGCAATAATCTTGAAAATTTCTGGACTTTATTCTCTCCGGAATATTGTGATATGCCACTTCTAAAGAACACTTTTAAAAAATGTATAATACAGAGCTTCAGCTACTAGTATGTACTTCATCGTGTCGAGAACTCTGGTTCCTCTTAAATTAATTTTAAAGTGTTATATTTAGAATTTATTATTTGTTCTTTCTATTTTCCTCTTTTCTCATCCGATTTAGAGTTTAGCTGATGCTAAGCAAAGTTGTTTGATTCCTTCAGTGCCATTTCAGGAAATAACCCAAAGCTGTTTGTTTCTCTGTTTAACTCTTAGGCCCAAGGCCCAGCCCATCATTGCTTCAAAGCCGACGACGGTTCGAGGCGACTACAGATTGTAATTCTATTCTTTACGCACTAGACACGACCCCTAAATCCCCAATCCATTCTCTCCCTAGTCCCAAGTCCCAAGTCCCAACAGCTTGTTTTTTCTTCTGAATAGTTAACAAGTACAGGCATCCGATTTTGGATTCAAAGAAAGCTCACTTTCAAACGCCTAAATGCGGTATGTATTGATTGATTGAGCATTTATTACTATTGCTAGAGAGTAGAGAGAGAGCTCATGGTGGTTTCATGATACTATACAGGAGGCACGTTGCATGACTAAAGCCAGACGGCTTGGTGTTGTAACTCCTGTTTTATATGGTGTCGACTCAGTGCACTGTGCACCATACCTTAACCTTTGAACATTGAAGGTAGTTCAGTGAAGGATATACCGACATTTTTTATTAATATCCAAAGTTAATTACAAATTAATAAATATATCCAGCTCAGATGAGATTTGTTAAAAATGTCTAAACCGGCCATTAAATGACCGGTTCCTAATTTTTTTTTTTTTTAGAGACTATGAAGAGCAAGATGTTAAAATCTAACATTAAAAATTCGAATTTTTTTTTTATAAATATTTGTTAGATTATTTCTTTTGATATATCATTAGCATATTTATACTAAAATATGCTAAATTACACTAAATTACGTTTAATTACGCTAAATTACACTAATTTCGCTAATTATACTGAAATACGCAAAATTTCGCTAACATAATTTCAAGTAATTTAGTATAGATATGCTAATTATACATCAAAAGAAGTAATCTAAAAAATATTTTAAAAAAAATCGAATTTTTAATGTTAGATTTCAGTATCTTGCTCTTCATAGTGGCTGGTTGAGGAGAGTAACTGGAAGAGAGATGTTAGATTTTAGTATCGTGCTCTTCATTATCATGTTAAATTTTAGCATTTTATAAAATGAAATATACTCAATTTTAGGATGCTGGTTATTGCCAAATTAAATTTACTAGCTGCATGCGAATACTAAACAATATTTTTTTTTAGGTACTAAGTTTTAACAATTTCACTAGTTCAGGTTGATCCAGTTGGTTTAATGTGATTCAGGTTTTCTATCATTCCTAATCATCACATCAGTAATTTTGATACAAGTTCTGACTTTTTACTATGTTGCATACAACACTATTACTAGCCGTATACGGGTCGTTGTGTGTCTACCAATAATAAAAAACTTTAACTCAATTTTTGAGGCACTAAACGATGTTTTTTTGCAATTTCGATTTCATCAGCTCGTTGGGGATGACCCCCAGGGTGCCATTGCCCCCGTCTCGTCCCAATCTTTCCGAATTGGGGTCGTACGCGCAAATTTGAGTTTCTTAACCAAAGTTATGGCCATTTAAAGTTTAAAAAAAAAATGATATTTTAGTGCAAAAACACCGATGACGCACCGATGCTTTATACATGGTTTAATGACGGCAGAAGTGGATCGATGTTTCATTACAAAAATATCAGCGACGCACCAATATTTTTTTTTAGCACTACCCTGCTTAATTGCCAATGCTAAGACTAATAAAACATCGATGTTTATTTGCAAAAACATTGATGATGCACCGATACATGCAACCGATGTAACACATGCATCCAACTAAATGCATTTGTTTGATTTTGGCCAAACCGAGTGCAAACTTCAATCAGAATTTTCTACAACTTGTTCTTCTAGCCAACTATGTTATGTCCATCTTAAGAATCTTTCTTTCTCCCAATCTCTCTCTCTAAAAAAAAAATTGGGAACTGCCCATTAAATGACCGGTTTTGATATTTTTAACAAAACTCATCTGAGCTGGGTATATTTATTAATTTGTAATTAACTTTGGATCCTAATAAAAATGTCGGGGGATATACTGCATGATTTGGGTCCAATGGTATTATTGAAGAAAGGCTGAACGATATAGCTGCCCATATCGGCACCGAAATTGCGAAATTATATGATAGGGGCCTTGTTCATGGCGATCTGACCACATGACCACATCTAGAGTGGGAAAAATGGCACGCTGGAGCCGGCTCCGTCACGGAACGGCACGGTAACGGCACGGCACGCATGACCGTCGCGTGCCGTGACTCGCGTGTTCCATGTCGTGATCATTCGCGTGCCGTGATCAATTGTTGGTAAAGAAAACACGGCACGGCACGGAAATTGCTTTGGTCACGGAACGGCACAGCACGGGACACGTGAGTCACGGAACGGTAGACACGCCAGTCACGGCAATCACGAGGCAATACACTAATTTTATTTTAATTAAAATATTTACATTTAAATTTCAATTAAAACATTTGAATTTTAAAGAATTGTTTCATTTTTTTTTAAACGTTAAATGCGATCAAACGTGACTAACGCATGTTTGGTCACGGCACGACTTAGTCACGGCACGCGAGTCACGGCTTAACTCGCGTGCCGTGACCATTCGCATGCCGTGACCACCCCTCGTAATTTTTGTCACAGCACGGCACGTGACCAAAGTCACAGCGTGTTAGTCACAGCACGGCACGACACGTTTTTCCCACTCTAACCACATCGAATATGATTGTTAAGGAAGGCACCAATCAAGTGGTTAGGCATTTAGTTTTCAATTCTGTAGTATATAATTTGTTCGAAGAGGATGTTACTTCGTTATTTTGGTGCTTTTGAGTTTTCTACTTCATGGTCCAAAACCCAATTCGGCCCATCTGAATTGAAGACGAGCCCAATTCCAACAATATTATAAGCCCATAAGCCATTTATCTGAATGCTAACCATCCTATGAGAAATACTTCATGATAAATTAAATTTGTTAATTGCTGTTTATGACTAGGCTCACCTATATTGAACTATGTCATAATAATAATAAAAATGATTGAACTATGTCATAATGAAATACAGCACAAGGAGGTAATTAATGTTGTGGGAGGAAGATAGTAAGGAGAGTTAATGCAAAAATGGCCATGGTAAAAAGTCATTCAATTATTTTTGCTGGTTACAACTAAAGTTATGAGGCTAATTAATAAGTTATAATTATTGTGTCTCTTGCACAATATAAAGCCAAACAAGAGAATCCAAATCTTCTTGGCCCAAGGCATCTTTACTTACCGTTGTACTGATAAAATGTATTAGATGCAAAGAAGAAAATTAAGGGTGCTTCAAATTAATTAAAAGTACGATCAGACACCTGCTTCATGCTGCTGAGTAACATGCTTTGATTTATAAAAAAAAAAAAAATAGAATAGTGAAATTGTTTTTTTATGTTATTTAATTGTTATGATCTTCTTTGACTTGAGTATGCAAAGTAATTTCCTTATGTTATTTCTTATTTAGTATAACATTTTTTGAATAATTTTCTTATGTTATTTCTTATATAGTATACTATTTTTCAAGGTTCTAAATAGCGTTTATAGCGTCGTAGCGGGAAGGCTAAAAAAAAAGCTATAGCGAATAGCGTCGCTATAGCGGAAGCTATTCCAAATAGCGTTTTTTTTTTTACATTTCGTATATTCAATATTTGTACTAAATATCAACATTATCTAAGGTCTCATAGAACAATAAATAACACGAAAGTAATTAAGAAATTATAATATTCATATTGAACTCGTACAAAGTCCAAATTGCGGTTCAAAATATCCATAGTAATATCATAAACTATCGATTTTTCCTATTAAAAATATCTTAAGTATCATGATTCATGACATTAATCTATTTTTTTTTCTATTCAAATTTTAATTCCGGTTTGGACTTTTTTTCTATTCAAATTTCAATTTCTATTCCCAATTTCAAATTGATTTATTTGTAGCAAGTAGCAACAAATTCAATTTCGGTTTGAGATTTTTTTTATCTTTATTTAAAACCCATATAAATTGCTTAAAAATAAAAAATAAAAAAACTCATATTGTATAGCGCAAATAGCGCTGTAGCGGGCCGCTATAGCGGCCGTAGCGCAAATAGCGCACTTTGATGTTGTAGCGTAGCGTTTGGGGTCCAAAAACGCTATAGCGCCGCTATTTAGAACACTGCTATTTTTAATGAAGTAGACGTTATTTTAACCCAATAACTTAATTTCAAAGAAGACTAAGTACAGTATTGAAATTTTTAATTCGCAAAAAACCAGTGTTCTAAATAGAGCGCTATAGCGTTTTTGGACTCCAAACGCTACGCTATGACATCAAAATGCGCTATTTATGCTACAGCGCTATAGCGGTCCACTATTTGCGCTATACAATATGGGTTTTTTTTTAAAGCAATTTATATGGGTTTTAAATAAAGATAAAAAAAATCTCAAACCGAAATTGAATTTGTTGCTACTTGCTACAGATAAATCAATTTGAAATTGGAAATAGAAATAGAAATTTGAATAGAAAAAAAGTCCAAACCGAAATTAAAATTTGAATAGAAAAAAAAAATAGATTATGTCATGAATCATGATGCTTAAGATATTTTTAATAGAAAAAATCGATAGTTTATGATATTACTATGGATATTTTGAACCGCAATTTGAACTTTGTACGGGTTCAATATGAATATTATAATTTCTTAATTACTTTGGTGTTATTTATTGTTCTATGAGACTTTAGATAATGTTGATATTTAGTACAAATATTGAATATACGAAATATAAAAAAAAAAATGCTATTCGCTATAGCTTTTTTTTTAGCCTTCCCGTTACGACGCTATAAACGCTATTTAGAACCTTGACAAAAACTAATTATTAAGTTAGAAAAGGGGAGGAGTAGCGATTGAACTTGATTGGATCTGTTTACTTGCTTTGGAATAATAGAAATTTAAGGAGAGAAGAGAGTGAAGGAGATAAACTTTATATGCAAATAATCAACGAGTTTTGTAATCTCTGAATTAAAATATAGAAGATGTAAACTTTTTATGATGTCCCTATCTATAAATAAACATTTCTTGACCTACAATAACATCAGTCCCTATCTATAAATAAACAATCCATATTTCTATCTTCTTCATTTCTCACATCAAGTGATATATATATATAAAGAGATAATTTTGTATATTTCTTCTTTACTTTTCATACAAAAGTCTCATTTTCACATCAAGTTAACATATACAAGTAACTTTGTAATACTACCATATCTCCGGAAATTCTTGTTTAATAGTTGAACATCCTCCTAAACTTCCAATATTTTGATGATCTCCCACCTATTAATTTCAATTGTAATTGTTAGCCAATGGAAACTGACCAAAATGCCCTTGTATTTTCTTATGTTTAATACTTTACTACAAAATTAAAAGCTCTTATTTGTTACCTACTTCTCCAGTTTCTTAATTTTGGTTGTCGTATTATTCTCCTTTTGGAACATATATTTTTCAAATTTATAAAAATCATCAAAATTCATATTCTATAATTAAATAAGATAGAGAATTCTAATTATATATTCTTAAAGTCATATATGAAACAAACAATATAAATTGGATGAGGAGGGATCCAATTACACCTTTTTTGGTGACACATCATGACACCGTTTTTTATATAGGTCAATTTTGCGATTTCAAAATCCAAACAGTCGATCCGAACCATTCAACATGATCACCATATTAAAATGTACTTGGAGATCAAATTTTACATTTTTTTTGAATTTTTTTACTATTTATTAAGATGGTTACAAAAGCGTTGTTTTTCAATGGTCTGAAAACAACGATTTTTGTAACCATCTTAATAAATAGCAAAAAAATTAAAAAAAAATGTAAAATTTGATCTCCAAGCACATTTTAATATATCCATAATGTTGAATGGTTTGAATCGACTATTTGGACTTTGAAAATGGTAGGTGTCAAAGTGTGTCACCAAAAAAGGTGTAATCGGATCCCTCCTCAAATTGGATAGCACAAGGTTAAGAATTAAAAATGAGAACCAACATTTGTTCTAGTGGCAAAGACAATGTTCTCTGTGTGAGAGGTCGCAAGTTTAAAATCTGGATGGAGAATCTTTTATAGATATTAAATAGTTGGATGGCTTGACCTCAAGCTTTTGCTCAATAAAGATTAAGAATTAAAAATGAAGTTCAAACGATATTGCAATATTTTTCATCAAATAATTAACAGTGTTATACTCACATCCGTTCGATTTATTCTCTCCTTATTTGTCTTAATCGAATATCTCATATAATTAACATGTTTCTTTCTATTCATTTGAAATAAATATTTGTTTAATATACCCAAGATGCAATATAGCTTTCACATAATACAACCTTTTTTTTATATATTTACATGAATTATGGCACGATCAATCGTATTATTTACCATAATACACGTCTTTAGCATTTTGGCAAAAAATTATGTATGCTCAAAATTAATTCTATAGATAATCTCCTTTTACAATGTAATATTTTTTTAATAGATAATTTATTTTTCAGAGCGAAATCCAAGAAATAATTCTAGTATTCAACGAGGGGCCAATCTGATCAAAGGAATTATTAAACAATTATTATAAAATCAAAGGAATCTAGTCAAATTTTGAGGTTTTTATTTTGTTTTTTCGGAGTCAGCAGGGGCATTTGGCGGCCCTCTGTTTTTGGGGCTGCATATTGGCTTAGCAGCCTGGAATTTTTTATTTAAATCTCTCCAAATCATAGTTTTTTTGTTTACTTTTTTTTAAATATGATATAAATAAAAATTTCGGTTTAACTTTGGCATCAAACCAAGAAATAATTCAAATGTAACGTAACTAATTAGCTTGATTTATGAGGTGGAGTTTCCACATCTCTAATTCATATATATATTAAAAAAAATTGGGGGCCAGAGGTGAATCTATTGCGACTCATTGAGATACCGTCATGCATATACGCATCATAAGCCACCTTGTTATCAAATCATGAATTTTTTATGACAATGATAAAAGCAAACGGTGACGTTTCTCCTTCATATGTGTATTGTAATTATGCCCATCGCAATCATATTTACAAGTTGTATATAGCTAGCACACCAATATGCCATCATGGTTTTTATATTATGAACTTAGCTTTCGATCGGTTCAAATATTCTTACCATCTTTTTTTTTTTTTTTTTTTTTTTGAAAATAAGGCTGTTGGCCCGTTTCATTGCTTGAAATATAGTTAAGTTAGAGTGAGGCTACGGTACTATGCATAGCACGGTTTGGTCCGTGCTACGGCTCAATATTTGAGTTTTTAAAATTCTAACGGTCGATCCAAACCGTTCAACATGATTATAAAATGAATATGTACTTGCAAAACAAATTTTACATTTTTTTGAATTTTTTTACAAGTACATATTCATTTTATAATCATGTTGAACGGTTCGGATCGACCGTTAGAATTTTGAAAACTCAAATATTGAGCCGTAACAAGAACCAATCCGTGCTATGCATAGTACCGTAGCCTCACTTGTTAAGTTACAAGACCCCTTCAGACCAATGTATGTTGTCTGATGTATTAAAAAACATTTTCTAAACAGATCAAGAATAATCCTAGGGTTAACAGTTCATCCACACAGGAAAGGTTCAAAATATAATATGCATAACAGTTTATCTACTAGATAATATTCTAAATGCGTCTAATCAGAGTCTTCAGTACTCGTAGATTCCACCACTGACATTTCGGGAATTTTTTATTGGTAGAAATTAATGAAAAAGAAGCGAGGGAAATAGAAAGAGTACATGAGTTGTAATATTGGTAGAAAAACCGGTAAAATTCTTACCGGTCTAAAAGTTTTTTTTTCTTTCATTTTTTCTAGTAACATATAATTTGTTTTATAAAAATAGATAGAGTATTTTAAAATTTAGATATAATAGAAACATTATATCTATTTTTGCATTTTTTTTCATATTTTACTAAAAATCTAATATAAGAATTCCCTCCATCTATACATCAGATTTTTAAAAAAAGAAAAACTAAGTTTGGACCGGTAAAATTCCTACCGGTCCAAACTTTTTGATTTTTTAGACCGGTAAAAATTTTACCGGTCTTTCTACCAATATTACAACTCATGTTGTTATATCCCGTAAATGTAAGTAATTAAATTACCTAATAATTTAAGAGATTACGGCTAATCAAAATCAATTAGATAACGAAATCAATTAGACATCTAAGAAACAGAAATTTTAAATTTTAAAATTCAAATTTCGGATTTTGCTACACCATTGGCTACACCAGATCGGATTTGAAAACTTAGAGCCAAATTGAATTTTCTGTTTCGGATCCGTGCCCCCTCCCTATAACCTTTTCTCTCTCTCTTCTCTGCTGGAGACCGACCCCCACCCCTTCACATTTTCCCTCCTCTTTCGCCTCTCCATTTCCCCGCTCTCTCTCGCTGACCCCGCACCCTACCACCTCCCACCTTTCGACCTTCCTCTCTGTACTAGAAAATACAAATCCCTCTCTCTCCCGCGCCCTGTACCACTGTGACGTTTGAAATTCCTTGGTGGCTGAACTCGTAGCGAGTTGGTGAGTTGCGCTGTGGCGCGATCTGTGCCGAGAACCGGGTGAGGAGGTTATGCGTGTACTGGCTCTGACTTGTGAGCACCGCTGATTTTGAGAAGGCCCTTGCTGATTTTGACGGTCGGAGGCGAGACGAGGTTCCTCGGAACCGACCGAGAGACTTAGGCCGTGCGGTTTTGCTCTTCACCCGGTAATCTTGACCCTTTTCTTTTGTTGTTGGATTTTTGCCTTGTGGCTGTTGCCTTGACCTGTGGCCTCCGTGCCTTTTTGCTCTGACCTGTGGCCGCGTGCCTTCTTTTTTTGTGTGGTGGCTGTTGCCTTGATCTGTGGCCTTCGTGCCTATTTTTGCTCTGACCAGTGGCCGCGTGCCTTCTTTTTGTGTGGTGGCTGTTGCCTTGACCTGTGGCCTTCGTGCCTATTTTTGCTCTGACCTGTGGCCGCGTGCCTTCTTTTTGTGTGGTGGTTGTTGCCTTGATCTGTGGCCTTCGTGCCTATTTTGCTCTGACCAGTGGCCGTGCGCCTTTTTCTTGTGTGTGGCTGTTGCCTTGACCTGTGGCCTTTGTGCCTTCTTGCTCTGACCTGTGGCCGTGTGCCTTCTTTTGTGTGGTGGCTGTGCCTTGACCTGTGGCCTTTGAGCCTTTCTTTGTCTGTCGGCCTTTGTGCCTTTGCTTTGCTGGGTTGTCTGTGCTGGTTTATTTCTTTGAGTGCTTTGTGGTGCCTTGCTTGATTTCCTGGCTGTGTCGGGTTTAGCACTGACTTGCTTGTTTCAGTGGTATGGGGTGTGCTTTGCTTTTGTTCTCTTGTTGCTGACACTGGCATTTATCTCTGTTTGCACTTGATTCTGGTACCGAGCTGGTACTGGCCAGTATGTTGATGGCTAATCGGTCTGATTCTGGAAATACTAGCCTTTTTGAATTGACAGGGACCAAATTGTAATTTGAGAAGAATTATGGGCCATAGAGAAATATTGAGGCCTTTGATGCAATATTGATAAGTTACAAGGGCTGAAATGCAAAAATTTGGTTTACTTATGTGCTGGCCGAAAATAAGGAAGAAAATAAAAGTGGGCTTTTGAGATAATTAGGTGAAATAAAATCGGATTAAATTCTTCGGGTCTCGAGCCTCCTGGTTGGCTCGATCCGAAGTTTTCACTTAAAGCTCGGGAAATGATTAGACTAGCCCTGGATACAGTTGCCTCATAACATAATTTGAGCAGATACAATGATCCGAATATAGGCACCGTATGATCCCGAAACACACCAAAATTAAAAGTTTCAACAATAGTTAATTAGGATAAACACATTTAAGTTAGAATTAATTTATTATTTAATTTAATTAAGTAATTTAAGTATCTATTTTACTTAGTAATAAAATTTGTTATAATAATATAAGTAATTTAAGTTCGTAAATAAATAGGATTTCTTTTAAATACTTAGGGAATTTAGTTAAGACAATTATTTTCAAGTTAAAAGTTTTATAAATAATAAAATAAGGGTAGCAAGGGTTACGAAAATTAGCTTCGATCCTAATTAGGTTACACTACGAATTTCAGGACATCCGACTTATCCTGATCCCGACCCGTGGACTGATACCGCGGGCGACGGTACTGGAGCAGGAGTGGACCCTGCAGACTACGCCGGTGTTTAGCGCACGCACGTCTTCAGCTTGCCCTACAGGTGTGGGATATCTGAATTACTTGTTCGTGGCGTACTCTAACCAGTCGACCACTTGACCTGTCATACGCACTTTAAATTTGTAGTTGCATTAGAGCATGTTTATCCTTTCAGAACTGTAATTAGAAATTGCATAACCCCTTCAAATTGATAATTTACTGCTTTTAAATAGGAGTAGAGTAATTTAATTATAGGTTTAGACTTTATAGATATTAGGCTATTATTTGTCCTCTTCTCGTAGAGGACAATAGTATTAGCATTTAAACGATCATATGCATTGGTGAGAGCTGAGAAGAAGACTGAGTGACTGCGCTCCGGCTTGTTGGGATGGAACGAGTTGGGTCCGCAGCCATTGAGCTGAGGGATCACTTGATCCCTTAGATGGTCTTTTTAGGGTATATTATATGTATTAAAGTTGGAAATATATATATATATTCGTTCATTTTACATTTACGTACACCGGAGGCTGCGGTCGCTGGGTACGAAACGATTCGAGCTTGGTCTCCCTTACATTAGGAGCTACTCGCCATATACGGATTTTGAGGCTGCGTGTCTCAGTGTGTGTTATGAGACTGCGTGTCTCAGGTGTGTGATATGGGGCTGCGTGTCCCAGGTTTTTATACGAGACTGCGTGTCTCTCTGGATTGTCCCATTGGTCTGGCCAGGCGGTGGAGTTCCGTCGTCTGCTCATGAGGAGACGGATTAACTAGACTTACGACTTGCTTGTAGATTTCTCCTATTTGTATATGTAAGTTGAAGGATCGTTTTAGAGTAAGGAAAACACACGAATTTTTGGATATAACCATCGGCGAGCGTGCAATGACATGTGGGGCAATGCTCGATGTCACTAGGCATCGGGTATCATTGCACCCCTTGATCGCGGTCCTTGGATTATGTCATGTTGAATTACACTATGTGTACCTTTCAAATTCAATTTACACGGCACGGGGTGATATTTTATTCGTATTATTATTATACATTGGATTTGACACACAATACTGCGGTATTGGACTCCGAGTTGAATACTTATATTCTATTCTCCTTGTATTTTATTTCGGAAAATTTTGCATGCTGTCATGATAGGATAATCGCATCATGTCATCTATTATATGTATTTTCTTTTAATAGATAATATAATAGGTTGTTATATTTAAATCATGTGCATTCTAAAGTTACGAATTACCGACTTTTACATAGATTACCATTAAATGTGCTTTGATCAAAGAGGATCCCTGAAGGGGTAATTCTGGGTCACATACTGGGCGATTAGTCGCTCACCCACCTTTTGATGTGGGATTTTTAGGTACAGAGACTGGTGTTCCGCAGCAGGAGATGCCAGGAGCTGTCCCTGAGGGCCACGCCGCTTGATGTAGGATTTATAGGACTTTTGTTAGGGTTTTAGAGTCCCGAGACTTTTGTTTGGGTTTTAGAGTCCCGAGACTTTTGTTTTTATCTCGGGACCGTAGCTTATGTATTCCCTTTCAGTAGATCATGTTTTGTTATTCGTGGGTTGTATGGACTGATAGATTTATGTTTATGTTTATTTGTGGATTGTATGACTGTTGCTTCACTTTGTATATATGTTTCCGTTTCCGCTGTGCATTTATGTTGTTATTGTATTATTTAGCCTTGCGTGTTTTAATGGTAATTAAACACGGGGCGAGGACTGATCACACCTTAATCTGGAAATTCCGGTTTGGGGTGTGACACATGTACTCTTTCTATTTTTCTCACTTCTTTTTCATTAATTTCTACCAATAAAAAATTCCCGACATTTTCCCAACTAAAATCAAATTTGTCTAATCTGACTACATTTTACAAACAAATAATCAGTAGTCTCTTTTTAATGGCAGAAGTGACATATGGTGTTCCTTATCCATTCTTTTTTTTTTTTTTTGCAAGGTTACGTTTAATAAGTATTTTTTTTGTTAGTAATTAATCATATGAAAACTTGGATTTTGAGAGGAAGTTTGAACTGCCACTAAGTCAATGCATGCAGCTCTGGTATCAACCTCAAATTAAGAAACTGATATAAGAAATATTATCCTTACATTGAATGTATCACACACACCGCAAGTTATTTATATTGAATAGAATCAGTCATTATCATTAAGTTAGGTGCTTTGAATATTTATAATATAAGTCGTTCTACATTTAGTAATTACGGAAAAAAAAAATCTTTTGTCCAAAAAAAGAAGCATAGTCAACAGGGACGGAACTAGAAAATAGAGATTGGGAGGCTGAAGAATCAAATATAGTGTAATTCTATTTTATAGAAGGGGCTAAAAGATATTAATGCATATAAAAATTACAAAATTTAATGGACCAAACTACAAATTTTCAAACTATAGGAGATGCTTAGCACCCTTTCCCACCACTATGTTCCGCCACTGATCGTCAAACCACTGTTCAGTATACCTTTCTTAAAAATTATAAACAATCTAATTTAACTGGTATTTATGTGCCATAAATGGTAAAAGATTTATTGGTGGTGCTAAGATTTGTTGATGTGCTATATCAAATTAATTTATTGTCAATTCAATGAAACTAGAAAGATATATTATATCCTTTTCAACGATATCTGTGAACTTTGGACTCATACTATTAAATTATTATTTTCCGGATCACATCAAAGCACTTCAATTAAAAAAGAAAAAAAAATGAAAAAAAAAAGAAAAAAGAAAAGAAAATAATAGACTGCTTATTAATGGGAACAGAAGAGGGGTACAATTGCAATATTTCAATAGTAAGGATACCGAAATTTTTATTAATATCAAAAAAAATATTAAATTTCAAAATCTACGCAGAGAAATTTTGAAATCATTCCAAAATGCAAAAAAATTCTGCAGTAATTCAGTCTAAAACCACAAAAAAAAAATTGCAGTTTTGGAATTCCAAAACCACAAATTTTGCTGTTCTAAGTTTTTTTAATTAAACAAAAATGTTTATAATTTATTTATTTTTTATATATTTCTTTCAAAATAGATGGAATACTATATAATTTGATTTATTAGAAAGACTGCGACAAATAACCCGTCAACAATTTTCAAGCCAGATTTTTTGCTATTTTTTCAACATGTTTAAAATATTTCTTTGTGTTATTGGAAAAAATAAAATAAAAAAGTTTTGAATCTGAGTTATTGATCCCGATTCAAAAGTCACTTCTAGTAAATACAGAAAATATTGTGATTCTTCTATTTTTGAAAAAACAAAAAAAATCTCTGACAAAAATTTTGTTTGAAAAACTTTTTCTGACACATATTTTTGTTTTTTTAAGAATCCAAATATTTTTGTGAATAATTCTTTTCAAAGCTTTATTTTAATAATATTATAAATAAAATGTCAAGTTTTAAACCATATTGCATTGTCCAAACAAAAAATAATAAATAAAGCTTGCTTCATACTGCCATCAATCAAAGTGTATATTTGTCACCAACAATTATAAATTAGAAAATCAAAATTATTAATATTTTGAAAAGAACAAATTACATGGACTTTGTGTTTGCAACAAGAAGTATGCCGAAATTTTTATTAATATAAAAAAATAAAAAAAATTGAATTCTACATCCTGTTTGACGAGATTTCGAAAAATGTCCAAAACGCAGTTTTAATTCACGGTTTTAGCCCTCTCAAAACTGCAGATAAAATCCACAGTTTCATAAAACTAGAAATTAAAATTGTAAAACCGGAAATTAAAATTGCGGTTTAGATCTTAAAATAGATTTTTTTCATAAAACCGGAAAATCGAATTGTTTTTTTAAATATTTGTTAGATTACTTTTTTTGATAGCATATTTATACTAAAATATGCTAAATTACTTGAAATTATGTTAATTTATGCTGATTGACACTAGATTACTTTAAATTATGTTAACTTTTTTTTAAGAGACAAATAGTTAAAATGCTGAAATCTAACACTAAAAAATCGAATTTAGTTTTAAATATTTGCTAGATTACATTTTTTTATATATAATTAGCATATTTATACTAAAACACGCTAAATTACTTGATTTATGCTGAATTACACTAAATTACTTGAAATTACAATAATTATATAGAATTATGCTAGAATACACTAAATTACGGTAAATTACGTATGAATAGGGATGATATCTTCACTAAGAAAGTGAAAAATGACGACGAAACTTCAAACGGCCATAAAACGGCGCTCGAGTGTCCGATTTCAGCAAATGACCATTTTTCTTTATTTGAATTGATGTCTAATAAAAGTCGTGAAAGTATTACTTAATTTGTAATATGATGTCAGCAAAAATAATTTACTTAAAAAGGTGATATCTATAATATTCTTGATATTTTCATTTATCTATTCTGATTTTTTTTTAAATAACTCTAATAATCTTTGATTTTAAAATTTTCACAGTATTATGTCTAGTTTATGAATGCATCAATATTTTTCTTCCATTTATGCCTTGCTCTAGTACATAAATACCGCACTAGTTTAGTGATCAAATCCTCCCCAAGAATTAATTTGCACCTTTATTCTTGAGAATAAGTTGTTTAATATTTATGAGTAGAACTACAGTGTTTTAAAGCTCATTAATTTCTTTTTTTATTTCAACTTCAAAACTTATCAAATTAACTTCAAACAATGAATTCATACCGTTAAAACCGATCTATTTCACAAGTGATAAGTTTATATATCAAATTTATAAATTTTTCAAACTAATTTAATATAAAGTCAAGCAGTCAAAATATGATTAAAAATTATTGTATTAAAATTAACTTAAAATTTTTTTGTTGACCACTTAACTTTGTATTAAATTAAGTTAAAAATTTATAAATTTGACGATGCATTACTCATAAAATAAATCGGTTTCTACGCTTGAATTCTTTGTTTGAAGTCATTTCGATAAATTTTGAAGATAAACTTATAAATTTTCAATTTGATTTAATAAAATTAGATCGCTAGAACTCTTAAACACTCTTTAGTTTCAATAATGTATTATTTTTTTTTATTTATTGTTTGAAAAGCAAAGTTTCAATTTGAGCGCATATATTTATTTGAATTATAGTTGGACTTGAGTAAAACGTAATTTTGTAAGAAGGTCTCCATACATTTTCTTTTCTAATTCTATTATAAGAGGAGGGATCTAGTTACATCTTTTTTGGTGACACATCATGACACCATTTTTTATATAGGTCAATTTTGTGATTTCAAAATCCAAACAGTCCATCCGAACCGTTCAACATGATCACCATATTAAAATGTGCTTGGAGATCAAATTTTACATTTTTTTGAATTTTTTTACTATTTATTAAGATGGTTACAAAATCGCTGTTTTTCAATGGTCTAAAAACAACGATTTTTGTAACCATCTTAATAAATAGCAAAAAAATTCAAAAAAATGTAAAATTTGATCTCCAAGCATATTTTAATATATCCATCATGTTGAATGGTTTGAATCGACTATTTGGACTTTGAAAATGGTAGGCGTCAAAGTGTGTCACCAAAAAGGGGGTAATTGGATCCCTCCTCCTATTATAATTCCATAAATCAATTTACACTGAATTAAAGACATGTCTTATGTAAAACTCAACTATGGATAATACTGATGAAATACTTATTTAATTTATTTTTTCTAATGTTTGTATAAGAAAATTCAGCTTTAGTGCGATAATGTTTTGCACTTTTACGGGAATTTGCAGTAAAAACAAAATCAAGAGCAAATGACCCCGTCGTCTGATTTGACAAATATCACTTAAATATATATATATATATCTGATGCCAGATGCTTAGAAAATGCACAAATTTGATCATTTCTGGACCTACAGAGCGTTCGGTGCTTTTGTAGCACTTATTTTGTGACATTTTGTGCAGTGTGGTTTTTGTTGCACCTCAATAATTTGGAAACCAAAAAAACCCTCTTGAGAGAATGGTTTTTTTTTTTAAGTCGGAGGAAATGCTCTAATAATTTATAATTTGTATAGATAAGAAAAGGTTTTTACAAAAAAATCTAGATAACTGGTGCTTCAGTTCTATGTACACATATGGGTACAACTCTATTTACAATGTCTCTGTTGTAGTCTTGCCATCACCGCAAAGATCCTAAATTATCAACCGATGCCCTAACCCAATTTAGAAATGTACGTCCTCCGCCGTGTCATTGATTAGCATGACAAACGGCTTTGTTTGGTCGGAGAAGGTTCGTCGGTTCCTCTCCTTCCACAGTGCCCATACACCAGATGTTCAGGTTGAATCCCACCAATATCTTAATTAACAACGATCCCATCATGGAGCAACCATCCCACCAGAGCACCAAAATTGTATTTCCCCTCTGAGGTGGGATGTTTGATTGTGCAAATAGCCCCTTCAAAAGGCAGCCACATATGAACAGACCCACAAAATGTGATTCTATGACTCCATTAATGGAGCATTGCACTGCTTGCATCCCTGTGTCACCATAACCTCTTGGGTGAGGATCCTGTCTTGCAACATTAACCATAGATATACTTTGACCTTTTCTGAAGCCCTTATCCTCCATAATAGTTTGTTATAAACTAACCGGACCTCTTTATCATGCACAAGAAATCTTACAGATGCATGCTATCGTCGAATGGACCTTCTATATATCCCATGTTCAATGCTGCCCGAACAGTTGTAGAATGGAAGCATTTGTGATAGGTCACTGAGGAAGTTGGATAGTCATGTCTTATCTTCAATCTGTGAGACCGCAGAATTCGATACCATAATGGCAGAGCAACATACTTTCTAGCAAACTCTCTGCTTGTGTTGCACATTTAATAGCTATTTAGTGAGTAGTGCTTTGTTGTGGCATCCTAATTCAATGACCCCTAGTAAGAGAATGGTTTTAGAGATTAATTTTAACTTCTAAGTCATAGTGACAGTATAAAATTTGTGATTCTAAATTTCTAATAGAATACATTAATAATACAATATGGTTCGTTCTCTTATTAACACACTCAATATTCCAAAATTCGGAAGTTGTAAGAAAACTTAAATTTTGTGAATAATTCTGTTATAAATCTAGAACAATAATTCATAAGATTCATAAGATTCTTGAACATACAAATCATCCGCAAATAAATTCGGAGTCCATTCAATTAATTCATCTATATATTCAAACGAAATATTAGCGGCCAATATATATGGGTATATTTGGTTGGATTGAGAATAGGCTATTTTTTGAATTAGACTATTCGGAATAGCTTATTCGGTATTTGGTTGAGTTAGAATAGCTAGAACAGTTAACCTAAATCTTTTGTCTTATTAGAATAAGTTATTTCTAAGAGTTTTAAAATTTGACTATTCTAATAAGATAAACAATTGCTATTCTTAATTTGGCTATTCTTGTTTTGCAACCTAACGTACCATATAGCGTTGGCCATTAAATTAGATTAAAATAAAATTGGATGCGATGGATCCAATAATTCTCCCTTTGGTCAATCATTAAGTTAGAGAGAATAAACTACTGAGATAGGTGATGTGATGCAATCGTTTGGTGGTTAGGAGACTACAAATGACACTAGATCTTCTGTGGTACTAACCTGTGTGGCAAATATATGAGTATTTGCAAAGGTTCGTCTTCATTATTTTAGTTTCAAACTCCTGTTAGGTAACAGGTTTCCACCAAAGTGCAACACGTGCAATGGCTGTCGTATTACACATATAAGTATCAGTAGGATTATGTGTGTGTGTGTATATTGATGTCAACGATCAATAAATCGCAATTTTTTTTATTTTTTTTTATTTGGAGCCTGTAAAGATGATTCACGTTTAATTTTTAATGCTTCAAGTTATAATTATAGTAGGTCCACTTCAAATAATAAAGTTTGAGATTATGATACGCATAGCACATATTAGTCCGTACTTTGGATTTTATAAGTTCAATTAATAATTGATGTGAACTGCTCAAGTAGTTTGTAATTGTAGATCAAATTTTACATTTTTTAGATTTTTTTTTTTAGAAAAGTAGAAAATTATTTGATCTAAAGATTCTAAACTATTCAAACTAGTGATTTTCTACGTATTTAAAAAAATAGTAATTTTTTTTAAATGTGAAATTTAATATGTAGATATATTTTCATATGAAAATCATATCAACTGTTTGAACTTCAAAAACAAAAATATTAATTCAAAATACAAACCAACAACACTGTGTCCATTAATATAGCCTCACTCAATAATAAAATAAATTATAATGGTGAATACTGAAATTTAGTCAAAAAGTAAATTTTGCTTTAGAGATTTGTTTTCTCCTTTTGGAAAAGTTTGGATTGAACCGTGCTCCTGTTGAGACAATTAATTGCAAGACATTTATTCCAAACAATGATCATAAATTATGTGAAGTCCTATTCAAATGTCTCCTCTTAAAATTACCAAAATGTGTACAATTAAAAGCTATAATAATAATTACTTCTATGTTCTTTCTCTTTCATCTACATAACCCTACAAAAGTATGCATGTCCTTTTGTTAAAACCTATATTAATTCTTAAGCAATGGACATACTTAGGGTATGTTCGGCCGTTTACTGTGCGCGTGGGAAAAAAAAAATTTACTCAGAGTGAATTTTTTTTTTCCACGTGAATAGTAAAAATTAGTTCAAACTTTTTCAATTCCTGTGCTCTACGAACAGGCCCTTAAACTGATAAATTGATAAATGCTTTTTTTGTTTTGTTTTTTTTATTTAGGCTAATATACTGGGTCTGGACCTTTTTTTCTCTTTAGTTAATTGTTTTTTTTTATTTTAGGTTTCTTTGGATTTTTAAAAGTTTCAACTCAAAACCAGAGACGGAACTAGTATTTGAATATAGGAGGGCTGAAAATTATTTTTTAATAAAAATATTTTATATAACACAATATAACACAATTTAATAAGATTTTTACTGTTTGATTTCATACAAAGATATAATAGATAATGAGTGAGGCTATGGTGCTATGCATAGCACCAATGGCTAGTGTACTACGGCTCAATATGGTATTTTTTAAAATCCTAACGGTCGATCCGAACCGTTCAATGTGATATCCATATGAATATGTACTTGCAAACTAAATTTTATATTTTTTCGAATTTTTTTACTATTTTTTTAGATAGGTAGAAAAATCAGTGTTTTCTGAAAATTCTGGACCATCAAAATTCTACCTATCTAAAAAAATAGTAAAAAAATTCAAAAAAAATATAAATTTAGTTTGCAAGTACATATTCATATGGTTATCACATTGAACGGTTCTGATCGACCGTTAGAATTTTAAAAAGACTATATTGAGCCGTAGTACACTAGTCATCCGTGCTATGCATAGCACCATAGCCTCACTCATAGATAATCAATACCAATAAAGTGTGAACTAGGATCTCTTAAGTATAATTTTATGTGTGTACAAATTAGACAAAGAGATAAACCATCTTAGTGGTGTAAGAAATAAATTGCATTAAGTATGTTAAGAGACTAATCATTGAGCGGCCAGTTAATCAAGATTTTACAAATAATTATGCATTTAGGTTAATTCTAAATAAATATTTATTTTTAAAGGTCAGTGAAGAAAACGGAATTTTTTTAAAAACCATAATTAAAAAAATTAGCAAACCAACATGATTACTTTGTTTTTTACAAAAATCATAAGAACCGAAATACCAATTCGGTCCGCATTTTTTTTTCTTCTCGGGACCGAATTGGCATTTCGGTTCCCCATCATTTCACACATTTTTATCACTGCCTGTGTTGCCTTTGGTGTAACATATCCGGACCGAGATGGGATCTCGGTCCAGACTTTTTTTATACAAGACCGAAATGGGATTTCGGTCCCGACAATTTTTTTTTTTTTTTTGCTTATAAGTACATAATTTTATATTAATTTTTTATAAGGAAAAAGTATATCACCGTGAAGATCGAGGCATGGATATAATTGTGAAAATCGAGGCTTAAAAGTATATCATTTTATATATTATTTTATATTAGGTTTTTATAACTGAATAATATAAAAGTATATCTCCATGTCGGAGAACTGAATAAAGAACCAGGACCGAATTTGGCAATTCAGTCCGGGGTCGTTTTGGATTTTCTGTGGCCACATTTCTGAGAAGCTGTGAAATCAACTGAGACCGAATTGCCATTTCGGTCCAAAAAAAAAAAATCCGGGACCAAATTGGCATTTCGGTTTTTTACAACGCCTCGTCCTAGATTATAGTTCCAAATTACAAATTACAAATTAAGAGTATATTTGTCTAACTTGGTATGAATTACAAATTACAATTTCAAAACTTTTTGGGCCTATATGGAAATGAAAAGGCAAGATCCGGAGTTTTGATTTCTAAACTTTACATCTAAGCCCTTTTAAGTTTCTTATATTATATAGGGGGCTAATCTATATAAAAAGAAAATTTCAGTTAAGATTTAATATTGGTAAACAAAATTTGAAATTATAAAATGGCTTAGCACCCTCTAGAATGTATTAAGATCCACTCCTGCTCAAAACCCTATATACCATTGTAATCAATTACAGTTAATATAAATAAGGGCATAATTCTTATTCTTTCTCAAGAAAAAAAAAAGTATGCATGTCCTGAAACTAAAGCAATTAATTTTTGGTTTGAGGTACAAAACTATTTTGAGTTCTTGGATTGATGCATTAAAGGGTAGAGGCTGGATTTATTCCTTCACGTCATGTTTGATCGTGAATTAAACAGTGGAATAAGGGCTTTAGGCCTCACTTATTTCGTCAAATGTGATTTAATTTAACCGAACTAAGATGGAATAAGCCTACTTTTAGGCTAGCCTAAATTTGTCTAAACTAACCCACCTCTTCAGGTGATTTAATTTTATTTGAATATAAAGTCTAACTTTTCATTGTTTTTATAATTTTCAATTACTTTTTAAAGAATGTAAAATAAACAATTAATTTTGTTTCTATTTAGATATAAAGAAACTTATAACTTTATGTATTAAAGAATTAACAATTTTTTAAATGACATAATTATCTAAATTAACAAAATATGCAATTTAGAAAATTATTAAATAAAATATTTTTGGAATTGTACTACAAATATATAAATTTTTTGTTCAGCAACTCAACATATTTCTGACAAAATAAATTGGTAAATAATATTTTAATAATAATATAAATAAAATGTCAAGTTTTAAACCATCTTGTATTGTAATTAGACTTTATATGTTGCTGGTTATTTTGTTATGCTCATGAGTAGCATTAAAATTTGTAAGATATTCAGGTGGTTGGATACACTGACTGACTATAGGCTCTACTTGAACAATTAGCTAAGTAGAGGGAATGTTGGGTTCTTTGATGCAAAATTAAAAGGCTAAGTGTCTTCTGTGTGGGAGGTTGCAAGTTCAAAATATGAATGAGAATTTCCAGCGAAAATTAAACTAGTTGAATGACTTGACTCTCAAGTTTAATAAAAAAAAAATTTAAGGGCTGAGAATGGAACAGGTAATAAATTGAATTTGCTATTAAACAATATCGTGAGGCGAAAGTTGCTCATGGGATGCGAGATGTCAAATCCCCTAAAGTAATTCATTAGTTTTGATCTGAACCGTCTGAGCCGCTCTAACATGAATATTAAAAGGGCCCGTGCATTCCATCACGGGCCGGATTGACCTGAATTTTTGATCGGACGGTCCAGATTAAAACTCAAAAATTGAATTACTTTAGAGGATACGAACTCGTGATGCAATAGGTATATATGAGGCTGTACTGTTAACTATTCCAATTTTTAATGAGTGAGGCTATGGTGCTATGCATAGCACGGATGGCTAGTGTACTACGGCTCAATATGGTACTTTTTAAAATCCTAACGGTCGATCCGACCGTTCAATGTGATAACCATATGAATATGTACTTGCAAACTAAATTTTATATTTTTTCGAACTTTTTTACTATTTTTTTAGATAGGTAGAATTTTGATGGTCCAGAATTTTCAAAAAATACTGATTTTTCTACCTATCTAAAAAAATAGTAAAAAAATTCGAAAAAATATAAAATTTAGTTTGCAAGTACATATTCATATGGATATCACATTGAACGGTCGGATCAACTGTTAGGATTTTAAAAAGTACCATATTGAGCCGTAGTACACTAGCCATTGGTGCTATGCATAGCACCATAGCCTCACTCATTTTTAATAGTCTAATTTCCTGTTCCTTAATCGGTACTCAACTCAACTCAAATTCTACTAGTAAGAACATGCAATAGATTTGAACTCTGAAGTGGAGGTTGATGAGAAAAGCTTACATTTATGTGGTTCAAAAGAAATGTAAAAAGTCACAATAAGCTACAGTAAATGAAACATTTTTATCTACTTGTACAGCGACCACAATCTTTCAAAAGTTACTATACTGAGGAATTCAGGTTGCTATCATGATACAACATTGAAAATAATATAGGACAGATCGAGACTTAATTGGATCGTTTTAATCAATTTTAAAACCAATAAAGGTGGAAAGTTTTGATAAATTGTGAAAACATCCATGCTCATTGATATCTCCTATTCAAAGATTACTGGCTAAAATTTCTTATTTTAAGTTATTAGGTGGACACTGGACAATGATGGCAATGAAGGTCTAAGCATGAAGATTTTATGAATGATACATGTATTTAATAATGGTGTGTGGGAAGTTTGTACACATTAAACTAAACATTACAAAAGTTGGTTAACAAATAAGAATGAGGCAAGTATTTTCATATATGTCATTTTCTATCAGATCTCATCTCATAAATTAGATAAAACTTGCCACGCACACACACACATAAATAGATTCCCTCCGTAAGTCCGTGGTGTAGCAATGTTTTTTTTTTTTTTTTTTTTTTTTTTTGAGAAAAACCAGTAGGATGTGGTGTAGCAATGTAATTTGTCTACTATGTATAGGGCTGCACAAAAAATTCGTAGTTCGTACTTCGATTCGAGTTTGATTCGAAATTAAGTTCATTCGAAATTAATTCAAACCAACTTAGTTCGAAATTAATTCAAACCAAACTCAAACTGGACCTAGTTCGTTCGAAATAGGTTCGCAAACCAAAAACCATTGATTTCCGCTGATAACTTATGTTCTCCGGTGAAAATATAAGGTCGCCCAGTCCATAATTGCTCTTAGTTCTAACTTAAATTGTACTTTAAATACTTTGAATATTTGAAAACTTTGGTGATATTGCTCCTATTGGCTATTTGGAAAACTTTGGATACTGTGATTGTACTGAACTTTGATTAATTGTACTAAATTTTGGTGTTTGATATAAATTTTGGTATTTGTAATTAACTTTGATATAAACTTTGGTTAACTGTATAATTAGAATTCATAATACCTGAGTTTTTATTGAAGTGTTGTAATTTCGAACTATGGCCCAGCCATAAGTCATAACTCGTAAGTCGTAACAAAATTCGTAAAAGTTCGAAATTAAGTTCGTAAAAAATTCGATTCGAAATTGTGTTCGTTCAAAATTAATTCAAACCAAACTTAGTTCGAAATTAATTCAAACCAAACTCAAACTGGAGGTAAGTTCGATTCGGTTCGGTTCGTTTGTAGCCCTAACTATGTACAGCTATTATTTTGGAAGCTATTTGGTCCCAGCATTTAATGTACACCGTGTTCATGTATTTGGTTTATACATGGAAATAAGGACTATTGAAGTCCTATCATGATAATTTTCTACAATGGAAATAAAAACTATTGAAGTCCTATCATGATAATTAAAAATTAAGTTAAATTGTTAGTAAAATGATTTGATTCTATTGTTCTAGACTCTTCACCAACTTTGTAGTGTCATGTGTGAAGTTGTGAACTCTTGATATTTTTATGCACGAAATTAAATGTAAGTTATGTACAAATTTTGACAATTTATAGACCTCATATAAATTTAAATTTTTAAATAATTAATGCACTTTTGTGAACGAAAATATTAATGTGACATAATGATAGAGGTTGATGGGTCAGTTCGGAATGAAATTGGCTCCAACTACAATTAGGAAACCTCTAATAAAATTATAGCTACAAGAATTGATACTATAAAACATACATATGTATAAACTAATATTTCGCTTGATTGAAATCGATGTTTGAAGCTACAATTATTTTTCTTAATCAAGTCTCCATTATTTTGAACCAAATAAATCTACTTTTAACATTAATATAAGTTATATATAGATGCATATATATTTAGGGGCGGATCCAGGATTTTCGTTAGGGGGGCAAAAAAATATCGAATCGGATTTAAATTCATTAACCAATTGGGTACTCGATAAAAAATAATGTTTTAACTTATACTTTTCAATGCTTTGACTTGTAATTTCTGATGCTCTAACTTATAATTCTAATTACCAATCAAAATTCAACAAATTTATTTCAATTTTAACCTTAAATTTAACCCGAATTACAAATCAAACGTCCAGAGGAGGGCAACAAAAATTCCAGGGAGGCAAAGTCGGTCGAGACCGATAATCTCCACTAAAACTCAAAATCCAGGGGGGAAGCTGCCCCCCTGGAACACTCTGGGTCCGCCCCTGTATATATTTTATGAACTTAGATTCAAATTAGGTTTTCAACTATACATAATGCTTTCTGTTTTAATTTGCTTAAGAAAAAGAAAATATTCCATAATTAAATGACGTGGTATCTTTTAGTGGAGACAGCTCCAAACTTAAAAATCAAATAAGTTCATTATAAATAAAGTCATGTAATTTCATATACACACACGCTTTAATTAATGACGAGCTTTATTGGCAAGTATACCGATTACGTAAGAGAAGAATCATATTTAGCACTATCAAGTAATTAATTACGTAAAGAAAAAAACCACATTAAAAACTATGGACTATGACATTATTCTTCAATTACTCAGAGTCAGAGAAACCCCCAATAGCTATCAAAGAATAAAGCAACATATAAAGGGACAAAATCCAATTCGTATCAGATCACGATGGATCTAGAAGCTTTGCTATTGCTAACAATAACATGCTCCGACGTCACCATATTCGGTGAAATGCAGAGATAACCCTAAATTTGCACAACATAATATCAACAGCTTAATTAAAATTCAAAGCCAATTTTCACATGTATTATTTTATGAGGAGGGATCAAGTTACAACAATTTTGAGTTATAACAATGTTACAACAACTATATAGGTAGGGGTGAAAACGGAGCGGATACTGATCGGATCGGATATTTATTAAAATAATATAAAAAATATCAAAGTTCGTAATATTTATCTAATTTTAATGGTGAATAACAATATTTTTTCATAATATATATTAAAATATATGATATATATCTACTATTCGGATACGGATAATTGAAACGTAAAACCATATCAGTATCCATATCCACCCGAATATTCGGATATCAGATATCCACATCTAAATTTTCAAATACGGATCGAATAAGGATCGGATATTATCCATACCGTTTTCACCCCTACCTATATATCATTTATTTAACTTTTTTTCATTTGCATCATATAAACTATTTTTGACGATATACTATAAGATATGTCACTATCCGCTAGAGTAAAAACATTTTTATTATTTGTATTGTCACGGATACTCCCGTCAGTAATAGACTAATAGTGATACTTTTAGAAATAGTAATTTAATTATATCGGCTTATTCTCGGCAATAGTGAACTTTTTACTTGACAGATAGTGGCAGTTTTTTGTCTCTATTAATGCAATTAATTACTAGGTGGTGAAAATATCTAGTAAGATTAGCATTTGATGTACAATATCCAGAGATTTCCATTAAGCTACTAAGTAGAAAAGTGCAAATCTATCTAAATCTTATGCACAGCTAAATTTCATCCCAAAAGGAAGTTTGAAAAGGGTTACTGTAAAAGCAGTAAGACAAACAAACAAGGGGCATGAACCCGGTCATGTAAATCTGGGATTTGGAAGAATAATTAAAATATGGCTGTACGGAGACACATCAAAAGAGGAATTGTTGTCGGAGCTCCTCTAAGGAGGGAGAGGGAATATTAAGAACCACATAATTTCCATTGTTTGAAACTTTTGTTGTTTGTTATCGCTCATATATATAGGGAGCGGCTAAGTTGCTGCCGGCAGCATTTTGACGAGGTGCTTACGGGGACATATTTTGCAATTTGATGTTTAAATAACAAATTCAAACCGTTAGATGTTCAATCTATATTAAAATCTACTTGGAGACCAAATTTTACATTTTTTGGAATTTTTTTACTATTTTTTAAGCTGGTTTGAAAACCGTTGTTTTTATTAAATTTTTGAAGCATTGAAAACAGCGGTTTTCAAACCAGCTTAAAAAATAGTAAAAAAATTCCAAAAAATGTAAAATTTTGGTCTCCAAGTAGATTTTAATATAGATTGAACATCTAACGGTTTGAATTTGTTGTTTGAACATTAAATTGCAAGATATGCCCCCGTAAGCACCTCGGCCGAAATGCTTCCGGAAGCAAATTAGCCATACTCTATATATATATATATATATATATATATAGAGTAAGGCTGCTGTACTTTGCAAAGCAAACAGCCCTTTGTGCTTTGCGCTCATTTTCGGATTTTCAAAATTCAAAATGTTCATCCGACCGTTCAAGTTGTTCTCCATATTGAAATGTGCTTGGAGACCAAATTTTACATTTTTTGGAATTTTTTTTCTATTTATTAAGCCACTTTGAAAATCGCTGATCCATTGGTCCAGAAAATTTTACTGTTTTGCTAGTGTGACCATTGGATCAGCGATTTTCAAAGTGGCTTAATAAATAGTAAAAAAATTCAAAAAAATGTAAAATTTGGTCTCCAAGCACATTTCAATATGGAGAACAACTTGAACGGTCGGATTGACATTTTGAATTTTGAAAATCCGAAAATGAGCGCAAAGCACCAAGGGCTGTTTGCTTTGCAAAGTACAGCAGCCTTACTCTATATATATATATATATATATATATATATATATAGAGGTGGGCTATTGTGCTTTGCAAAGTAAAGCCATCGTTTTACTTCGGCTTACTTTTTGGATTTTCAAAGTCCAAAACGTCGATCCGACCGTTCAAGTTGATCTACATATTGAAATGTGCTTGCAGACCAAAATTTTACATTTTTTGGAATTTTTTTACTATTTATTAAGCCACTTTGAAAATTGCTGATCACATGGTCCGGAAAAAACAGTGCAACAAAATTCTGGACCATGTGATCAGCAATTTTCAAAGTGGCTTAATAAATAGTAAAAAAATTCCAAAAAATGTAAAATTTTGGTCTGCAAGCACATTTCAATATGTAGATCAACTTGGACGGTCGGATCGAAGTTTTGAACTTTGAAAATTCAAAAAGTAAGCCGAAGTAAAACGATGGCTTTACTTTGCAAAGCACAATAGCTCATCTCTATATATATATAGAGAGAGAGTAGAACTAGGGTGCTCCTAAGCTCACCAAGCCCTTCGTGAGCGCGACTCTAAAACCTATCGAATTGACTTCAAACGACATTTTCAAACCATTAGATATTCAATCTATATTAAAATGTGCTTGGAGACCAAATTTTACATTTTTTGAATTTTTTTACTATTTATTAAGATGGTTTGAAAATCGTTGTTTTTATTAAAATTCTGCACCATTGGAAAACAGCGATTTTCAAACCATCTTAATAAATAGTAAAAAAATTCCAAAAAATATAAAATTTGGTCTCCAAGCACATTTATTGAACATCTAACGGTTTGAAAATATCGTTTGAAGTCAATTCAATAGGTTTTAGAGTCGCACTCACGGAAGGGCTTAGTGAGCTTAGGAGCACCCTAGTTCTACTCATATATATATATATATATATATATATTGGCTAAGATGAAACTGGTATGACTAAGATATTGGTACTACTAATTTATTTTTGCAATATTCAAAGTTCAAATAGTCAATCTGAAATGCTTAACGTGTTCTTCATATTAAAATGTACTTGGAGATCAAATTTTACATTTTTTTTATTTTTTTACTATTTTTTTATGGATTTTTGAAAATCATTGTTTTTCATAAAAACAGTATTCAAAAATCCATAAAAAATAGTAAAAATATTCAAAAAATATAAAATTTGATCTCCAAGCACATTTTAATATGGAGAACACGTTGAGCACTTCAGATCAACTATTTGAAATTTAAAATTGCAAAAACTAATTGGTAACACCATGACCTTGGTCATACCACTTTGATCTTAGCCAAGCCAACCTCTCTCTCGCTCTCTCTCTCTATATATACACACACACACACACACACACACACATATATATATATATATATATATATAGAGTCCGACTAGGCTACTCCATGGAGTAAAACGACTTGGTACTCCACGCCATATCTTCATTTTCAAAGTTCAAATAGTCGATTCGAACCTTCCAACATGTTCTCCATATTGAAATGTTCTTGGAGACCAAATTTTACATTTTTTGGAATTTTTTTACTATTTATTAAGCCACTTTGAAAATCTGAAAATCCTTATGAACAGTAAAAAACAGTAAAAATTTCTGGACCGCCGGATCAGTGATTTTCAAAGTGGCTTAATAAATAGTAAAAAAATTCCAAAAAATGTAAAATTTGGTCTCCAAGCACATATCAATATGGAGAACAACTTGAGCGGTTCGGATCGGTCGTTTGGATTTTCAAAATGGAAATAATGAGGCGTGGAGCACCAAGTCGTTTTACACCATGGCTTAGCTAAGCCCAGCACTATATATATATATATATATATATATATATATATATATATATATAAATATATGTATAATTGTGCTATTGTACTTCGCGAAGTAAAACGAAGTTTTACTTCACGCTCATATTTCCATTTTCAAAATCCAAAATGTCGATCCGAACCGTTCAAGTTGTTCTCCATAATGAAATGTGCTTGGAGACCAAATTTTACATTTTTTGGAATTTTTTTACTATTTATTAAGCCACTTTGAAAATCGCTGATCCATTGGTCCATAATTTTTTACTTTTTTTTACTGTTCACAATGGATCAGCAATTTTCAAAGTGGCTTAATAAATAGTAAAAAAATCTAAAAAATGTAAAATTTGGTCTCCAAGCACATTTCAATATGGAGAACAACTTGAACGGTTCGGATCAACGTTTTTTATTTTGAAAATGGAAATGTTAGCGTGCAGAAAATCACTTGATTTTAAAATTCTGAATCATCCGAAATCAGTAACTTTTTACCTATTTAAAATTACTATTATCATAGCTAGCTTCTGAATAAGACACTCTCAAACACACGTATGACACCGAATGCATGTCTGATAATATATATATATAACAAGAAAATCATGCATATACCAATAATGAAAATAGCTTCAACGTCATATATAGCAGCGCAGCCACGTACACCTAGAATTAAATTAGATACAGACGCACCTCAACATATATTCTACTGTTAGTCTTCTGTAGTACATGGAAAATTAAGTTTCCGTATTTAAATTCCATTTCATAATTTGCTTCCTAGAAATAAAGCTATTCAAATTAGTTGACTCTGCTTCGATCATGAAGAAAAAACAAAGAAAATTAAAGCTGTCTCATAACTCATAAGTCGATCATCTCCAAATAATATAAAAAAATAGATTAATTTCTGAAAATGTCCAACATTAATTTCTGAAAATGAACAAAAAAAAAAATTATAATTGCTCCAATTGAAAAAATATAATAAAATTAGAAAAACAATCTTTTTATTCTTGATTTTCTCAATTCCAGATGTGGGGTGATTTGTACAGAAACAACTTTAATCAAATATATTCTAGATTTTTCTATTATGCCGTTGGGATCTATATAGAAACAAACAAAGAAAAATATGGAAACAAAGAAAAAATTGATTTTCATTTTCTGTCATGATAATTTGTATAGAAACAAAGGAGATATAGGAAACCAAAAATAAGGAAACGAAGAAGTTGCTAAACGTAGGAGAAATAAGGAAAAAATATCGCTACAAGGCAATATATTCAATTTTAATTGTAATATATTGTGTGACTGTACGTGTAGCAAATATGTTTTTAACTAAATATAGACTTCTACACTTAAAAAAGATACATTTAATCAAAACAAGACATATTATTTGATTAGAGGGTTGAGATTAAATCTGAAATTTTATCTTTCAATCATAGCCGTTGACGGATCGGACACCCAATGTGCTTAACAATGAAAAATGGAGATATAACAAGAAAATCATGCATACGAATAATGAAAATAGCTTCAACATATATAGCCGCCACACCTAGAATTAAATTAGATACACACGCACCTCAACATATAGTCTACTGTTAGTCTTCTGTACAGTACATGGAAAATTAAGTTTCCGTATTTAAATTCCATTTCATAATTTGCTTCCTAGAAATAAAGCTATTCAAATTAGTTGACTCTGCTTCGATCATGAAGAAAAAACAAAGAAAATTAAAGCTGTCTCATAACTCATAAGTCGATCATCTCCAAAAAATTCCATAGAAAATATGAAAAGATGAAAAGAAATATAGAGATGGAGAAGATGCATGACAGTACTGCACTATAAGTATAAGATAATGTGAAAGCAATAAAGATGATAACATAAAAAAACATATAGAGATATTGACGGCTTGTGATTGTTTTGTAAAAAAGAGTGCAACTTGTAATAATATGATGCTTGTACAGTAATATATTTGTCATATATTGTTCACATCTTAATTTGTCGGGTTTGTGTTTAACTTTTTTTTATTTTTTTGTAAAATATGATTTGATTTGAAACAACCGTTTGCTTAACCTAAGTGATTAGTAATTAATGTGTTTAATTAATTGCAACATTTTTTAAAAAAGAAGATCAGAAGCTAGCTAGCTAGATGAAAAGCTATATATAAAAAGAAAAATTAAGCATGAATGAATAAAGAAAATTTTATTTAGCAATCAAAATGGATATAGACAACATTTGAATCAAGCAACAGAAGCATAATAATGTTGATAACAACCACTAACAAAAAATAATAACCATCCAAGATATCTTTTTTTTTCTCTCTTTTTGAAATAAATTATTTATTCATTATAGTTATAGAAAGAACAGTTAGAAAGCATGGCACATCCTCCATTCATCCATGTGTAAATTTTGAAGCAACCGATACACGGAATTTCAAGCATGAAAAAAGAGAGAATAATGCATACCTTATTGATTGTCGGGAATTAATTTCAAGTTAATTATGTTCCCCACTAATCTTTTTACAATTAATTATAATTATCCCAATCTTCCAAATTGCCCCCAAAAAATCACAGAACAATAAAAAATAAAAACCTAAAGTTAAACAAGATTAGAATTAAAAAATAAAAATGGAGAGAATTTCTATCATGAACCTCCTGACGTAGATCCGGCCTTTTCCTTAGCCTTCCTATTACTTACACTGGGTGCACTTGGTGCACCGGTAGCACTCGTTGCACCAACACCGGTACCGACACTACTAGTCCCGGTACCGGTGGTAGTAGTAACACTTGCAGGGGCCGCAGCTCCGAAGGAAGGCTTTGTTTCCTGCGGAGCAGCTTCTTCAGAGGGCTCAGCTTGTTCGGGAACTACTGAGCTCTCTGGAGGGGCAGAAGTAGTCCCGGAAGAAGAACCAGGAGGCGGGCCAGATGGGGCCCGCTTTCGTTTCTTCTTCTCATACGGTATCCCTCGTGCTTTGGCCTGGGATTCCCGAACCTCCCGAAGGTACATCCTGACTGCACGGGCAGCAAATGGGTTCGACTCGGGCCGGCCCCCGCTTTCCTCGTAAGCTGCTCTGAGTCGTCCGATAAGAGCATCGAGCGATCCCCATGCTTGCTTCAGTGGACAGGCGCACGGCTCTGGCGGGTTCGGTTTCCCAAAGTGAGGGCATGAATCCACATGGACCTTGGTCTTGCCGAATTGATCCAAGTATCTCAAGAACTCGATCACATGTGCACCACTGCACCGCTGGAGTGTAAGGGGCGGCTTGTGATTCCTTAGATATTGGAGGAAGGTGTTCCAGTCGCGACGCTTCTGTGACTCGTACCGGCTCGGTGCCTGGGTCGGCTGTTGGGGCAGCGGTTGGGGTCCACGTGGAGGTGGTGGGGCGGAAGAGGATGACGGTGCCTCGGTTCCACCGGCAGGCCGGGTGGTGGCACTGGCAGAAGCGGAGGCGGAGGCAGTGCCGCCGGCATCCGGGGCCGGGTCCATGTATGAAGTATGAACCCCTCTCTACTCACTATTAGTGTGTGTGTGTGTGTGTGTGTTGGGGAGGGGGGGGAGGGGTTGAGGAACTGTACAAGAGAGGAGAGAGAGCAAGGGAGAATTCTCCTCAGCCAAAGTGAAAATTGGGAAGGGTTATGTTTTTGTGTGTGCCATGGAATTGTTACATTCCCGTTTGTTTTATGCTTCTACCTTCTGTACTAATTTTTTGTTTTTTTAATTTTATTTTAGTTTTCAATGAATTTTGCTACGGGCACAAACACTGAAGAACATCCGACCAAGCAAGTTCGTTTATTTAATAATTAATGTGTCATGACTCATGATTCATGACTAATAATACTCATGTAAATTTTGCTTTGCCAATATATAGTAAGAGAGGGTTCAAATGCTTTTTGTGCTCCAATATGTTTCACATTCTTATTTTCATTTTCAAAGTCCAAACAGTCGATCTGAACCATTCAACATGATCTCTATATTAAAATGTGCTTAGAGATCAAATTTTACATTTTTTGAATTTTTTGACTATTTATTAAGTATTTTATAAAACTGTTGTTTTTAAACAATTCTGGACTACTGAAAAACAACAGTTTTACAAAATACTTAATAAATAGTAAAAAAAATTAAAAAAATGTAAAATTTGATTTCCAAGCACATTTTAATATAGATATCATGTTGAACGGTTTGGATTGACTGTTTATATTTGAAAATTGCAAGACCAAATTGTTATAAATAAATAAAATTTGTACCTATCTAAAAAAATAGTAAAAAAATGCTAAAAAATATAAAATTTGGTCTCCAAGCATATTTTATTATGAAGATCATGTTGAGCGGTTCGAATCGACTATTCGGACTTTAAAAATGGAGATAAAGAATGTGGAGCATATTGGAAAACAAAAATTACCGACATTTTTAAAAATACCCACTGTTCCCAACAAATCGCTTAAAATGCCCAGACCTGCTAACTTTTATTAAAAATGCCCAAACCGGCCAATAAATGGCCGGTCCCTATTTAAAAGGAAAACCGGCCATTAAATGGCCGGTCCCTTAATTAATTTTTTTTTTAGAGACAAATAGCTAAAATACTGAAATATAACACTAAAAATCAAATTTTTTAGTTAAATACTTGTCAAATTAATTATTTGATAGCATATTTACCGGTTTTTTTATTAAATATATCACACGGACTATTTCTCTTTTGAACATACAAAATGAAAGATATTAGCCGCATGCAAACACTAAACATCATATCAGTAATTTTGATACAAGTTCTGAGATTTAGCATGCTGCATATGAAACTGTCACTAGTCGCAAACGGGTCGTTGTGTGTCTACCGATGATAAAAAACTTTAACTCAATTTTTGAGACACTAAACGATGTTTTTTTGCAATTCTGATTCTGTCAGTCTCCTGGGTATGATCCTAAGGGAGCCATCCACCCCGTCTCGTCCCAAGCTTTCCGAATTGGGGTCGTACGCGTAAATCTGAGTTTTCTAGCCAAAGTTATGGTCATTTAAAGTTTTTTTAAAAACAACGATGCTTTCGTGCAAAAACACTGATGATGCACCAATGCTTTATGCACGGCTTGTCCACGGCAGAAGTGCATCGATGTTTCATTACAAAAACATCAGCGACTCACCGATATTTTTTCAACACTACCCTGCTTAATTGTCAATGCTAAGACTAACGAAACATCGATGTTTTTGCAATGAAACATTGTTGTTTTTGTTAACGAAACATCGTTGTTTTTGCTAACGAAACATCATTGTTTTTGCAATGCTAAGACTAACGAAACATCGATGTTTCGTTGCAAAAACAACGATGTTTCATTACAAAACATCGATGTTTCGTTAGTCTTAGCATTGGCAATTAAGCAGGGTAGTGCTGAAAAAATATCGGTGAATCGCTGATGTTTTTGTAATGAAACATCGATGCACTTCTGCCGTGGACAAGCCGTGCATAAAGCATTGGTGCATCATCGGTGTTTTTGCACGAAAGCATCGTTGTTTTTTAAAAACCTTTAAACGGCCTTAACTTGGGCTAGAAAACTCGGATTTGCACGTACGACCTCAATTCGGAAAGCTTGGGACGAGACGGGGTGGATGGCACCCTCAGGATCATCCCCAGCGGATTGACGGAATCAGAATTGCAAATAAACGTCGTTTAGTGTCTAAAAAATTGAGTTAAAGTTTTTTATCATCGGTAGACACACAATGACCCATTTGCGACTAATGACAATGTCGTATGCAGCATGCTAAAACTCAGAACTTGTATCAAAACTACTGATCTAATATTTAGTGTTCGCATGCGGCTAGTATCTTTCATTTTGTATGTTCAAACAAGAAACAGCCCGTGTGATATATTTAATAAAAAAACCGATAAATATGCTATCAAATAATTAATTTGACAAGTATTTAACTAAAAAATTCAATTTTTAGTGTTATATTTCAGCATTTTAGCTATTTGCCTCTAAAAAAAAAAAATTAATTAATCAAGGGACCGGCCATTTAATAGCCGGTTTGGCGGTATCCCTTTTAAATAGGGACCAGCCATTTAATGGCCGGTTTGGGCATTTTTAGCGATTCGTTGGGAACAATGGGTATTTTTAAAAATATCGGAAAAATTATGGTGCATTTGAACCCTCCTCTCTCTCTCTCTCTCTATATATATATATATATATATATATATGAAGAGTGAAATTAATTAATTAGTATAATCTTAAATGCACTAAACGAGCTCGTGAACTTAATAAGATCGTTGATTCCACTTTATACATAGATTTGAACCGATGATCTTGATTTATTTGACAAGCCAAATGTTATTATTTCAAATTTTTCATTTTCTGAAGGTGTTCTATATATGAAATCAGGGCAGTTAAAAATGTTTAAAAATGAAAGGCACTAAATCTTTTTTATATTTGAAAATTGCAAAACCAAATTATTGTAATATGTTGTAAGTGGATCCACCTCGTATTTTAATATCTATATCTTCATTATTCACATTATTCATAAACAAGATATAAATGGAATAGTGTAGCAGCCAAGCCAAGAAACAGTTTGTATGCAGAAAAATTGAGTACACGAAGCAATTCATTATTTGATGCTATTAGTACATTACCTAACTAGTATTTAATCTCTTTGCCCTTGAAACCGCATCCATTATATTTCCGTTAGTTGCGCATAAATATATCCCTAGAATTGAATTTGGTAAGGGTAAGGCGCAACTTCCAAAATCCAAATGGTAACTTTGTTTTGCAATTTTTGTGTAATAATAAATTGTGTGTTGAACAGTGTAGTTGCTGTTGATTGCATTAATTCAGGTAGTATACTATTTGAAATGCTCAATAAGGAAATATAGTCATTATCATATTTTTACTTAGTCACCAAACAGTCTACATGACATTGTAGTCCACCTGAACCCACCAAAATATTCCTTGCTTTCACATCGTCACAAATGATTTAGTCACCAAAATATTTTATAAAATTTAATGTTCATAAAATCTCAATGCATCTTTAAAAATAATGAGACCAATGCAAAGAAGGTTATTTAACGTCAGGACGCTAGTGAATAGTAGTAATTCATCTTTTTCTAAAGGAAAATTTCATGTATATCCCTCAAAATTTTCCAAATTACGTATTTTTTTTCCTCTAAAATTCTTAATATCATATATACCCTTCAAAATTTCAAAAACTCACGAATTTACTCATTTTATTCTTTTTTATTTTTATTAAAACAAATCAGATTGAACTAGCTACCTATACGTAGAGTAGTTTATTTGGTAAAATTATCAGGAGTTATATTATTTGTCCATTAATTATTAGTCGGTGCCTGCGGTCATTAATTAATTTCATTTCAAGTCCAAGACAAATAATAAAACCTACTGGAGACTGGAGACGTTCATTGTGAGAAAAACTGGAGACTGGAGAAACCCGTTTGAGCTTTGAGGGGTTTGTTGCGGTAAATTGGGCCAGGCCCAAATTTATAATATTTGCTGCTACTTGATGTCTCTTTTGGCAGATTGGTCCTTCATTTCCATCTTTTATTTATTTTTCTCCGTCATTTCTAAAATTCATTAAAACCGGTGATATAAATCTTAAATGATGTAGGGTCCATATTCTCCTCGTTTGATGTTCTCCAACCTCCATCATTCATTTATCTCTAGTTTTCTAGTATTAAAAAGAGAAAAAAGAAGAAAGAAATCACATGAGAACTCAAAATTAGGGGTGTCAACGGGTACGAAACGGTCGGATGGAATCATTTTCATACCCTTACTCAATATGTTAACGGAAAAATAATCTCACACATACCTGATAAGTTTAAGAAAAAATCTTACCCATATCTGTCTTATCAAATACGGTACGGACTGGATAAACGAGAAAAAAGGTGCTATCGAAAAGATATATATGAGCTGTGAATAAAACTATATCATATCATTAATTATCTCCGTATAAATATATATCGATATATATAATTTTGTAATTTTTAGTTATTACCGTATAGTATAACGGGTAAGAAATAATATTTACTTGTAACTTTATCTGTTATGTTGATAAAAAAAAAAACTTTATCTTTATCCATACCCGACAAGATAAACGAAAAAAATTTATCCATAGATATTACAAATCGGATTAACGAATAAAAAGATGCCACTGACACCTCTACTCAGAATGTTACAATTTAAGAGACTTACCGTCTCTCAGTCTATATTTTCTAGCGTTAGTCGTTAAGTAGCAATCTAGAAAAGACAAACAAAAGGTTCTCACAAAAAAAGGAAATATTTAAAAAATATAATTTCATTATTGATCTAACTTTTGTATAATAGTAATATAGATTGATAGCTATTGGGTGGAAGGGGGAGGCATCTTTTTAGACAAATAGGCATCACGGGATTGAGCACTAAACCTGAAAAATAATTATTAAATTTTAGGGGGTCAGCATGATTAACATCCACTAAGAATTGCTTAAAGGTCCAAATGATGGTTACGTTGTACGATTTAATGCTTTTTTTTTTTGGAATAAAGAAAATCAAGTTGGTTTGCCTTAATTGTTGGGTTTTGTTTTTCATTGCCCCTTCTGTCTCATAATCCAGTGAAAGATCGAATCCTCCTCTCCTCGTTGCGTAAGAGCATCTACATCCCAGCAACTCAAATGAGTTTCTAAATAATTGTTAATCACTTTTTAGAAATTAAGGTCTCTAAAGTTTCTAACTCTCACATTCCTGAAATTAATTTTAGAATTTTTATTAAGCCACATCAGCAACAAATTAAAAAGGAGAAATAATTTGAGCCAATCATTTTGCCAACTTAGAGTTTATAAACAGTTTCTTAATAAGAAACTTTACTGCATAGTTTCTAAATAAGAAACTCTCCCACATCTCTAAAACTGGATTAGAAATTGCCACATCAGATTATAAACTCTAATAATATCAGGGATGTAGATGCTCTAAGGTTGTTGGATCTTTATTGATTAAAAATCCGATCCAATAACTACTGTAAATCTGTTCAAATTCAAAAAAAAATTACCGCTAAATTTGTTCATAATATTAAATAAGAATTAGTGAAGACTTCAAAAACACGCCAGCATATTGTACTTCTTTTTGGAAAGGGATTTAGTGCAAATTGGGAACTAAATTAGCGTCAATAAAATTAAATTTTGAATAATCATGTTTGAATTTTCAGATATTTTTTTTCTTTATTAATCCCTAAAAAAAGAAACACAATTTACACAAATTCAATTGCTATGTAATTAGTTGACAATTTGGTTGATGCAATATCTTTGAAAATCTACGTAGACCACATTTCCTGATTTTTACTAATTTAAAATCTAATAAAAGTGAATGGCCCCACCACCAAACGATTCCTTCAATCATTCAAGAGAGAAGGAAATCACAAGATTAGAATATCTAATTAATTCCCATTAGCTAGCTACTTAATCCATTCATATAATATTTGTCAAGTTGGTACTAGGATAACATAACAATATTTCCTTTGCCAAAATAAAAATTAATCATTGTTGCACATATATTCTACAAATCCCAAAAATAAATTAGAAAATATTAATTCCTCCACGCAACTATGTCGGATTGACATCATCACTTGTTCGGTTTATTATTTTGGATATTCACTTGAATTTTTTTAATATTTTTTATAGAGCGATGTTTCGGTGGACATAAGGACCTATTTGTAAAATGATTCCTATTTTCATTTTCAAAGTTCAAACAGTCAATCCGACCATTCAACATTATCTCCATATTAAAATGTACTTGGAGGTCAAATTTACATTTTTTTGAATTTTTTTACTATTTATTAAGTATTTTACAAATTCAATGGTCTGAATTTGACTAGTTTTTGTAAAATACTTAATAAATAGTAAAAAAATTCAAAAAATGTAAAATTTGACCTCCAAGTACATTTTAATATGGAGATAATGTTGAACAGTCGGATCGACTATTTGAACTTTGAAAATGAAAATAGGACATATTTTACAAATAGGTCCTTATGTCCACCCAAGCAAATGCCTTTTTTATAAAGTGGTTTTTATAAGAGCTGGATGTGTCCAGTATTGAACTAATGGAGACAATATTTGGCCGAGTAACTACGATAACATTTAAAATTTGTAAATTAAATAATGTTTTTAATTTGATAATCGAGATGACATAAGCCGATGAAATGATTTGAACTGCCACGGTTTCATCCATTGTTCTTTTGTTCACACTATCAACCCAAATCACTTTACTGTTTGGATCCCCTACAACATAAGCAAATATGACCTCTCATGTAGTGTGCCAAGTACATAACAAGTTTTAGTCAAACCTGATTTTCAAGGGGAACTAAAAAATTTAGATAGGAGAGGCTAAAATTTAAAATTCATAATGCATAACCGGAACTTAAACTCAAGTATTCATAATAACAAATTAGAATTCTAAGCACTGGGCTACAAGAATTCATATACGAAGGATGTTGAACTATATAAAGACTATAAGAAAAACAAAAACAAAATAAAATTTCAATATACATGATTAAAAAATAAAGTATGTGAGCTATGAATTCACATCTGCTGAAATCTCCAACCAAAATTTCAGAACCTATCTGCTGAAATCATAGAATTGGTTTGACCCTGTAATTCCCATCATCTCCCTATCTGAGAGGAGGGGATTACAGGTTTTGAAATCCTACTGAGAATTTCGACAGATTCGGTTCTGTGAACTATATATAGATTTGTCTCCCTATTTGGATACTTATATTTTCATGAATATGAAACTTTTGAGTTTTTTTTTAAAACTCATGGACGCACAAAAAAATTATGAAAAGAATTAGGTTCAAGTGATTTATTTCAAATGAAAATGATGTTTTTTGTGAAAATCAGTGAGAATATCTACGTAAACGGTATGAAAAAAAATATTAGACAGTCATAATTCGCGAACGGGCAGTTTGCTGAGAATATATACATATATACAAATTGTGTGAGGAAAAAATTATGCTAAATAGTGCTTGTAAAGTATTTATATTTATTGGATTAAAATTTTTACTATTTATTCTTTCAAGTAGACGCACCAAAAAAAAAAAAAAAAAACCACCACCGTTATTTTACATTTGAATCCACTCGCTGCAAACTGGTTGAGATAACACAGGCCACAGGTAAATATATGGATAAGTTTTGATTGAGAAACGAGTTTGGTTTAAGTGCTACTTCCAAGCGTGCACGCAATGACGCAACAACTGTAGATGGGCTAACACAATTTCTTTTTATCTTCAAATCAATCTACTGTCTGAAACAAATAAAGGCAATGTTGACTAGTTAACCTCTTGGTTTTTCGAGGCCAAGTTAAAAGGGAAAATTAGTTATTTGTCACTCCAAAATTTTCAAATTGTAAAAATGTCATCTCGAAATTTGAAATTGTAAAAATGCCACTCTAAACTTCATTAATTCCTAATTTTGTCATTTATACTTTATTCTTGTACTATTTTTATTAAAAATAACAAACGTATCGATCCAAAGAAATACGTATACTGTATTCTTGTACTCTGTATTTCCGGAGGGTATGAATTTTTCAGTTAATTTTTAATAAAAATAGTACAAGAATAGAGTATAAATGGCAAAATTAGGAATTAATGAAGTTTAAAGTGATATTTTTACAATTTCAAATTTCAGAATGACATTTTTACAATTTGAAAATTTTGAAGTGACAAATAACCAATTTTTCCCAAGTTAAAATGATGCGGTATATTTTATTCCACAGATCAGGATTCGAACAAGGCTTGATTGATTTGTTGGAAAATAAGAGAAAGTGGGGAAGAATAAAGGAAATTACTATGCACAAATCTTGTCTCCCTCTTGTCCCCTCATTTTCCTTAACCCTCCCTGTTTTAATTCCCTACTTTTTTAGGAGAAAACAATAATGTTAACTTTTATCACTGTTCTCGTTATCATAATTATTTTTATTGTAAATAATTAAACATATTTTATTATCATTATTCTTATTATGCAAACAATAACAATAAAAAAATTCCAGAATTTTAAATTCTCGCACATCAAAATATCAAAAAAGAAAAAAGTAACACACATTGAATGGAACGGCCTCTAATTACCCAATTATATTAGCCCAGCTTAACTATTGGGCTTCACCATGGGCCCATTGCATTTAATGGCCGAAACTTGCCTCACCCTTTCATTAATTATTTTTTCTCTTTTTTGACAATTTATGTAACAAAGCATTTATTCCATGACCCCATCGAATTCGGATCCGTATCCTCTGCATTAACTCAAAAGAGAATCTTTTGAGTTAATGAATTTCAACCGTTTGATTTTAAACGGAGCCAATCCGGCTCGTGCCTATAACATAGGGAGCCCTTTAATATTAGTGCAGATCTAGTTCACACGAATCTTAGATCAGATCGAATGGTCGAGATGTATTAACTCAAAAGATTCTCTTTTGAGTTAATGCAGAGGATACAAATTCATCGAATTCATATCACCTAAGGGCTAAGGCAACATAATATTTATGTTTAGATCTGAACTGTCCGATCATAATATGCATGAACATTAAAAGAAGCCCCGTGCATTCCACTTCGGTGCGAATTGGTCTGAATTTTGATCGGACAATACAAATCTAAGCATAAATATTCTGTTATCTCAGAGGATATGGACGCCATTCCATCTCCATCCTCATTGCGCTGCTGCACCGTGCAGTGCAGCGGAAGATCAGTACACCTCATGTTACTATCATTCTACGAAGCACAGAATCAGTCCATTTTCGTATTTGGCACTGTTCATATCCAATACCGTATTGGATACTAATGTTCACTAATACCACAGTTATATTGAATAAGCTATACGTAGAATGCCTACTATTGTTCACAATTTTTATCATAAACCAAACAGCTAATGAGAAGCACCTTGATTTCCAATTGTACTAGCAAAGATAATCTTCAGATTATGTATATCCTCTAGAACACACTTATAGTTTGCAATCCCATGTTTGATGTTTCAAGTCAGCTTCTAATACTGCATGAAGAAGAAAAATCAAATAAACAAATTAGTTCATCATATCACCTTAAGCATGCAATAACCTTGTTTGGTCAAGTGTTGATCTAGGCCGATTGACTTTGAACGGACAACCCAATGAACAATAATTGCAATCAGGTATTTGGCTGGAAAGGAACAGTTTCTTCAGGAAACAAAAGTCGTTATTTTACCAGAACAAGATCTGTAAATTTCTTCAAGGATCTCTGCAATATAATCTGTTGTGGAATTCTGCAATGTGTTCAACTTAAGTTCCAGGTTCAACATTTCTGCTTCTTTTTCCTCTACTAATGAAGCCTTCTCTTTGCTACTTTCAATCACAGTGGCTTGAAATTGAGCACACTCATCAGTGAACTTATCCCTATAAAATTTTCAATAGTCATGCTCAGTCAGATAGAAACAAATTCATTATTTCATTTGCACAAAAAACACATACATCTCATCTGAAAATCTTATCTTAATTTCACTAAGATATGATGTTTGTAATTTCAACTTGGTATGCTGTGCTTGGAGTGACGCTGTTGCTGTACCTGTTTACAATTACCAAATTTCCAGTTTAGTCACTGCACCTTTTTATATCTGTACAATTCAATGAGAGAGAATCGGTTTACCAGATACTTGGTTCCATCCACTCAGTTCAAATTCTGAAACCAACACCAATTTTGTTAACTCGCATTCCTATGTAAGGTACTCCTTTTCGATTTCAGAATGCTTAAAATTTTTGATTCTATTTCCCTTGTTTTCTGGATATTCTGCTGAATCTCTTCATGAACCTATAATCACATAAAACAGGGAGGAAAATTTTAAAAATGAAAGAAATGAAGGTCATCTCGTGAAGTCGATCTCTAAAGAAAGAGCAATAGCACGAAATCTAACAAACACGGAAATAAATCTGTTGTTATTCCGATCCCAACCATAAACTTCGTTGAGATTCGTGCACGAAAAAGTTTTTCATTGATATTCGCGCATGAAAATTTTTGAATGGTTGGGAACAAAATAACAGAAACCTGTTATTCCATTGTAATAGCAGCAGATTTATTTCCAACAAACACTTGTGAAGTTTTTGCATGTGAAAAGAAAATTTTCAAAATTTCGCCTCTTTAAGCAACATCAATTAATCTGGTGGTGGTGGGCTATCACCTGATCGAGCATGTCTTTGAGAGAAGAAATCTGGAGAAGTATCGCCACTGAATCCTCCATTGGCGTCTCCATCTGCTGTCGCCGAATCCTGAGTGAAGTTTCCCGCCAATTAACTGCGGAGAGACAGACGAGAAAAGCGGGGAGCAAGAAATATACTGGATCGTCTCCAGTCCTACAGGAACAGGAGATTACTATTGTTTATGAAAGACAGCTCAATAGAGATGCTCTTACACAAGTGGGCTTGGGTCATGGGCTTTCTAGTAAATCGGGTTCAGATCCAGATCGGATCCATGAAGACAACCTACCCGCATCGAATACTAGATTAAAATCAAAAGTTTATGCGGCATTTGTAAAAACAAAAAAACATAATACTTAATGAAGAAAAAATTTAAAATTAGTCTGATCAGTTATGATTCGTAATGAAATAAATATTTTTTCCTTACAACAAAATGCATCACCTATTTGCTCCATCACCTAATTATGGAATTTGTATCCTCTGTATTAGAGGCACTATTATGTAGAATGAGATGATTCAGATCGTTCTTTTAACCCAACACAAATCTTAAAGGGGAAACCCTAATGTCTAAATAAACACCGGATTGAGTTTGATCCGACTCAGAGTAAATCTGAACCGTAAAGTTGTGGACCCCACCGTTCAGTACTACAGATAATACCATCCCCTAATTATGTCCTAACTTTGAATCTGACTTTACAATTAATGAACGAGATTAAAACTAGGCTCCCTCCATCTAAATGAATACTAAATTTTGTTATTTCTCAAATCAGAACCAAACAGATTGCAAAAATATATCCTAATTTCCCATGCCTTGACATTTCACCGAATGCATTAGTTCCTGTAACATTTTTATCTGAGCCGTTCATTTTGAGATGAATGAGGAATAGCTGCGCGGTGATGTTTACTCTAAATCTTCCTAAAGTTTGATGACAGATGTATAATGGCGGTTCAGTTTTTTTCATTTTGCTAAAACCTTCCCTAGATTTCGAATCACTCGGTACCTACAAATATGGGCCTACTGATAGCAGGCCTTGACCACAAGACTTGGTCTCGTCTGGCCCAAATAAATCTATTTATGTGGATGTCAAAAACAAGTTTAACAAGAAAACATCCCAAGGTCCTAATTGAAGCTCTATCAACAATAAAAACTAAGCTCTGCCAACATCCCCATTTGCTTTCATACAAAAAGAAGAACATTCAATACGTGTATCCGTTAAAAGACTTCATATCACAATTACTACACATCTGATGGAGATCAACTGATTGGTAAATGGAATAATTGACCATAAAATGACTTCAGTGGCCACGGCTATTATCATCAGCACCTTCATCGAAAACTCCTGACGATCCAACCCGAAAATCAAGCTGCTTCTGATGTTTTGACCTCCGCCTCTCGTCAAAATCCTCCCATCCTTTGATCTGTAACCAAAGGATGTCTAATAGTTAGAGTTGATTCAATGAATTACTAACTCGAGTTGACTCCAAGTTTACTCAGCCATATAAAACCTCGTATTCATTTAATTTACTAATTGTCAAAGTAAAATAAATAAATTATGATGACGGATATTTCCTTACAATGATATGGAGAAATGGGAATCAAACCAAACTAATATGAAAAAAGAAGAAGTTAACACTCCTAGTACCTGACGAAGGACGTCAATAGTAATCTCAGTGCCGTGCAGATTGAGTATAGAAAGCTGTCGGCATCCTTCAAATAAAGTTGGTGGTAGAGTTCTAACACCGTTGTTCTTTAGATACAAAGCCTGCATAATATTAAACAGATTCAACTTAAAAAATAAAAAACCAGTAAGAGATTGCTTTGTATTAAGTTTTACTTTCTGCTTTATGGTAGTATGCTCTTAAAGGTAGAGAAACAAACCTTCAAGTTGTAGAGAATCCCCAGTGTTTCCGGCAGCTCAGTCAAAAGATTAGACGATAGATCAATCTGTTTGGTCCGGAAACGAAGGAAAGATTTAAAACACATGAGTAAGGCTTAGCAGATTAAAAATATCAACTTTCAAATAAGGTGGAAAAGATGAGAGGTACCTCAATAAGCGATTTACAATTTCCTATTGACAAAGGTAATAGGCTTATCCTGCCAGAAGAATGTTATATAAATATATTAAGACAGATTCCTGTTTAACCAAACAATTATTTGTTGTACAACTTTTCTACACCATTGCAAAATAAGGAAAAGAAAAATGATTTACAAATAGTATACCTATTATTATTTGCTTTAAAAACTTCAAGCTGCGTAAGAGATGCAAATTCAGTTGGTAAGGCAGTCAAATTATTGCATGCAAGATGAAGCTGACGTAGAGAAGTTAATGAGCCCAATGCAGAGGGCAAAGCAGTCAATCTACAAAAAGGAGAAAAGAGAGATTGTATTTGAATACAAATAATAAGATTAAACTTCACCTAGATAATGGAATTGTTATTCAAATAGCACTTTTGTCATTCAATAAATTATACTGTCTATCTTGGGGCTACCCAAGTAACCCAACTATGATAACACAATGATGGATTTCACAAACTGAATGAGATAGATTACCTATTATTGTTCAGAGATAAAAATGACAATAACTTGAGTGATAGCAAGCCCTCCCAGCATATACTATCCTCTGACAAATCATTTCCATTCAAGAGCAATTTCTTCACAATCAATCAAAAAATAATAATAATTAAGAACAATAAAATATAAGAACAACCGGAGGTGGAAGAACTCTTTTTGGTAATGTCAAGTCCCTTCAATGGAAAAAAGGGCATAAATAGTCCCGGTATTGCATCAATTCAACAGGAAATATAAGAAATTGTATGGCAATTATACCAGTCCTGCTGGTAATGAGGTCCACAATATAGAAAAAAATATATATAATAGAAAATTTGACTATTTTACCATACATTTATTGACTTCAGATCACTTATTTTCAATGGAATTTGTTGAATAAAGTTGGTACTAAGGTCCAGCGCACGAATCGAGGAGCCACAACCCCACACCTCGTCAGGCACTTCCTATTAAATATCAATTATACTTTTATCATTACATGCAAAACAAATGGTGATAAAAGCTTGTACAAAAATCCTACATAACACTACAATTACTAAATTTCAAATAAAGATATCAAAATATCCATGTGAAGTATGACACGGAAAATTTTTAAAATTTATGTGGGATTTAGCTTGTACCCTCAATTGGCACTCTGACAAAGCCACTACGCCGGTTATTTTCCACCGCTCAGCTCGACTTTTCTCAATTCTTGTCTCAGTTTTGTGAAGTTGAGAGTCTCTACTATTTGAAATTATTCTTCTCGTAGTAGATTGGGACGAAGATGTTGGTTTTTTAATTGGCCCATCCTGTTCAAATTTTGTCATCAGGACAATTTAATCTTCAGTGATGTAAAAACTGATATCTTACCTATGAAATCTTAGTAGATTATGAAGATAAGATACATTAGGCAACAATAGACGAGAAATTTACTCCTTGATGAAGACCTTGAGAGGCAACCAGCATGATCTTAGATCCATTTATGATCTGATATGACCTCAGTGTGGCACCATCCTCTAAAACCTTTCCTGTGGTTCGCAATAATACTCAACAAAACATTTCTATTAATCAAACAGAATAAAAATGAGCGAATTTGCATATATATACCCTTAAATATGAGCTTCTGGCCGCGAGGGATAACATTGGTGAGGGGTTGAAGAAGAGACTTGAGCTCGCGCACCGCCGCCTCAGCCGGTACCGGGACCGGTATCGAACGGCCGCCGAACTTGACTTGCACCGTTAGGGTACTGCTACTGCTACTGTTATCGGATCCTGACGCTGGATCCGCTGCGGCTCCGCCTTCGCAATGTTTCTCCATCTTCTCTAGATTTCAATCGCTAAAGCGCAGGCGATCTTCTCAGTTCTCGCTGCCTGAGTGACGGATTCGGGTGTGCGGACTTAGACGGGGCCGATAGAGCTAGTTTCGGATCGGGTTTGTTTGGGCCTTAACTCACTATCAAATAAATTAATTTATTCTTAAGCTACACTATAACTGCAGCACTGCTGCAAATATATTTTGAACTTGATATTTGGGTAAATATAATCAGGAGCGGACTCAGATGGTTTTAGGGGTTCAGCTGCCTCCTCTTTTGGATTTTGAGTTTTAGTGAAGATTTATCGGTCCTTACTGACTCTGTCCTTCTTTGAAAAAAAATTTGTCTCCATCTGGACGTTTGATTTGTAATTCGGGTTAAATTTACGGTTAAAATTGAAATAAATTTGTTGAATTTTGATTGTTAATAGAATTTTAAGTCAGAGCATCAGAAATTACAAGTCAAAGCATTGAAAAATATAAATTCAAATATTATTTTTTATCGAGTACTCAATTGGTTAATAGATTTAAATCCGATTCGATACTTTTTACCCTCTTGATGAAAATCCTGATTCCGAATATAACACGCATCGTATATTAGATGCAATTTTATTTTCCTTTTTCATACTTTCACTTGTTGCGAAGTGAAGCGACACTTCAAATTGTTACGTTGGTTACCTTTAACAGGAATTAATTTCATTTTAATTTCTAGCAATTTGTTTCTTTACGAAAAATGGAATTTATCATTTTAAACAAAGCCAAGAGGACTTGTTTTTTGTTAGATTTTTTAAATTTCATTGTAAAAATGAAGAATGTAATTATTTAAATGAACTACTCAGGGGAAATTTGTCTGCAGTTAGTTTTTAAAGATAAAAATATTTAATAAAAAGTAATTTATAATACCAAAATAAATGAATTTATTTTTGTGCATTTTTCCATATGTTGAGGTCTTGTTCCATTTGAATTTGTATCTGAAAAGCAAAAAAAAAATATCATGAAGCCATTGATGAGTTTTGGTTAATTATTTTAAAGATATGTGCACCTTATTTTTCCTTTAATATCAACTCAACACGAAACATAAAATATTTTTATTAACAAAGATAAAATATATGAGCGATGCAGTTTATTTTTCAGTGAAATGACAAATATTAAAAAAAAATTCCTTGGAATAAATTTTGTTATTAATTAATTTATTTATTTATAATTAACTAAACTTTTTGTTTATAATAATTAAATCAATCCGTTCATTGTCCCGTGCAGTGGGGGTCCGGATCCCCTAAAGTAACCTAATTTTTGGGTTTTGGATCGGAACCGTCCGAATCGAATCCGTCGCTCGAGATCGCTTCGGGATTCGAATCTGTTTCTCGGGATGTGTGCGCTCCATTTTAGATGGATGGTCACGGATTTGAATTGGACGGTCCCGATCTAAAACCCAAATTTTGGGTTACTTCACTGGATCTGAATTCGTGAATTAATTGACTCTATTTTTTTTATTAAAAACTTTTTATACTTTATCTTATTTTATATATAGTTTAGATTAAATGCTATGTGTAGTACAAAATCAACTTTGATTTGCAGCAAAAAAATTTATATGATTGATCTATATTCACGTCTGATTCTCATAATTTGAAAGTCTAGCTCGGCTCCTGTCCGGTAATAACAAAAATATGTTGTTCAGAGATACGTCAGTATTTTGGTAATTTTAAATGAAAAAAAAGCTAATAATATGACCTTATCCAAGAGTGATGCTACGATGCTTTAAGAAGTAAATATGGTGTTTTACTTCCCGCTCATATCTCTATTTTAAAAGTTTAAAAAGTCGATCCGAATTTCTCAACATGTTCTTTATATTGATATATGCTTGGAAACCAAATTTTACATTTTTTGAAAAAAATTTACTATTTTTTTAGAATTTTTGAAAATCAGTGTTGTTGTGAATTTTTAATTATTTTTTTATTTAATGAAAAACTGTGATTTTCAAAAATTCAAAAAAATAGTAAAAAATTTCCAAAAAAATGTAAAATTTGGTCTCCAAGCACATATCAATATGAAGATCATGTGAAAAGTTCGGATCGACTGTTTAAACTTTAAAAATAGAGATATGAGCGGAAAGTAAAACACTCTCTTTACTTCCCAAAGCATAATAGCTTATCTCCCTTATCCAATACCTCTGAGTAATAATATGTTCATGCACCAAAAAAAGTTCCTTTTAAGAATGTAATTATTGGAAAGAAATTTTTCAGTCAAAGCTACTCAATGATTCGTTGGACTTGCCTATATTAGAGAATGTACTCACCGGTTTGTACAATGAATTTGACGTATAATTTTATATTCATAAATCATAATGTTTCTAATAATTCAAAGAAAGAAAGAAAATCCTTATATACAAACAATATGTTTAACAGTCAATCTTTCTACTGCAGTGTTCTTATTATAAAAAAGTTATACAGAAACTAATCATTTCTATTGGTCAACAGTAATAAAAGAAACAATCCTTTTAACAACCGAAGTAAAAAAAACGGGGGGGGGGGGGGGGGGGGGGGGGTTAGTATTTGTTATATTTTTTTAATTCCATGATAAAAAAAATTTAGTAGAAGTGTTAATAATTTTGTAAGTGAAGAATTGACAAATATATTGCAGAATGCCAATTAAAATTCATGACTCACCATGTAGAAATTTGTATACATTTAATTTAAAAGAAAAAATATTCATAATACCAATATAAAGACATTTATTTTGTGCATTTTTTTTCAATAGTTGAGGTTTTGTTCCATTTGAAATCATTTTTAAAAGCAAAAAAGGTCATTAAGCCATTTATTAGTTATTTTTAACATATGTACACCTCATACATTTTATTTAAAAGAAAAGATATTTATAATACCAATATAAAGACATTTATTTTGTTCATTTTTTCAATAGTTGAGGTTTTGTTCCATTTGAAATTATTTTTAAAAGCCAAAAAAAAAGGTCATTAAGCCATTGATTAGTTATTAACGTATGTAAACCTCATTTTCCCTTCAATGTCAGATCAACGCAAAACAAAAAAAAATTATTGACAGAAATAACATATATATGATCCTTTTTATTTTTTCTAATTAAATGACAAATATTAACAGGAAAATTGTATACACGAATAAATTTGGGAAGAAATAAATTTGCGAATAAAAAAAAGATCGGATACACGCAGTCTATATGTAAACGCAATCTTTCCGAACCCTATTCGATAAAACAACTGAATCTTTATCTTAAATTAGCAAATAAAATTTCTCTGTGGGAACAAATGCATAATGCATTAATTTAAATTTAACTTTCAAATTCAAATGATTCAGAAATAATGATATACATATAATTTTTAGACGATGCATGGGAAAAAAATACTCATATTTAATTATTTATAGATATTACGAGAAATAAGTACCAAAAGAATATCAAGAAGCTCACAAAATATATTTAATAGGGGACTTAATTTGACTCACAGCGATTTCAAAAATATTATGTTAACTTAATAAATTACTCGTAGTAAAAACATATGTACATAATTATACGAGTAAAAATATAAAAATTTGAATTTGTCATGTTTTCGAGTTAGAAGATAAGTCTGTGGCGCTACGATGGAGACCTTTCGTACTGTTAGCATCAAAACAACTAATTCGAACCTTTTACATGAAAGCCATACGCAGCACGGCCACAAAAAGCAAGAAAAAAAACCATCAACTTGCCTCCAGGAAAATTCGGATCCTCTCAGATATCTCAAACTTTGCGTGACTTTATGAAAAATCGCGACAAATCAAATACGTTCTGCACGAATCTCGAAGCACAAATAATACTGGCCCCCTGCGCTATCCCCAAATAGGCACCGGACGCAAAAGTTGAGGATCACTGAAGCAGGCAGGGACCCACTGAAGCGCAAATTCGCATCCTCTGAGACGCAAGGCCAACACTTGTTTCCTGACTGCTTCCAGATGCTTGATGCTCAGTTGCTCCTGCATGCGTTTAGTATGTAACGAAACTTTTTCTTTCTACTACTATTTTGTCGTTTAGTCACGAGACAGTTATCTGCATAGTTTCTGACGCAAGATATCCTGAACATGAGAAAATCGATGAGTCTGTCGCTGTGTACAAAGAAAGGATGATCCAAAACCAAATACGTCTCAATCAAGCACAGTGACAACTTAATTGTTCGGGAAAGATTTGGCGAGGTCAAAAATTTGTGACTTGAAACTAATTCGGGTATAATTTAGAAATAATTCGAAATAATTCGGATCAGAGATCTCAGTTCTACAAGGAACCAAAAAAAAAAAACAAAAAAAAACAAATGTTCTGGGAAAAATTCGGAAAAAATTCGAGAATTATTCGTAAAATTCAGAAAAACTTCGTAAAATTTGCGAATTATTCGGATATAATTCGGTCAAAGTTCGGTTCGGCATCACCAAAAAAACAAATTATTCGGGTATTATACGCGGATCTTGTCACTATGCAATCAAGCTCTAAATTTTTTTTTTTTTTTTACCCCCTCCGTGAACTCTCAATTTCATTTTAAAAGATTTAGATAAAATAGTCAATAATTTTTGGAAATAAACAGCCAAAGATACTTCAGGATTGGCGATTTTGCTTAAAGCTTAATTGCTCTGCACACAGCTTTCTTGCTTCCCTTTTTTAACCTTTCCCTACCCGCCACCGTTTCCAAAACTGCAACAAAACCCTCACCGCCTTATAAAAGGAGAAAGCTCTTCTCAATTTTTCACCTCTCCACTCCCCCACAAAACCCTGGTTTATGCTAAATTTAACCTTCCCTACAACAGATCCCCTTTCAACCTCCCAATTCCCCGCTTCATCTCTCCTTCACAGATCAAACAACAAAACAAAACCAAAATCGAATAACAATCATCCCCAATTCCTCCTCTCCTCTCCTCTCCATGTGGCTTCCATGGGGTAATAACCGGAGAATAAACGCCGGGGCCGGCGGGGGCCGCCTCTCCCGCCGCCTCTCTGCCACCTCTCTCAAAGACCTCTGCTCACTCCTCCCTCCCGCCCCCATCTCCACCTCCGCCTCTCAAACTGTAGCCGATCCCAATCCCACCACCACGTCTTACCCTGAATCTCCAGTTATTCACCGTACCTTCTCCCTCCGATCATCCCGCCGTGATTCGTTCGACATCTCCCACTTTGATGCCGACCAAAATCTCCCCAAGCAGGTAATTGTCTACTCCACCTCCTTTCGAGCTGTTCGCAAGACTTTCGATGATTGCTCCACTGTGTTGACTATTCTTCGCGGCCTTCGTATCTTCTTCGATGAGCGTGATGTCTCCATGGACTCGAGATATCTCGCTGAGCTGAAGATGCTAGTTGGAATGAATAAGGTGTCGTTGCCTCAGGTTTTCGTAGACGGGAGGAGGATAGGAGGCGCAGAGGAGGTGAGAAAGCTGCATGAGAGCGGCGATTTGAAGAGGATTTTGGAAGGAGCTCCCATGGCGGGTGGTGGCACGTGCAGAGCGTGTGGCGGGGTGAGATTCGTGGTGTGTGGCACGTGCGAGGGAAGTCATAGGCTGTACAGTGAAAAGATGGGCAAGTTTCGCACGTGCGCCATGTGCAATGAGAATGGGCTCGTGAGGTGTGGGTTGTGTATCAAGACCGTTTGATGGGAATCGGACGGTCTGAAATGGGGATGGTGTGTATATTAGAATTCGAGAAAGATCAGGAACACTGACCGCTCAGACGACGGGCGGTCTGTTTTATATCTTTCTCTTATATTTTAATTTTGGTCTTGCCTTGTTCTTGTTGTTGACTTCAAATGAGGTGACATAGAATCTAGATATAATTTTATTTTCTTTTTAAAAAAATTCAGGCCTCTTTTATCATATTATATGTTGATTTTTTCCGTTTAATTAGGTCATTGGCAGTGGCGTTATACGCAAAAACGAATTTTTTCGTCTTAATCATAATTTTTATTGTTGGCCAAACCAAAAATCTATAATTTTATATTGTTTATTGTTCATAACTACCGGTATTTCATAGTTTGTAGTTGATTGATTAATATAGTAATGGGTAACTAATATATAGTAAAAAAAATTCGAAAAAAATATATAATTTAGTGTGCAAGTACATATTCATGTGGCATCACGTTGAACGGTTCGGATCGACCATTAGGATTTTCAAAATGAAAATATGGCTCCGTAGTACGGACTAATCAGTGTTATGCATAGTAGCATAGACTGACTCAATGTTAAAAATGTACTTTATCTTTCACCTCGCACTGTATTGATCCAAACTCTGATCGGGCCATTCATATTTAAATTCACAATTTGAGTTACTTCAGAGGACCTGATCCAAAATTTTGAAAATTACGGTATTATTAAGTTAATTGCTTGCCTGAGTATTAATACAATTCTTCACAAATACAAAATTTTACATGTTCACTATCAAGATCTAATCCAAATATTTTGATATTGATTTGAACATACTTTTATCCAAATACCTTAAAAAATGACCCACTACATGTCTCAGCAATAAAATAATAACGTAGCTCGATCTTCCAAAAGGCACATAATGCAATTTTATGGTTTTTTTTTTTTTAAACTAAAATAAAGCCAATGTCAGAAAAACGCGCTTCCTTTTCTTTGAAGTGAAAACTAGTAACAGAAGTCAGAGCCACTGAGCCAAGTGCCCAACCAACTCTTACCTTTCCGAAAGCTAATTTGCAACTATTTTTCCCTACAATTTGCTTCTATTTTATTTTATAAATCAGTACACAAACGGTTCTTATATAGTATCATAAATCACTATCAACAATTGTTTTCCTCAAAAATCCGCGAAAATTATTCAACGATGGTACATTACTCAGGGTGTATCTCACCCAATCATATCATGCCACGAGGCAGCTACTACAAAAATATAGGGCTGCCATACAGCCCAAATATATCCATATACTCAAGGCCCAATAAATCTATTATCTACCTACCAACTGTGCAAGACCCGTTTATGATCAGTGGGCCATGGCAAAACAATAGCATGTGCTTAGAGACGACATGTGGGTCCGTACGAGCGAGGTGTCCCGTCTCCTATTTTGTAGTTATTGTGTTGTCTTCATCAAAAGGGAGAGGCAGCAAGAAATTGAGCAGTCTTAATCCATTCCATCAAAATCCTGTTTTTGTCCTTTTCTATTTACCATTTCTCAATCAAAGCACGACCAATGTTTTCCTAATACTGTTCTTGTTTCTTACCATCTCTTGTATGATATTTTGATAAACCAAGTCTTAAAAAAAATTATGTACGAATAACCGTAGTTTGTTAAAGAATCGATCACGACAAAAAAAAAAAAATAGATAGTACGACGCGTGGTGTAACAAGTTTCTAGAGGCCAGAGATTTTTATTAATATCCAAAGTTAATTACAAAATAATAAAAATGTCCAAAGCCGCTGACTTTTGTTAAAAATGCCCAAACCGGCTATTTAATGGCCAGTTCTTATTTAAATAGGAAACCGGCCATTAAATAGCCGGTCCTTGATTTAATTTTTTTTTTTAGAGACAAATAGCTAAAATGCTGAAATATAACACTAAAAAATTAATTTTTTTTAAATATTTGTTAGATTACTTTTTTGATATATAATTAGCATATTTATACTAAAATATGCTAAATTACTTAAAATTATGTTAATTTATGTTGAATTACACTAAATTACGCTAAATTACAATAATTATATAGAATTATGCTAAAATACAGTAAATTACGCTAAGTACGTATTAACAGGGCCGATTTTGTGCCATCTTTCATAAATCATAAAAATAGTATAAAAATTCTAAAAATAATAAAAATTGGTATTCTACAAGTTCATTATATAACTAATTTACTGAGCTACGTAGATTGAAGAATAGAAATGAAAATCTTAATCGGAAACTTCAACTGAAATTTTGAGGCTCTTCCCTTTGTTTTTTGGTGATTCTGAATTTGAAATTTGACATTGTGGGCCTAACTCATGCATATTTTTACAAGCTTTCCGAAAAGTGGTCATTTGCTAAAATCGGACACTCGAGCGCCGTTTCATGGCCGTTTGAAGTTTCATCGTTGTTTTTCGCCTTCCCAGTGAAAATATCATCCCTATTCATACATAATTTAGCGTAATTTACCGTATTCTAGCATAACTTTACATAATTATTGTAATTTAACGTAATTTAGTGTAATTCAGCATAAATTAATATTATTTCAAATAATTTAGCGTATTTTAGTATAAATATGCTAATTATATATCAAAAAAGTAATTTAACAAATATTTTAAAAAAATTCAATTTTTTAGTGTTATATTTCAGCATTTTAGCTATTTGTCTCTTAAAAAAAAATTAACATAATTTCCAGTAATTTAGCGTAAAATCAGCATAAATTAACATAATTTCAAGTAATTTAGCGTATTTTAGTATAAATATGCTATTAAAAAAGTAATTTGACAAATATTTAAGGGGGATTTCACGTATACCCCTCAAAAACTTCAAAATTAAGTATGTCCTCCTCTAAACTTTGAAATTACGTATTTTCCCCTCTAAACTTCAAATACTCACAAATTTACCCATTTTATTGTCTTTTATATTAAAACTCATTCTAAATTTATAAAATACCCATTTTACCCTTTATTAAAAGCATATAAAACCCATTAGACTCAAATTTAAATCTGAACGGTTCATGTACCTTCTGAATTGCTTTTAGATCTATACGCACAAGATCGGCACAAATCTTGATGCAAACACACATGCATATTGAAGTGACATGCATAGATCTTAATGCGATGAGTGCGGATCAGAATTGCTTTAAGATCCGTGCGTGCTAAATCATCACGAATATTGAAGCGATGCGCACAGATCTTAATGTGATGCGTGCAGATCGGACAGTAGAGGAAACCTTTAGATTCAAATTTGAGTCTGATGAGCTTTTATATGCTTTTAATAAAGGGTAAAATGGGTATTTTAAAATTTTAGAATGAGTTTTAATATAAAAGACAATAAAATGGGTAAATTTGTGAGTATTTGAAATTTAGAGGGGAAAATACGTAATTTCAAAGTTTAGAGAGGGAAATATGTAATTTTGAAGTTTTTGAGGGGTATACGTGAAATTCCCCCAATATATAAAAAGAAATTTGATTTTTTAGTGTTATAATAAAAATCTCGGCTCTAGAGGGGACCATAGAATGCTGTACCAAATTATTTTAATTTCCAACCAAACTCCACCAACATGTAAAGGCAAAGGCTATAATGACCAACAAGATAAGGCATTCAAATAAGACAAGTACTTGTAAATTTGGTCTACATTTTCAAGTATATAGACATTAGGTAATTTTTCTTTAATAAAATTTGTTATGATGATACAGTACCAATAATTACATTTATTGAAATTAAAAGATGTAATTTTTTTTTTTTTTTGCTTATACATTACATAAATAGCAGTGTCAATATATAGAGTGGGAAAAACGTGCCGTGCCGTGCCGTGACCAAGTAAATTTTTCACGTGCCGTGCCGTGACAAAAATTACGAGGGGTGGTCACGGCACGTGAGTTACGCCGTGACTCGCGTGCTGTGACTAACACGTGCCGTGACCAAACGTGTCGTGACCAAACATGCGTTAGTCACGTTTGATCGCATTTAACGTTTTAAAAAAAAAAATGAAACAATTCTTTAAAATTCAAATGTTTTAATTGAAATTTAAATGTAAATATTTTAATTAAAATAAAATTAGTGTATTGTCTCGTGATTGCCGTGACTGGCATGACTGGCGTGTCTACCGTTCCGTGACTCACGTGTCCCGTGCCGTGCCGTGACCAAGACAATTTCCGTGCCGTGCCGTGTCTTCTTTGCCAACAATTGGTCACGGCACGCGACGGTCACGCGTTCCGTGCCGTTCCGTGCCATTCCGTGCCGTTACCGTGACGGAGCCGGCTCCGGCGTGCCATTTTTCCCACTCTATCAATATGTCTTTTATTTTTTTTCCTTAATTTGATAATTGTACATTTCCATTCCATTCCATAGGGAATTAATTAATTCTTAATTTTATATATCCATAAAAAAATATAACAATATCATAATATTAATAAAAAATAATTAAATATTTTATAATCTATTTTAATTTTATTAAAAAAAATTATGCATCCCAATAATTTATTTTTAGACGTCTCTATTCGTTTTCCTTTTTTTGAAAGCTTCACCGAAATCTATTGGTTTTGATTCCAATAAAATTTCATAAATCACGTTATGTCAAATTCCATTCATCCTATTAAATTCCGAATTCGAACACGCTGTTTTGTCTTTCCAGTTGCTACTTGCTACTGAAGTCGGGCTTCAGATTCACGATTTATCGTTTTATCTCCTTTTCAGTTTCCTCAAAGAAAATAAAGAGAAAGAACGAGAGGCTCACTTCATCTTTTCTTCTAATAACTTTCCAAATATAAATAACAGGGTCCAGATGTCAAAATATGAACCGTCCAATTTGATCCACCGGTCCAGATCGATCCTTTATGATCGGTACATTTAAAACTCCTTAGAGAACAATATCATCTTGTCCGTTAATTTTGTATTTAACAGTGTTGATTGAGTTGCAGGATTTGTTATTTCAGCGGGAGTAGCAGCACAGAGGGACCCAGCACAGTTGACAGTGCTCCATCACACTTTACTCAAATGAGCAACATTTCATCTCTCCCACCTCTCACTCTCTCTCCATCTCTCCCTTAAGAGAGTGACCCATAAGCTGAAGGAAACCCATCAAAGCTCACACCAACATTCATTGTTTATTCTCTCCATTAAATCTCATCTAATCAAGGACCTCACTTTAATGAAGTCTTGCCTACACTTTCTTCTCCGTTTGCGCGTTAGTACCGACTTCTCAGCGTCGCTTTATAATCGGCTCACTGTTTTCTCTACAATTTCGCCCCCTTTTTTCGTTTGATTTTGCTCGACTTTAGCATGGATTGGCGTCTGGTGCTCGTTTTCTTTTTTATATTTTGTTCGCACAATGTGAAAGGTTAGTTGTTTGTGCAAGAACTGGAAGGATGGGGTTTTTGAAGCCTCAAGTTTGAATCTTTTTGTACTAATCCTAACTATTTTTCCTTCTTTTTTTTTTCAGGAACGGACATTTCTGTAGCTAAGGACACTGGCGAGTTGGATCTGTAAGTATTTTAACCTTTTGCTTTCATTCTATTTAGTGTTATAAAATGGGATATTTGAGGATTAGGTTGCTGTTTTTCACATTTAGTGTTCTTAATATCTTGATGTTTTTTTTTTGTTTTTTGTAAATTGCTGGATGAATTGCTACCTTGCCTTTTCTAATTTTATTTGCGAAGTCGTACTCTTTTTGGAAAACTATAACAGATTATAATAGCGAAAACAAGAGAAACTTCATTTGTGCCATTAATTCTGATGTTTTATACAATCAGGCTGGTAAATTTTTCTTTGACAATCAAGCTCAAAAACCTTATAGCTGTTTCATTCCAGTTCTTTGGTAATTTAAAATATACAAAAAGTTTCAAAAGCACTCCATTGATTTCTCTACTGAATTCTCCAATTCGAGGTTTTACAGTTTCAATATTAGAAAGTGTTGGTGTCTAGTGTAAATTTTTTATGGAAGAATATTTTCTGAACTTGAACTATAATTGTACAATTCTTGTAATCTAACCGACTAAAGCTCAACTAAATAATAACTTAAATTTTAAGGATATAACAAAAAAAAAAAAAAATTAACACCTTAATTTAAAGAAATGCAGAAAATGTGGGGCTCATTATTTTACAGACTTTCCTCTAAGAGGCTCCAACATTGGTAGACCAAATCAGAAACAAAATTTAAGAAGGATAGTGATGAATAGTTGTTAAGAGTAAGAAATTAGATAATTTATTTTCGATCTTTTACAAAGTTCTCCCACATTGTAAGGCCCAACTCAGCCAAAATGACCCCATACTGGTGTGAATCAATTTCAGATGTATACATACTTGCTGTACCAGCCTGACCAGCACAATACCAAAATCATTCTCACTTCTTTTATCTCTCCATTTAGATGGACTGACGCCTTAAATACGCGCAAACTCTTACAATCTGACAATAAAATAATCACTGCAAAGGGTGTCATCTCTCCTGCACCGGCACCGGCACCTCACAAGCACCACCACCGCAAACATCCCTTTCCCACTACCTTGAAACCACAAAGGATATCTCCAGCACCTTCTTCTCTACCACTACCACTACCATTGCCGCGAAGCCATAATCCTCAACCCAAACATAAACCTGTGAACCATACCGTACCAGTTCATTCATCTCAGTCTGTAAAACCACCTTTGGCTAAAACAATCTTGAAAGGGAAACACGTGAAATCATTGCCTCTTTATGCTTCAGTCGTAGGGGGAGTTTCTTTTCTCCTTGTTATCTCGGTTGTATTATTTGTTTGCATTCGCACGAAGAAGGTTGTGGCTGTCAGGCCGTGGGCCACAGGTCTCAGTGGCCAATTACAGAAAGCATTTGTTAAAGGTGAATTACTAGATTTTGGGTGCATTGGAATAAAAATAATTGTAATCCGAATGCTTCTTCTGAAGAAACTATTGAAATTTGGTGTGTTTGTGCAGTTGAACTAGAGCTTACATAGACATTACTAACAAATTTAAAAGTGCCACTAGACATGTCATGTCTAAACTTGACTGAAACTGACCTATTCTGTGGAATATGATAAGTCAAACATCCCAATTTTACCTGATGAAAACACTCTATAATAAACTGACTTGACTGAAAAAACATGAACACAAAAATGTTCATAACCTGCTCAGATGGTATTTGAATCCAACATAACCTAATCAGTTGCCACCTCTTTCACATTGATATCATCATGACATAGCTAAAATAATGTTTGGACTTGTTCTTTTGGAGATTTCATTCTTCCTGACAGAATTCAAAATCTATTCCTCTCAAACTTCATTTTTTTAACTATCGTCCTTATAAAGGGGTGCCGGCACTTAAGCGAGCTGAGGTGGAGGTCGCATGCGAATATTTCAGTAACATTATTGGCGCATTTGGATCAAAGTGTATTATGTACAAAGGGACACTGTCAAGTGGGGTTGAAATAGCTGTTGTTTCTGGCCTGGTCAAATCATCCAAGGATTGGTCAAAGAATTGTGAATCCCAATTCAGAAAGAAGGTTAGCTTTTGTAATATTATCATTTTGTAAGCAAACTTCCATAGATGCCCCTAAATAATGTCCAGAAGTTGGTAACACTTTACCTTCATTATCTAGAATTTTATGCGAATTCTATGTCCTTCAAAACTGTATTTTGCAGTGACATAAGCACCCATAAGCCATCCTTTTATATTCCAAGTTTTATGTGGTACATATCAAAATTACACAAGAACTTGGTAAATCCCTTTTAAGGAAAAAGAGAATGATTGATGATAATCCCCCTTTTGGCAGATCTACGTTTTCCCCTTTTTCTATATAAACTTGTGTAAAATTAATCTCAGTGAAAAATATAATAGATATTTCATCTTTCCTTTTTTTTTTTTTTTGTATGTTTTCCCAGATAGCAAGTCTGTCGAGAGTTAACCACAAGAACTTTGTAAACTTGCTTGGTTATTGTGAAGAAATGAAGCCTTTTACAAGGATGATGGTTTTTGAATATGCTCCTAATGGGACTCTCTTTGAGCATCTTCACTGTATGGGTTTTTCTTTTAAGTCTTCTAAGCTTTTGTAGGTTTTGCACCCAAAATGTGATGCCATATTGTTTCCTGGTACAACAACATCATCTCTTTTAATCCAAAATGTGATGCCATTTTGGATTTTTAAGCCAGTAAGCCTTGAATAAGCTTTAGTGTACACCAGTACTATAATATGATATCTTATTTGTAGTATGCTATTTTCTTAATTTTTTTTTTGTGATATATGTTTGGTATAGATAAAGAGGCCGAGCATTTGAACTGGGGAACAAGGGTGAGAATAGCCGTGGGGATAGCTTACTGCTTGGAGCACATGCATCAGCTGGACCCACCTGTCATTCTCACAAACCTTGACTCATCCACCATCTATTTAACCGATGATTATGCTGCTAAAGTCTCAGATCTTAATCTTTGTACTAATTCTAAAGAGATGAATGCAACACCTGACCCAGAGACTATTGTGCACATGTTTGGCATCATCTTACTAGAATTGATATCTGGTAAAATCCCCTTCTCTGAGGAGTGGACCCAACTTGAGGGCTGTTCTTCTCTGAAGGATACAGTTGATCCAACCCTTAAATCCTTCGATGAGAATGTCTTAGGTGCATTGTTTGAGGTGGCTAAAAACTGTGTTGATTGGGACCCAGAGAGGAGGCCAACCATGGGAGAAGTTGCGAGAAGGCTGAGAGAAATTACAGAAATGCCCCCAGACGGGGCTACACCAAAAGTATCACCGCTGTGGTGGGCTGAGCTAGAAATAATGTCACCAGAGACAAACTAAAAAATATTAGTTGGTTTGGCTTGTGAGTGTTTGTTGTTTGATTTGTTGGTTTCTTTCAAAACTTCTCTATGTAAATTGTTAGCGTGCAGTTAATTCTTGGATCTGCATGGAGCTTCTTGGAGCAGGTCAAGTTGGATTTGAGTTTTCTAAAATTTGTACAAAATTTAATGGTCGTTTTAGAAGAAGGTTTAATTTGTTGATTTTGCTGTATGGGTGTTGATTTTGTTAATTTGTTGATTTGTTAATTTGTACAAAACTTGTGTTGATTTGTTAATTTGTACCAATAATACAAGATGCGTCCCTAGGGAAGTTGATCAGATTACTCCAATTGAAAGATCTCTAATCGATGGGGAAATCCAAGTTGAAATCATGCGTATATTTTAATGTAACAAACACTCTTGATAGATTAATGGGGAAAATTGCATGGCATTTGGGCAACCTTGGTTTCAAGGGAGCATAGAAGCATAAGGGTATGTGACCTGATTGTGCAAGATTCAAATGCGTGGGACACAACAACTGATGGAGCTGTTTGGATACACGGCTTGTGTGAATATCCTTGCAGCAATTAAGGTGCCTACTGAAGTTGATAGAGAGGATACGGTTGTATTAATTTACCTCTTAGACCTCAATTGGGAATAACAGAAGGTTAGGCACACACACATATAGGTTAATAATATGTACGTAAAAAGAGTTTTTACTTGGAGGTTGGTGATTATGACCCTGTTTCTCAAAAAAGAAAGAAAAAATAGCAAAACAAAAAATGTGCAGCAAGCTTTGGAACTAGAGTTTGCAGCAACTGCTTCAAGGTGCTGTTTTATGCCTTCCAATTCTTAAAGAGATTTGATTAGTATAATTATATGGATCATAACAGTGTTTTGCATGTGTTTTACCTCTAATATTGGGTTCTGATTGTGTGTGATAACAACAGAGAAGATCAGATGAGGTTTATAACAAACGTTGGTTACGTTTCGGTTTCTGTACCATTCTCTACCACTCAGAGCGCTCCTGCAGGAGAATAAATATTTCACTAAGAACACTAACTGATAAGGTCAGGCCCTATCTACAGTTCGGGCCTGATCACTAACCAAAAGGACTATAATGGTTTTCTTCAGGAGAATGATTCAAGTGCGGGTACCCTTTTCTTGTTTTCTCGTGTGACTTTGAAATACTCCTGATTTTTGGGGACATGGTCGCACTGGGATCCAATAATGTGCTCAATCATTTCCCATGTATTTTTTCTACAATAGATGGGATTCTGGTAAGAATCAGAGAGCATCATGCAAGTTGGAAGCTGAACTGTTCCTTACATAGTCTTTATTGTTAGGGTGCACTTGAATTGTCAAAGGAGTTGCACAAGAATAGTGCGAAAGGAATTCAGCATCCATTTTGGATATTAGTTGTACAATTGATGAGCAAAACAAATGCAAGAAAAAACCACCAATCAAGCAAGTACACTTTTGAAGAATCAGCTAGATGAGGTATGCTTGTTAAACAAGGAATAATCGATTAACATGATCAGTCAGAACAATTTCTGTTACAATGATTACTCATTGCCAATTGACATTCCACTGACCAATCCGGCAGCAAAGGCTCAAGACTATGACATAGCTATTCGACAACACTACCCTTTTTAAATTCTTTTCATGATCTAGAAGATCATCAATCAAAACAAAGCACCAACAAAAAAAGAAAAGAAAAAGGTACCCAACCCTTTATGACTGCAAGATATGTTGGATCAACGCCTGGGCCCACCCAGCAGTCTCCTTCAATACATCGTCATCAGACAGAAGGCATTCACTCAACAATTCATTATAGAATGGTGAACCTGCCAACAATTCCTTGATTCTACCTCCCAGTGCATCTGCAAGATCTCCCAATGCTGCAACCGCCGCTTTAGTCACCAAATCATCACTAAAAGGAAATGCAACATCCATCTGGTCAGCATGTTTTTTTTTAATTCAAAATTTCAAGCTTCTTTTGGATAATAAAAATAAAAAAACTTTAAACAAAACAAAGACTGGTCAGTGCTACACTTATGGGTACTGTATGGTACAGTTCTGAAACAGTATTATATTTCAAAACAAGCTAAATCTGTGTTCCCAACAAAATATCTAACAAAATGTACCTGCTATGGTCTTTAAAAACTGCTTCAATAAATAGCACAAGGGAGGCTGCATAGGGTAGCATGATTTCAGGCTTGGAATTCTTGAATCCCTGAAGCATACCTGAATATGCCTCAAAAATTCCCCTCCTCAGCTGGTTTACGTACTCCATCATGTCATCATCGCTTGTATCCAGGTGCATGCACATCTCAGATGCACTCTGCATCATGGGGGCTGCATATGGCAAATATTTATCAAATTTCTCCCCTATGGCAAGTGCGATATCCCCAAAACTTGAGAAAATTGGTGGCTTCACTGAACGGTTGAGCATTGCATTCGACAAATCCTTCAACAATACGGTCATTATGCCATCACAATAGGGGAGGATTTTGTCATCCAGTGCACGGCATATGTCACCTACAACACCGACAGAGATGGAACAGACCTGGTACTCCTCGAAATTTGTTAGCCCCATTTCGAGGAATTTGTAGAACTCTGGCATATATTTTGCGAAATCAACACCAGTGACATATGCGAGTGCTCCAATTGCCAACATAGCTTCCTCATGCACAGTTGCACTACGACAACCAAACACTCGCAGAAACACCATCATCATCTCATCGGCCATTTGTAGAATTACTGATTTACCCTCTGAACCTCCCAGCTTTTGAATAATTACCTGAAGGCCCCCACAGAGCAAGGCCTGGAGGTCGCTCTGTTTCTCCCTGTCATCGGAGGAAACGACTTGGAGATCCACAGTATGCATCACCCGCCTTGTTATCTCTTGTAACAGTTGTGCAGTGGTGTTGAGGGTGTCTGGTACATAGCTACACCTGACAACTTCATTCAAGGTTTCGTAAGCTGAGGCTCTCAGGCGGACATTGCTGATACCAGCACGGTCAGCAGTTGAGAGGAGTGCAGTAATCATGCTCTCATAGTAAGGTGTGAGCGCCTTTGAGGCTGGGCCAGCATCCTCATACCCTTGTGCGAGAAAATAAAGAGACCCACAGACTTTCTCAGCCACATTGGGTACGTCTCGGATGCTGTCTAGCAGCACTGTCATGATACCAGGGAGATTTTTCTCATTTATCACAGGATCACCACTGACAGGGCGGTGCACTAGCTCAAATACACGGCCAAGTGTCCAAGCAGTTGTATCTCTGACATGGCTACTCTGGTCTTTCATAGCACTTAGTAAAAACTCAAATCCACTTCGTGCAAGGGGTGAAAGCTTCTCCACTGAGGGCCCCTCTAAAATTGACCCAAAAGCAAATGTTGCAGCCTCACGGCTACGCCAGTCTGCCTTGGTGATGTTCCTCTCTACAAACGGCATGACAAGTGGGACCACCTTATCACTGACAGTCTTGGACACCAGTCCAAGACAGGTACCGCCAGCCATTGAAAGATTCCACGCAGTATCATCCTGGTCCTGATCCTCTTCTTGCTTTAGCAGAGTTTCTAGAAGCATTGGGACAAGTGATTCAAGGGCCTTATCTACGAAATGAAAATGCAAGAGAGGTGAGTTGAGCTCATCTAAGGCAACACAATCATCCTGCCTCTCCAACTCCTCCTCGGCAAGCGTGCTCCAGAACTCAATCGCTTGCAATGCAACTGGCTCTTCATCCCCTCTAACTGCCTCAGCTGTGAGGTTAAACAAGGTCTGCATGTATGGCTCGAGGTAGTCATAATAGATCGAGGCAATGGCGACTAGACACTCAAAAGCCGCTTGCCTTATCTCAGCTGATTCTTTCGAAACCGCAGTCTCACATACAACCTTCATGATGAAATTTCTCTCAACCTGGTTTTCAAAATTTGTCTGTGCAAAATCTAGGGCATTGTAGAGTGCTCTGATTGCTGCTAAGTGCACATCAGAATTGGGCTCAGCTGATGTCATGCCCTGTACTACAGCTGTCAGAACAGCATTGACCTGGTCTTGCTCAAGATCTTGTGGGGCCACCTCCTCACAAACATAACCTAAAGTCTCCAAAGTAGCCTGTTTGAGAGAACCAGGTGCAAATGCCTGGGTCACATTGCCTAATAGCTTCCCTATCAGGTCTTGCCATTCCTTTCTTGGAATTTCAATGGATGCCACCTTGGCAATGACTTGGGAAGAGGTATGCCGAGCCTCAGCCACAGAAGATCCAAGGGTTCTTAACAAAGATTCTTTGATCTGGAATTTTATGTTTGGGTCCACACTGACCCACTGCTGGGTCAGGTGCTCTTTGCGGGCAGACTCTTTTGCGTCTAGTGAGTTCTTTAGTATGATGCCAGCAAGGCGACGTGACTCGGGAGGTTTTTGATCATTTGACAGTTCAATTGAAAGGGAGAGGAGGAACTGAGGAAGGTTCTGCTCTTGGAACTGCTTCAGATTTGCCTCAGCGACTGTGCGGGTTTGGCCATCTGGTGATTGTGCAGCTAGAAGAGCTTGAGTAATTTCCATTGCCATTGTTATGCTGCAATAGCGGTGGATTCACGTGAGACTACATCGCAACAAGGAAGAAAAAGTATAAAAAATAACTTAAAACTGGCAACAAGCACTAGCCAATTGAACTGCTAAACCAAATTTTAAGCATCCCACATAACCTTTTCATTAATGCTTTTAGCGAAACACATTTGACCCATGTAATCCAGTACACCTTGATTAAATCATTAAATCAAGTTGAACACTTGAATGCAATAAAAATTAATTAATTAGAACTCATAGAGCAATAAATCCAGATCAACTATCCATTAATAAAATTGCATCTATTAACACCAATCAAACAGCTTTTACTTACTGAGTTAAACACAATAGAGCAATAAATCTCAATTTTAGGCACAGGATCCAAATAAATACAAAATAGAAAGACTATGCACCTTGAAATACCCTACACATTGACACTAATAGGAATAATGAAAATAGAGGGGGAAAAACCCAAAAGTCAAATGCAGGGTACATCAGCCAAAATGACTTATTATCATTATCTACTGCAGTAGTTGAGTCAGATATTTAGGTGTTTTACTTCAAGTCTTGAATAGCACTCGGTTTACAGTAAACAATAAGGCTTTTGTTAAGATTAACTCTCAATTGAACGAACAACATCATGCTTAAGCATAAACCCTAGGTAATGAGGACGAAAGGGTGGTAACGAAAAGAGAAAAAAAAAACTAAATTAGAAGAAAAAAAAAACCAGTCCAAGCACGAAAAATAAACCTAACAATCTAACATTTAAACAAATTATAAATTGAACGAATGTACATTTCCAACCAACATATACAATCGAGACCTAGAGGAGAGACAAAACAGATACCTGGCGATCAACTCCAGAAAACAGTAGTGCTCCTTTCAACAACCGAACGCCAGAATTAGTCAGTAGATTGATTGCTCGCAGAGAGGGCGAGAGGGGATTTCAAAATTTCAAGGGTTTTCGAATGGGAAGGAGAAGCGGGAGGGGCGTCGTGCACAGAGAAGCGGAGAGAGAAAAACCCTAAACATTTTTGAAAAGCACCTGGCTCACGTGAGATGCAACTTGCGATGGAGACTAAAACCCTGATAAGTTGGAGAGCGGATCGGGCGGAGAATCTTGTGGCGAGATTCGTTTCAGTTTCCAATCAAAACCTTCCCATGCGAATCGGACGGACTCACGAACATATAGCACGCTCCAGTGTTGCAGAGGAAAAGACGAAGAGGAGAGAGTGAGCGACTGTAGGGATCGAGTGAATAGTGTAAAGGTAGACTGTGAAATCCCAAATGGGCCAATATTTTATTCTTGTGGGCCTCAAGCGGGAATTCGTATCCTCAGACCGAAATTTTTTTTCTTGCCACCGTCGAAAATCGGAATTAAATCAATACCACTGGTTTAATCGGATTTCAGATTCCGCCACGTACGCGCACTGGATCTGCGCACGGATCTGATACGCGGACGGATCCGTGCGCGTAGCGGATCTGCGGACGGATCCGTGCGCTTAGCGGGTCTGCGGACGGATCCGTGCGCGTAGCCAATTTGCGGACTGTCCCTGACCCGTTCGCGCAGTGGAGATGCGTTCCTGTTACATTAGCCCTATATATCCAGAAAAGCAGTTCAATTTTTTATTCTTCACTCATTCTTCACCGAAGCTGCTGCATAGGTGCGTTTTTTACCTTATTTTTTTTTTTTCAAAAAAACATATTTTTTGTATTATTTTTTAATTTAGTGCATTATTTTGTAATATTTAGGTTCATTCAACCAATTATGATTGGAATTGCTTTATATTCTGGTGGTGAAGTATTACAAGGACCAAATGGCGCTTATTATAGCCACCAGATGCCGAGAATGTTCAATATCGGCTTAGGTTTGGATTTTAGAGGTATAAATAGGGAAGTGTACCAACAACTCGGTATTGACCACCGTAATTATGAACTGGTAATTACTGCAATGATCAATATTGGCCAAGGCAACCAAACCTGGTTCCAACAGTTTCCGGTACAAGACGATAGCAGTTGGGGGTTATATGTCGAAATGACAATGAATATGAGCACTCCTTTCAAGTTCCTGGAGTTATATGTGGTAGCCAACCCCAGACAAAACCCTAGACAGACTCCAGACAGAATACCAGACAATTGTTGCAGTTGACTCAGGGTTTGGGGCTCGAGCAATCCGTAGCGGGTCCAAGTCGGGCGCCATCCGTAGCGGGTCCTAGTAGGGTCCGATCTGACAGGGGTCGATCTCCAATTCCATCCTCGTCCTCTAGCCGAGTCCAATCTGAAAGGAACCGATCTGGAACCCCAGAACGGCTTTATTATGCTGATAATACGGACGACGATCCTGAAGAAAGGGAGGCAGAGGCTAATTGGGATGATGATGGGGACGGTGGGGTATCAGATCACAGTGATGAGGATACTGGTATTCCTGTGCTTGGCAGGCGGAAGTGGCCTTTATTGGGTCGTGGGGAAAGACATCCGTTTGAGCAATTTCATGACACATCAGGGTTTGAAGAGGCCGATAGCTCTTTTTTTGCGACATGTGAGGTATGTTTGTTAATTTATATTTAATTTTAATTTAATTATTAAATTGTTGTTATTAAAATGATGTTGTTCAATTTTTGTTGTTTCTTTTATAAATTAAAAGGGAGAAAGACATGAATTGTCTGAGGGGATGACATATGACAGCAAGGATAAGATGAAAGAAGCAATTAACCACTGGCATATCAAACTAAACAGGGAGATAAAAAATACACACAGCGATACCACCAGGCTGAGGTACAAGTGTGTTGACGCCCGGTGCAGGTGGTCGTTGGTTGCGAGGGCTACAGGCTTTGGTAATACTTGGGCCATCACGAAGAATGTGGCTAAGCACACATGCCACGCATCGGCTTCCAGGTTAGATCATGCACAGTTGACGTCCGCTATGGTCGCCAACTGTATAAAATTGTCATTGGAAAAAAATGCTGATATGTCTATCCGGGCAGTCGCTGACTTATGCGCTGAAAGGTACGAGGGTGTCGTTCCAAAGTACAACAAATTATGGCGTGGCAGAGAGTTAGCAATTGCTCGGGCCTTTGGTAGTTGGGAGGGGTCTTACGGGCTGATTGTCCCTTTGCTAGAGGCAATAAAAAGAACAAACCCGGGAACTGAATATAAGATTGTTTCAAAGCCAACCAAAAAGCAAGGGTATCGTTTTTTCATGAGAGCAGCATGGGTATGGGGACCATGTATTGCTGCAGTCGATCACCTCAGACCCGTCATCAGTATCGATGCTTGTTTCTTGTCTGGCAGATACAAGGGTAAGCTGTTAATTGTAACCGGATATGATGCAGAGAACCAGTTAATCCCGTTAGCATTTGGACTGGTAGAGAGCGAGGATTTTGAGAATTGGGGATGGTTCATGAAGTGGGTGCGGGAGTTTGTAATTGGTTCTGGCAGATTCATGTGTGTGGTATCTGACCGACACAAGGGCATAAAAAAGGTGTTTATTCAAGATGATTTGGGTTGGTGTGAGGAGAATGGGGAGTGTGCCCACCGCTACTGCTCTCAACATGTGTTTGAGAACTTCGGAAAACACACTAAGGATAAGGTTGCTTCCACTTTTTTCAAGGTTATGGTTAAAAGAGAAGAAGATTGCAAGAAGGACTTGAGGCAATCAGGAGGCGAAATCCTGATTGGTTGGCTTATTTGGATACATGTGGCAAATATAATGAAAATGATGAGGAAGAATCGCCTAAGCCATGGAAGGTGTATCAAGCTATGGATGATGGATCTCGTTGGGAAATAATGACTAGCAACGGCTCCGAATCGCTCAACAATGTCTTCGCCACTTCTCGAAGGTTTGTATTTTGTAATCCTTCTATATTTTTATTATCGTTTTCTTCATTTAATTGTAATTTTTAATTCTCGTAGGTTACCAGTTGCCGCAATCATTGAGGAGACGTTCTACAAGTGTGTCAGTTGGTTTGTTCAGAGAAGAGAGAAGGCTGTGCAATTGCAAGCAGCAGGTTAGCTTTTTTCCACTCGCGTACATAAGAAGCTGGATAAGCACATCGACAAGGTTGGAAAAATGTCAGCGCTTGCATTCGGCCATCATGGAGAATTTATGGTGACCTCACATGGCGAAAAGATTAATTTTGACATGGAGAATGGCAGCTGGGTGCACACGTCTAGCGACTGCAGGTACAAGGTAGTTCTGAGGAACGACCATGAGGTGGAATGTATGTGTCAGAAGCCTCAGATGGTCGGAATACCATGTGTTCATGTGATGGCGGTTTGTCGCTTAAGGTAAAATTATGTTTTATTTAATTTGGAACTTGAAATTAGGGACCGCATTACTTACTAATTTGTTAACATGATAGGAGCTTGGATCCAAATGACTTCGTCAATCACTATTACAACATTCAAAAACTCATCGACACATGGAGTGGTGAATTTCATATGTATGACAATCAATGTGATTGGCCGGTGTACGAAGGAGATATCTTAGTTCCAGAGCATCGGTTGGTGAAGTTGGGTAGGAGACGGCACAACCGCATCCAAATGTGGATGGATGTATTGGAAGGACGACGAAGGGGTCACCAAACCAGCAGAGAAACTCTCGAGAGGAATGCGAGAAGAAGAAGGGATGCGAGAGAAAATACGCAATAAGGTCAAGAGGTGGTAGTAGAACTGTTGTTTTTGTCTGTTTTTAATGGTAGTAGAACTCATGTTTTTAATTAAAGTAGAACCTATGTGTATTTTTATTGCAGTAGAACTTATGTGTATTTTTATTGCAGTAGAACGGATGTTTTGTTTAAGTCGAAGTGATTAGTTTGAATGATGTAGAACTCATGTTTAAGTACCTGCGAATAAACCATTTTATCAATATTTCAAAATATGATTACCGTACCTGTATTGAAATAATAAAATAATATAAAAAACTTACAATCTGTGCAGCCGGACCACCGCTAGGGATGAAACCGTACTAAGTGGAGGTCGTGTCGCGTGGTACATGAAGCGGCTTCGCATTTATCTCTGAGATCTGACCGAACATGTACACCGTGAATGCACAATTTTCCTGGTACCACTGCCGATAACGCTGGTCCCACTCCTCGAAAGCATAAGTCTGATACATATCAGGAACCATGTCATCCGGACTCATATCCTCCAGTCTCCGTACATGCAAGGCGTGCTCCATCCGCCAATTCTTCGCTACCGCGGTGCACAACGGCTGGTGAAGATCATACCAGTCGTCCTTTGTGATAGGCGGCGGGACTGGAAAAAACTGGGCCATACCAAACTGTCTCATCACCCGTCCAGGGTAATAATGCTCAACAACCTGGTAGTAGATAAGCGGTACCTGCCAATATTTTTCAAAGTCTAAGTATCAATTTTAAACTACAATATGATTATGAAATTGTAAACTAGAAAATAAAAAAATAACTCGCACCTGAGCAAACCAGGACTGTCGCTCGCGACTGCAGATGTCTGGAAGTTTTGTAAGAAAACAGTAAGGCACTTCATCTTGCTCAAAAACCTCGACCCAAAAATCATACGGCCTCCACTCGACATGTAGATCTGGAGTCATCTGCTCGAACTGAGTGCGGAAAAACCAAACTCCCGAAGGCTTGCCGTGCGGAGTCGCGACAAAGGTCTTTCTTGCGCAGAATCTCTGAGCATACGCAGGACATGTCTCCCCGTCCGGATGACCCCAGTCTGGAGCCCAACCGTCTACTGATGGTTGCGGACGACCAAATGGAAATCTCGTCCACGACCAATGCTAAAGGAGACCAATCGGTCCGTACAGACCAGATTTGTCAACCTATTTTCATACAAGTTGCGGTTATTTTTAATACAATAAGAGCAAATAATTTATTTACAAAAAGAAGATTAAGTAATTTATACCCGGCACGCAGTGCATAAGCCTCGGTACAGACATGCCAAGACCGCCGCACCCCAATTCATCTGTGGAGGGTCTGCCAAGTCCCTCAGCCACTCCAGCATACAAGCAGGGACGGTGCTCCCAGAGGAATCTGGGAACAACCAGTAGGAGAACAACTCCATGATATAAGCTCGGGTCCACTGATCTACCAGAGTCGGAGGCGCATTTTCTCGCAAAGGTCCTCTATAAATACAAACTAATTTAGTACAGAGTATCAAGCATCGCAAATATTTACTATTATAAAAATACAACTTACTTGAAAGCCGCCCGTAAAAAAGGTATACTGATGTCGTTCTTCGAAGCAACCTTCGACCTCTTGAGGGCCCTTTCCTTCATCAGGTTGGATCCTAGCAGTTCTTCGACATCCTTTGTGAAGTCCCCGTACTCCACACCCGTCACAGCCCGTCCAGTAATAGGCAGTCCCCAAAGACAACTGACATCCTGGAGAGACACCGTAATCTCTCCAACTGGCAGGTGGAATGTGTGTGTCTCCGGCCGCCACCTCTCGACCAACGCAGATAGAAGAGCAACATCTGCAATAATGGGGGTCAGCTGTGAGACATGCCACAACCCCAAACTCTTCAACGCGGGAGCGTATCGCTCATCGTAGACTATACTCATCTGATTGTTCCGCGTCCCCGTCAAGGTATGAGTCTGCATTCAATTTCAAAACAAACAAACATATAACTTACATATTTTTAACTAAATAAAATTTCAAATTATTTGGATTTCTCAAAACGTAAACTTACATATGCATTTCTAATCTTGTGCTCCTCGAATTTATACCAGCAAAGAGGGCTGATGCTCTCTTTCGTTATATTTGGAAATATCGTACGGGCCAGTGATAAATCCAACTGTACGTCATCTTGCGTACGATTTTCTTTGCTACCGCTGGTTGACGCCATACTGACATCAAATTAATTAATTTTGTCAATTTTAGGCTCTATCGATAATATATCATCATTCTTGGATGGATCGGTAAAAAGTCATACAATACGGCCATTCAGAAAAATAAATTTCTGATTTGGTCCATTTCTACTCAATTTTTGTCTAAATACAACAATGTCAAAATAATTGGACATTTGGACATTTCTAAATTCAACAATATTTGGACATTTCTAAATATTTGGACATTTTTAAATTCAACAATATTTGGACATTTCTAAAAACAATCTAAATACAACAATATATTATTGCAATATTTGGACATTTCTAAAAACAATCTAAATACAACAATATATTATTACAATATTTGGACATTTCTAAATTCTAAATTATAATTCACAGTTCTAAATTCTAAATACATTTCACAATTCTAAATTGGTCTTACACAAATTTTTTGGCACCCAACTAAATTAAAACTAAACTACTTAATAAAAATAGACCAAATAAACTAAACTACTATTTTGGTCTAATTTACACAAATATTTACATAACTACACAATATTTTAATCTAATTTACAATATACTACTATTTTGGTACCTAACTAAACTAAACTACTTAATAAAAAATTAAATAACAAAATTTAACTTTAAAATAAAAAAAAAATTACCTTTACTGGAGGGCTGCGCGGCTTGGGGTGTGGGGTGCTGCTGCTGGGGCTGGGAGCGCTGGGGTAGGGCAAAACCAGTGCGCTGTGGGGTTTTATCATTTTCTAACACGTCCGCACAGCCACTACGCGCACGGATCCGTCCGCCGACCCGCTACGCGCACGGATCCGTCCGCAGACCCGCTACGCGCACGGATCCGTCCGCAGACCCGCTAAGCGCACGGATCCGTCCGCAGATCCGCTACGCGCACGGATCGGTCCGCGTATCCACCATGCGCACGGATTTGGGATCCGTGCGCAGATCCAGTGCGCGTACGTGGCGGAATCTGAAATCCGATTAAACCAGTGGTATTGATTTAATTCCGATTTTCGACGGTGGTAAGAAATTTTTTTTCGGATCCTCAGATATATGTCGATGAAATTTCGGAATATCAACGCTCCAATTAAATAGTTTGTGTTTTTTTTTTTGTTAAATATATTTTTTATAGATAGAAGTTTAAATTTAGTTAAAAACACATCCGCTACGCGTATTGTCGCACGTCTTACAACATTATGCGAACAACCTCTAAGTTACGCCTCTCTCTGGAAGTTTTTTCGTTTGAGCGCCTCTAGCTCGATCTTTGCCTCTCTCTTTGCGACTTCGCCTCCCTTCACTGTCTCTCTCAGACTGTCAGTCCGATCTTCGATTCCAAGAGGTCCCATCGATCTTTGATTACAACTTCGAGGTGCATTTATTGGCGCTCAGATCCTTCGACATTTTGTATTATAATAGTTAACATGCTTCGACATTTATTGACAAACGTGACCAATTACGTTTGAACACGGCACGTTTGGGCACGGCGTGACGCCGTGCCGTGACCACCTTCGACATTTTAGTCACAGCACAACACGACACGTGCGACTATTCACTTGTTCACTGCATGGCACGATACGAGATTAAAATCACAACGTGTTAGTCACGATACAGCACGGCACGACATGTTTTTACGACTCTAATTCTGGGTTAAAGCTCCCAAACAGCTTTGCACACTTGGCATAATACTTTATCTACTCTTTTCTTTTCATACTTTTCAATTATAGGAAATAGGATTGGGGCAAATAATGGATTAATTATTAATTTGAACAATATTTTCTCAAATCAAGTTAAAAAGTTCCAAATAAAAAGTTGTGGGTATATTATTAGTTTTATATATTGATTATGAATCCCCATCTCTCGTTTATTTTCATTTCAAGTTTTTTACTCATTAGTTGACATGCTTGCATTTTTTGTTGGTACTAAATTTCTATTATATTTTATTATATTTACTCTAATTAGGATGATACTTTTTTTTGTTATAATTCTGAATCTTATAAAGAAGTTAATTAGTGAAAATAGTTGATCATATATTCGGTTTCTATGACATATATCAAGCATGTTAAATAAAAGTGAGCATAATATTACAATTATATTGATTCATAATAATATATTTACCATTTGTTTTAGAAAAAAACACATTTGAATAAAGCATATATTTTTTTTGCTCCACAGGATCAAATCATTTTCGAATTACGAATTTTTGACACCACCAAACCGAACTAGAATAATTCATTTGTCACTATGTTACATATTATATTGATTATCGCCACACAGAAACACTGCTGCATCCGTCACAGAGGATGAGTGAGAGGAGTTGAGAATTAGCTTGACAAATTCAAATTCGGATCCGGTGAACTAACTCAAAAGTTGGGTTTTGGATCGGAACCGTCTAATTTGAATCCGTGACCATTCATTTAAAGTGGAGCGCACGCATCCCGAACAACATATTCGAATCCCGAAACAATCTTGAGCGACGCATTCGATTCGAACGGTCCCGATCCAAAACTCAAAAATTGAGTTACTTTAGGGGATTTGGACCCGACATATTCTGGGTTAAAGCTCCCAAGCAACTTTGCACATTTGGGCATAATACTTTATCTACTGTCTTTCCTTTTCATACCTTTTTATTATAGGAAATATGATTAGGGTCAATAATGGATTAATTATCATTTTTTTGACAATATTTTGCCACATCAAGTTAAAAAATTTCAAATAAAATGTTGTAGGCATATTATTAGTTTTATATATTGATTGCAGGGGTGAATCCACGATTTTCATGAGGGGTTGGTGATGGGAAAGATGTAAAAAATAGTTAATCAGGTTCAAATCCATTAACTAATTGGTACTAGATAAAAAACAATAATTTTAACTTATAATTTTTAATGCTTCGACTTTATAATTTATGATGCTCTAACTTATAATTATAATTACCAATCATAATTTAAGAATTTTTTTAATTATAACTCTAAATTTAACCATAATTACATATCAGAATTTCAGAGGGGAGCAAAAAAAAATTCAGGACGACCAAAGTCGGTCGGAACTCGGAACCGATAGATATCCATAAAAGTTCAAAATCCAAGGGGAGCAGTTGCCCCTCCTAGTCCAATATGGATCCGACCCTGATTGATTGTGTATCAATTTGAATGTTATTTAATATTTAATCAAATTTATCACTTTTATGCACCTTATCATCTTATGTAACTACTGTCGTCAAGATTTGGATTGACATTTCAACTGGGGTCAAGAGTTAAGAAAACGTTAATCAGGTAATTACCGAAAAAGATGCTTATGAATACCCATCTCTCTTTTCTTTTTATTTCAGGTTTTTTCCTCATTAGTGGGCATGCTTGCATTTTTCTATGAAATATATCAAGCATGTTAAAACTTAAAAGTGAGCATAATATTATAATTATATTGATTCAAAATTATATTTACCATTTGTTTAAAAAAAAACACATTTGAATAAAGCATATTTATGTGATTTAAAAAAAAAAAAAATCTGATAGGGCCATGTTCTCAAGGCCCTTAAAATATAACCTTAGGCCTATGAAAACCTGAAATTCGGATCTCTTTCTAGTAGTCAGTCGGGAGCCAAGATGAAAAGACTCAAGGCCCGAGATCCATGAATATGGATCTGGAGACAAAAAAGGCTCAACAAAAGGCCTAAAAAATACAGGCCTGACCCGAAATTGGCTTTCACCGTCTTAATGCGGGATAACCACCACGTGGTTGAAATAACCGTTCCATCTCTCATAATCGCACGAGATGGTGGTTATGAAATAGCCTATATAAGACAGAAAGGCCCATTGAACATGAGTCGAAATTTTACACAGAGAGATATCGCATAGGTCAGAGTCCTCTCTAACATCATCCGAATTCTCTCAGCCCGCTCACATCTCGGCCTGCCATCCTGCAGCAGGACGAGCCCAATTCAGATACTTCACCACATACGGCCTACTCTCTTCGAGATAAAACGTATCAAAATCCATCAAAACCATCACTCGTATTGTTTTCAAAACCAACAAAGCCAAGCCCTGCCCATAATTTGGATAATTCCATGACCAGAATTCCTTCTAGAATAATTTTGAATTTAAAAAAAAAAGTTGAATGTCGTAGCCGTTACAATAATTTTCTAGAACGTTCCTGGGTACATTTCCCTTGACCTAACGATCATTAATTATAATACAAAATGAATAAAACCCAAAATGTATGATAAATACATTGATATTAGCTGGCAGCCACTGTCCGCCGATAACATCGAGGTTTCTTTCCTTCTATATAAAGGTCCTTAGTACCTTATCATCGTCAATAAAAAAAAAAAATATGAAAAATGAAAAACCTCCCTTTTTCCATAAATTCTCTAAATCTCGCCATGGCCTTAGCTGGTTGATGCAGGAAGAAGGAAGCTAGGATGGAAGAAATTTAGAGAAGCGGACAATGGCGGAAGACATTACCTAGTAAGGAATTTCTTTTTTCCATAACTAATTTTGATGGATTTCATTAGATTGTAAGGTCCAAATTGCGCTGCAAATTAAATCCACAAGTTTCTTTTATGTCTAGATTTTCTTTCATTTGGTTTTAAAAAATATCGGTAATTATAAAGATCCCAATGCTAATTGTTTGTTGTTATCTTATGAAGTATTTCAAGCAATTTTGATATCCAACATATTCCATTAAATTATATCGTGGCATTCAAATATATATATATATATATATATAGTACTAATTTTCAAATAAGTTCGTCATATATTTCTTTCTAAAAACATCATTAATTGTAGAAATAAATTAATATTTGGTTGACAATGCTATGTAATGAAAGCTAATCAAGGCAAGAACTTGTGTATAAGATATGACAACATAAATCTAGACAAAGAACCAGGATTTAAATTGAAACAAATATAGAAGTAATGTGCTCTGGTTTGGTTATTGATAAGCCATAAAACCATAAAACTGTTTTTATTAAAGAGGTCGGTTAAAACAAAGAATTTGAACTTTTTATTCCATAGCTTGTGTTTATGTTGCGGTTAGTTCGTGAGATGCAGTTTCTTAGAGTTGATTTAGTAGGCAAGAGAAACCTTCTAAATACCAAATTAGATCTAGGATCCTCATGTGCCAAAACTACTGATTATATTTCCAAACAAAAGAAAAATAAATGAAGAAATTAATTTACTTCAATATACCAAAATTTTACCGCTCTTATGAAACATATATCAATTGTTTATAAACTATACAATAGTTCCCAATTCCATATATTTCTACTAAAGAACGCAAAAGAAAAAAAGAAAAAAATTGGTCTAGGTATGACTCAATTACAAAAATTAATCGACAAAGGATCTAACTAGTTCGGTACTGGGATTTGAAACTAAGATCCTTTCTAAATGCCATATTAGTGCAAGCAAGCCATGAGCTCAATGCATGTTACTTTAGGCCCTTCCATTCAGAGATGATCTATACATCACTTGAACTTATTGGGCAACCAATAAATTGCAAAAATGTTACATAACCTTACCATGCAACATATTTTGTTGTGCCAAAGTTCAAATGTTTTATGGTTCTGTCTCTTTGAAGGAAGTGAGTTTAGAAAGTGTATATGTCTCAGTCTCAGATTTCAGTACCGCACAAGTTAGTTCCTTATTTGTTGTTCTGTATTGGTCATTATCAATTCACTTTTACTTTTTTCTTATTCTTTTTTGCTTCTTATTTAAAAAGTTAGTTTCAGTAACCCATTAAATAAAATGCTTGGAGATATTAGACAATATTGACATGTCAAGAACCAACGGAATAAGCAGGATAAAAAAATATGTAACACGAAGAGGGATCCAATTACACCATTTTTTTGACACATCTTGACACTGTTTTTTTATAGGTTAATTTTGCAATTTCAAAATTCAAACAATCGATCCGAACCGTTCAACATGATCACCATATTAAAATGTACTTGGAGATCAAATTTTATATTTTTTAAAATTTTTTTACTATTTATTAAGATGGTTACAAAATCGCTGTTTTTCAATGGTTTGAAAACAACGAATTTGTAACCATCTTAATAAATAGTAAAAAAATTCAAAAAAATGTAAAACTTGATCTCCAAGCACATTTTAATATATCCATCATGTTGAACGGTTTGGATCGACTATTTGGACTTTGAAAATGGTAGGTGTCAAAATGTGTCAAAAAAAACGGTGTAATCCGATCCCTCCTCATGTAACATAAGCTTTAATCGTATCATCTTCACAAGTTTATGCTTAGATTACAAAATAATTGTCAATGAAAGGAAACTTATCTTAGTAATTGTAACGGTTCGTAATACGCAAACAATGTTCTAGTAAAATATTTTATCGCATTCAATGTCTGCGAGGCATCTTATAAAGCATGCATTATCTATTTTTTTTCCGAACAATAGAATAATAAATGAAGAAATTAAATTATTCCATTATACCAAAATATTATCGCTGTTACAAAGCATATATATATCATCTGTCTTATTATCAATACTATAGCTTCCATTTTCATATATATTTTAGTAAAAAGAATGCAAAAGAAGAAAAGAAAGAGATTGGTGTAGGTATGACTCGAGTATAGAAATTAAACTACAAAGGATCTAACTAGTACAGTACCAAGATCTGAGACTAAGATCCTTTCTAAAAGCCATAATATTAGTGCAAGCTAGGCATTAGCTTGATGCTACTTTAGGTCTTTCCATTCAGAGATGACCTATACATCACTTGAACTTATTGGGCAACCAAGAAATTGCAAAAATGTTGCATATCTTATCATGCAATATTTTTTGTTGTGCCAAAGTTCAAATATGTTACGGTTTGTTCTCTTTGAAGGAAATCGGTTTAGAAAGTGTATATGTCTCGGTCTTAGATTTTAGTACTGTACAGGTTAGATCCTTTGTTGTTCTGTATTAGTCATTATCAATCCAATCTTATTTTTTCTTCTTCTTTTTCTTGTTTAAGAAGTTAGTTTTATTAACCCATTAATTAAAGTGCTTAAATATATTAGACGTTATTGACACGTCAAGAACTAAAGGTAAATGTACTATTTCTCAAATAATTAAGTTCATCATAATTTTGTTTCTGAAAACATTATTAATTGTACAAATGAATTTACTTTTGGTTGAAGCTATGATGAATGCTTATCAAGGCAAGAACCTGTCTAGATCTTCATGTGCCAAATCTATTGTTTTTATATTCAGAAAAAACAAAAATAAATGAAGAAATTAAAATATTCCAATATGCCAAAATTTTCTTGCTCTTAGAAGCATATATCATATGTTTTATTATCTATACTATAGCTCCCAATTCAATATATGAAGAACGCAAAAGAAGAAAAGAAAGAGATTGGTCTAGGTACGACTCAATTACAGAAAATTAATCGACAAATGATCTAACTAGTTCGGTACTGGGATTTGAAACTAAGACCCTTTCTACATGCCATATTAGTGCGAGCTAGCCATGAGCTTGATGCTACTTTAGGCCCTTTCATTCATAGATGATCTATACATCACTTGAACTTATTGGGCAACTTATAAATTGCAAAAATGTAGCATGATCTTATATATCAAGCAATATTTTTTGTTGTGCCAAAGTTCAAATGTTTTATGGCTCTTCTTTGAAGGAAGTGAGTTTAGAAAGTGTATATTTCTCAGTCTCAGATTTCAGTACCGCACAAGTTAGTTCCTTTGTTGTTCTGTATTGGTCATAATCAATCCACTCTTTTTTTCTTGTTCTTTTTTGCTTCTTATTTAAAAATTTTATTTTCAGTAACCCATTCAATAAAATGGTTGGAAATATTAGACATTATTGAGATGTCAAGAACCAAAGAAAAAATGCAAAATAATTGTTCGTGAAAGAAAACTTATCTTAGTAATTGTAATGGTTCCTAACATGTAAACAATGTTCTAGTAAAATATTTTATCGCATTCAATGTCTGCGAGACATTTTTTAAAGCATGTATTGTCGAAAAATAGAAAAACTATGAAGAAATTAAAATATTCCATTATACCAAAATATTCTTGCTCTTATTAAGCATGTGTTATCTGTTTTTATTATCTATAATATAGCTTCCATTTCCATATGTATTTTAGTTAAAATAACGCAAAAGAAGAACATAAAGAGATTGGTCTAGATATGACTCAAGTACAGAAATTAAACTACAAAGGATCTAACTAGTACAGTACCAAGATCTGAGACTAAGATCCTTTCTACAAGCCATATTAGTGCAAGCTAGCCATGAGCTCGGTGCTACTTTAGGCCTTTCCATTCAGAGATGAACTATACACACTTGTAACTTATTCGGCAACCAATAAATCGCAAAAATGTTTTATGGTTCTTTCTCTTTGAAGGAAATCAGTTTAGAAAGTGTATATGTCTCGGTCTTAGATTTTAGTACTGTACAGGTTAGATCCTTTGTTGTTCTGTATTAGTGATTATCAATCCAATCTTATTTTTTCTTGTTTAAGAAGTTAGTTTTATTAACCCATTAATTAGTAATGTTTCATTTTGTTCTTGCATTATTGACACGTCAAGAACCAAAGGAAAATGTACTATTTCTCAAATAATTAAGTTCATCATAATTTTGTTTCTGAAAACTTTATTAATTGTACAAATAAATTTACTTTTGGTTGAATATGCTATGCAATTAATGCTTATCAAGACAAGAAAAAAAAAAACTGAAACCATAATTATCTTCTGGTATATATGTTCAGGAATTTTCTAGAATGAACCAATTCAACCAGAGTATATGGAGTTAATCAAGTTTGAAATAATACTGTTTCTCTCTATTGCTGACTATTTTTTATCATGTCAGGAACTTTGATTCTGTCAACAAGGGTCAAACATTTTTTTTAAGGTTAGCGACTTTTTTTATCTGAAAGCACTGAGTCTTTATCTTGCATCTCTGCTTGATATATGTTATCATGTTTATACCCCTCTATCTCTGTCTCTCGACATCTCTATGTTTGACTTGAATGAAAAGGTATGCCTCTGAAACGTCTCTTTATCCTTTCCAACCACACTTAAGTATTTCGCTACATATGTTTCATTTTGTTCTTTTACTGGACCAGGAGCAATGTCACTTACTGAGCTAAAACCAATTTGAGTTTACTGATATGCTAATTTTTTTTGGTGAATAGGACGTACACAACCAAATAATTCTCCATTGTTCAAAATATTCATTTGAAGCTAAAAAAAAAGTTCGAAGAAAAAAAAGAGAAACTGAATAACTAAAAAAGAAGACAATTATAACAAAATGAAAAATACAAACAAAAAACTGACAAAAAAATTAATTACTTCAAATATCATTAAATCTGTATGAGTTGCATTTGAGATTTTTTTTATTAAGGTTAGACGGCTTGGTGCCACTAACAATTTCATTAAACAAGAAAAAGTTATTTACAAAATTATACAAAATTTTACATTATACGCCTCTCAAATCATACAAAGTTATTTGAGATTATTTTCCAATTTGACGGGCAACATTTGCTGCAAATCAAGTACATTCATCCTCCTTAGTGTAGATTAAGCTGTCAACTGGGCAAAAACTGGGCAAACTGTTGACTTGATCCCCTGGGTGTAAAACCAGTAAAAGTGTCTATTTGGCCGTTTGGATTGGAATAGCAATGTTCTTACTTCAGCTATATACTGATCTTGAGTCCAAGAGGAAAGTCAGCATGTATTTTTGGCTGTGCCGGAAACAGGTGAATGCACTTGCTCTCAGGTAGGCCTTTCTCAACTTAATTTCATATGTTCTACTTTGTTTTGATCTTTGAATGGTTGTTTGGTCTTTTACATTTTATCATCTATTTGGGCCCATAACACACTTGTAGCAGCTCATATTATATGGGGACCAGGATACATGGTGAGAAAAACAATTATGAACTTGTGTTAATTGCTAACTATTGGTACTGGATTTTTTTTTGTTTTTTGAAATGTTGGTTGAGGCTACCAAGTTGAACTATTTGTACTGGATTGATGTAAAAGTATTGTTATTTCAACTCCTGGATTAAATTGTTTGGATCTGGTCATTTTGGGAGATTTAGTTATGCCCAACGTGACCATTAATGAATAAACAACCTTTTTGTTAACAGTGCACTTTGTTTTTCTGAAAGTTGAGTTTGTGCAAGAACTGCTTTATTAATTTGAGCAATTCATAGTGCTGATATAATCGTCAAGTTTGGTTGCATCACCTTTTGCAATTTAGTTCCTAGATGGCTTGTCTGAATCAACCAACCGTGATTTACTCCCCATATGTACATTATTTGGACAGAAAGAGAGATGTGCTTCTATCGTTATAAATAAGAACAATGAAACATACTAAAACAAATTAATGATTAGGCAATCAACTGAAAACCATTTGGGGCCCATATACATGGGCGGAGGCAGGATTTCATGGAATGGGGTTAAATTTTTTTTTTTTAAATAAGAATGATGAGTGAGAGAAAGATAATATAAAATAAAAAGTATTACATGTAAGTTTTTGATTTTTTTTTATTAAAAAAATTCTAAAATGTTAGAAATTTTCCAAATTATACAGAAATCAATTTTTTTTTAAGAATGGAGGTTAATAGTATAAAATTTTACAAAAAAAAATATGAGGGTTAATTTTTGTACTCCTAACATTTTACTATAAAAATTATAAAATAAGTATATTTTTAGTAGGGAAGGGATCCAATTACACCTTTTTTGGTGACACACTTTGACACCTATCATTTTTAAAGTCCAAATAGTCGATTTAAACCGTTCAACATGATGGATATATTAAAATGTGCTTGGAGATCAAATTTTACATTTTTTTGAATTTTTTTGCTATTTATTAAGATGGTTACAAAAATCGTTGTTTTCAGACCATTGAAAAACAGCGATTTTGTAACCATCTTAATAAATAGTAAAAAAATTCAAAAAAATGTAAAATTTGATCTTCAAGCGCATTTTAATATGGTGATCATGTTGAACGGTTCGGATCGACTGTTTGGATTTTGAAGTCGCAAATTTGTGCTATATAAAAAACGGTGTCATGATGTGTCACCAAAAAAGGTGTAATTGGATCCCTCCTCTTTTTAGTATTAGTGTATTAGTTTTTGAAAAAAGAATGGGTCAATTGACTCCATTCTTGTATAGTGATGATATAAATACCATAACACAAAACCAAAACTGAGCATATATCAGTACAAAAAGCTGTGTCATTACAAATAGTGCAGTACTAGCTGAATTAAACTGACAGCGACAAGTGCTACGTACTACTGTTGTAACAACTTAAAAATCCAACGATGCTCGATTTATCACACTAAAACATAAAAAGAAGAAAAATCAAATGTGCTCTGATATAATAATCTCTATATTCTCTAATTGTTTCCTGTTTGGGAGCAATGCCTTGTCGATTTTATGGACTCTAATATAATATTTTGAAAATTTGATACGAACCAGCTTAAGTTTCTTGCATCGAGAAAAGTCCATCCACATCAAATTATCCATCAATTGGTGGATGCCAGTTTCCTCCTCATGACAATGTCTTGCACACATGTATAAGGTAATCTTTTGAAGATTAATTAGGTGCTTGCTGAAGTAACAATGTAACTGGATTGAAATTACAAGTCATGCACCAACTACCAATATGCAAATCCGTTACTAGAGTGAGAAAAATGGCACGGCGGAGCCGGCTCTGTCACGGAACGGCACAGAACAACATGGCACGCGTGTCAGTTACGTGCCGTGACTCGCGTGTTCCGAGTCGTGTTCATTTTTTGAAACTTTAGCATGGCACGGCACGTAGTCACGCGAGTCACGTGTAATTAGGACCATTAGATATTGATTTAATGGTGAATCTTGAATAAACTAACCTAAATTATAATTAAATAGTCACGCGAGTCACGTATGGTCACGGTACGTTTAGGCACGGTGTGACCATTTACGTGCCGTGACTACACCTTGGCATTTTAGTCACGGTCATAGTAACATGATTCGTGTTTTATTCGCGAATAAAACGCGAATAAAATGTTTTTTGGAGGTTTCCGAACAGAACAGCGAATAAAACGGTTGACCGAATTTTTACCGATTTATTCGCGAATAAAACGCGAATAAAACGTTTTTTACGAATTATTCGCGTTTTATTCGAAAAATTCGCAGCATTGGAAATTTTTGAAAATTTTGGAGGCAGAGTGGGCTGAGGCAAAATTTTTGAATTTTGCAGCCACATGGGGCTGAGGAGGCAAAGTGCGTATTCTCAAGATATCTCAATTTTTGCATGACTATGTACGGTGCCTATTGGGGGCAGCGCAGGGGCCCACTATTAATTGTGCCTTGAAATTTGTGCAGAATGTAATTGAACGGTTGAGATTTTCCAAAAAGTCACTCAAAGTTTGAGATATCTCAGAGGATGCGAATTCAGCTTTTGAGAGGCATAATGAATTTGAGACAGTTTTCTGTGATCATACTAATGTAGCGCTCTATATAAATTAAATTTTGAATTTTGGAAATTTTTTTTTTTTGCTTTCTTGTTGTACCGAATCATTCCCGAATTATACCCGAATTATTTCCGAATCACGAATTTTTGACCTAACCGAACCGAACCCGAATAATTCATTTGTTACTATGGTCACGGCACGGCACGAGATCAAGTCACGGCGTGTTAGTCATGAAACGGCACGGCACGTTTTTTCCATTCTATCCATATCCGTTAGGTTATGGAATGCTCGGAGCTTTGGTAACGCTGCTTCCAATATACTCTGCACACATCATGGGAGGAAAAAAAAAAATATTCAGAAAATTTAAGATGCTAGTTGAGATTCATCACGATATATTTTTACAGCAGACATGTTAGAGATCCACAATATTGGCCCATATTGCCATATCGTAGCAAACAAGATATTTTCCATATTAGCACGGCACGTCACGTATTTAGATTCGTAATTAGTTCTTCTTTTAATTAACACTATTTTCGTAGAGCAACTCCTACCCGGTTATTTTACAAATTTTATTTTATTATTTTCTTCTTGATAAAACTATTGTTGTAAATTTACTTGCAAACCAAAATTTTATATTTTTTAGAATTTTTTTACTATTTTTTTAGATAGGTAGAAAATCACTTAAACAGAATTTTCAGATTAGACTTTCCTCCACATTTCCATAAAAAAGAACGAAAAATTTGGTTTTGTAGATTGTCCAAAATAAATTTTTAAAGATCGGCTATCAAAACAGCAAAACTGCAGCTGAAAACAAAATACCAGCAAATACCCTTGCCTTTGTATGACCTTTAAGCATGGAAAAAGAACTTCAAAAATCATGAAATTTCACAGAGAGGTAAGATTGAACTCTCCTCTGTAAAATCATATGTTATACCAAAAATTCTGTTTATTATATTGCTCAGAATCAAGTTCCAAATTTACAATAAAATGAAAATGTTTCATGTAACAATACACATATATAATGCTAGGATAAATGCCAAATAAATATGCAGAATATATGACAATCCCCTCAATCCCTTGAACCTCATGTTCCATGTATGCACATTAAAATCACATTATCATATGATTAAATCCCATGTTTAGGGTTGTTTTCTGCTGATGTAAAATCATTACTCAGGCTGAAAGGTACCCTCCTAAAATTGATAAAAGTGAAGGGTAGAAGTGTAAATAAACCAAACTTACTCAATCCCTACATGTTCTTTGTTAGTCCTCCTACAGGATTGTAAAACCCAATCATCAAAAACAAGTCTTTTGATCCCCTGAAACCTCATTACAAAATCTAATTTTCTGTTGAAATGTGAAACGTTATCAATTTGGCTAAGTACTGGTTTAACATAAAAGTCCTAGTTGAATGTAAATTGAACATGCTCAAAACCATTTCTAGGCCATGCCTTGACAGAAACCAAGCACTGAAATCAACCGAACTCGTTAAAAGGATGTAGTAGATACTGTGTCTTGTGTGTCAGCATGTACTGAGACCAACCCCCAATGATAAAACCTTCAAATTGATTCAAACCAGCTCCAAATGAACCCAAATTAAATCTTCCATGCTTCTAAACCAAAATTGAGCGTGTTCAAACATCATCCAGCTCTTTAGATTACCAAAATACCCCTTTTACTCAAATCCAAATGATTTATTTATAAATTACCAATAAAATTTATGCATGTATTGCTTAAGCATAAAAATACAAATAAATAAATATATCTTGCATAATTACATCATAATACAAGTACACACATGTCCAATAGTGAGAACCAATAAAATCCCAAAGCCAGTACATGAGCATCTCCTTTAGTCCCATTATTTAGTTCACAAAAACATATGCACAAATCCTGTAATGAACGAGGTATTTAGTTTGACTCGTGAAAGGTCCGCTGATGTAATTAACGACGGGAGCTTGCGTCCGTCGGGAGTAAACATCCCCACAATCAATAAACTCTCTCGATTGACCGATTATGAATAATAGGCCCATCGAGGGTGAACATGAATAAATAGCAGGAAGAAATGAATGTCTCAAGTTCGATGCCCTCTCCATGTCTTGAAAACAGAGAGCACCGAACCCTGAAACATTATACGCATGCACACACTTTCCCTTCAGTGCAACTTTCTGCGCCCTACAATATGTTCTTAGATGCATATGTCAGTGAGTCATAACATATTGTATTCACAACATTGGCAACAACAAATCCGGACTCAAGACCCAGCAAGCGATCCAAGTCCGATCCGTACGGATGCATGAGAGAAAGGATGACAGCGACAGAGACAGCTAAACAAACTATCCGTTGGATGGGGTCCTTCAAATATGGATCCTATGGTACTGGGATAGATGCACTTGTGGACATGCATGAATTTACAAATTAATGATGCATGCAATTGATGATGAAATGAAATGAAACTCTTAGTTGTCAATCACATGGTGGTGGTGCCCATGTTTTTGGTTTTATGTGTTCTTCAATAAGGATGTAACAGTTGTTTAGTTAAATTATTATTAAAAAGTTAAATTTTCATATTCCCCCATAAGCACCTCGGCTGAAATGCTTCCGGAAGCAAATTAGCCATACTCTATATATATATATATATATGGGAAATGCTAAAAATGAGCTGTGGAGTAAAACAAGTTTGTACTCCATGCAAAAAAAATTTCATTTTGAAAATTCAAACAACCGATTCGAACCGCTCAACATGATCTCCATATTGAAATGTGCTTGGAGACCAAATTTTACATTTTTTTGAATTTTTAAATTATTTATTAAGTCACTTTGAAAATTGCTGATCCACTGGTTTAAATTTTTTTACTTTTTTTTACTGTTCACCTGGATTGCCTACTGGATTTTTTTACATTTTTTACTGGTCCAAGATCACTCCAGAAAATTGCCCAAAATTCTCTTTTTTTTTTAGGTGCTAAAGTTGCCCAAAAGATCAACACGGTGCAGAAAAGAAACAAAAAATAATGTCTTTGCACTTTGTTTCTTGAGCAAGCAATCACCACATGGTATCCGTAACCGTGAAAGGAAATGTTTACTGTCTCCAATTTTTTGACTGCTTTATTTCGTACTGAATGAATTCAAAATTTTAAAAATTATATATGTACATGTATCACTCATAAAGCAGATGGATTTCAATAGTTTGAATTCATTATTGAATTGAATTTTGAAGTTGTACTCACCAATCTTTCTTGATGAACATATCACACCCTAGCTAGCTTTGCTTCTTTTTCTTTATTTTTTTTAAAAGAGCAATATCATATATACTCCACAAAAACTTTAAAATTACATATTTCACTCTAAAATATTTATAATATCATGTTTATCCTTTTAATAACTCACAAATTTACCTATATATTGTCTTTTCTATTTAAACTCGTTTTAAATTCGTACAATATCAATTTACTCTTTATTAAAAAAATATAAAATATGCAGCCTCTTTAAGAAAAATGTTAATTTTCTAATTTAGTACTAAATAAATGAACCGTTTATCTCGAAATATTAGTGAGAAAACGTAGGTTTTGAATAAGCGAAAGATGTAGGATAAGAATATTAGTGAAAAAAAGCGGACATAATTGTTTTTCTCTGTCGAATTTGGTAGGTATGCCTTGCGGATATATTAAGGTAAGGAATAATATTTTTTTTTAAGAAATGGTTAGGAATAATATGAAAGTGGTGATAGAAACGAAAGGACGGTGGTATATTATTTTTTTGTACTAGTTAAGAAATGAGAGTAAATTGGTAATTTTAGTCTTGAGAGGACAATGATAAATTAAATTTATTTAGTTAAAATTATTAAAATAAATAATAAAAAAAGATGAGAAGTATGAAAGGTTTTGTATTTTAATTAGGAGTAGAACTAAGGTGCTCTTAAGCTCACCAAGTCCTTTGTGAGCTTAACTCAAAAATCTATCGGATTGACTTCAAACAACATTTTCAAACCGTTAGATATTCAATCTATATTAAAATGTGCTTGGAGGCCAAATTTTACATTTTTTAAATTTTTTTTACTATTTATTAAGATGGTTTGAAAATCGCTGTTTTATTAAAATTCTGCACCATTGGAAAACAGCGATTTTCAAACCATCTTAATAAATATTAAAAAATTCCAAAAAATGAAAAATTTGGTCTCCAAGCACATTTTAATATAGATTGAACGTCTAACGGTTTGAAAATGTCGTTTGAAGTCAATCCGATAGGTTTTTGAGTTAAACTCACAAAGGACTTGGTGAGCTTAAGAGCACCTTAGTTCTACTCTTTAATTAGTTTCCGTAGATATAAGTCCTTTGAAGTTTTCATGCAAAAATAAAATATCATTATAAGTTTTAAAGGGCATATGAACAACTGATTCTTTTCTTTGAATAAAACCGCCGTAGTTTTCAAGTGGAGTCTTTGGAAATCAACCAAAGGAAGTTTCTTCCCGTCATCTCCAGTTCACACTTGTTATTAATTTTAAAGTAGTCATAGGAGATTTAATAAAAAATCTAACCTTCACAGTTTAATTCACCTCTGTTGTGTTGTACAACCAGTCTAAACAAAGTAATGGCATCAGACTTGCACTGCCCATATGGCCATATGTACCGAAATTTTTATATATAAGAAAATAAATTAAAAAAATATTAAAAATAAGAAACGGTTTGTAGGAATTTGAAAAATGAGAAGGCTTACTCCAGTCCGTGGAAGAAACGTAAACAAAAAAAAAAAAAAACGGGACGCTATGTCAGACTCCAGTCCTAAAAATAAAAAAAATAAAAATAAAAATAATTTTTTTTTCTGCTGTGTTCAGTCAGAAATCCAATAATTTTGATCAGATTCAAAATTCATTTTAGAGAAAATGGCTACATGGAGTTTTGTGTTCTTTATATCAAAATAAAGGTACGAAAGTCTAGTTTTCAGATAATATAATTTCTCTATACAAAAATATTACAGATTGGTACAGTTTTAGTGATTAATTGACAGATGTCAGAATTCAAAAAAGCTGAAATTCCAGTGAGCAGTCCTATAATTTTGACCAGATTCAAAATTCAATTTAGAGAACATGGCTAGATGGATTTTTGTGTTCTTTATGTCAAAATAAAGGTATGAAAGTCTAGTTTTCAGATAATATTATTTCTCTATACAAAAATATTACAGATTGGTACAGTTTTAGAGATTAATTGACAGAGATTAGAATTCAAAAAAGCTAAAATTTTAGTGAGCAGTCCAATAATTCTGAATTCTGACCTCCATCATTATATGTATAAATTCTAAATAGCATACTATAACCCGATTTCGCTTTCCACATTGATTGGATTGGCCTAATTGATTATTGTCAAGTTGCACACTTGCACTCATGAAACACACTTTCTTATTTTATTTTATTTTATTTCAAGTTGAGCTAACAGCGCGTGAGAAAAGAGAAAGTTCACGGATGTGATTAATTCAAATTAACTAATTCTACTTTTGTTCTTTTTCGTAAATATTTCCATTCGAATTTAGGGGACATATCTGAGTAAAGCTCTGTTCTCTCATTCTTTCTATCTCTGTTTTTCAAATTAAGTTGCTCTTCACCAATACACACAAAAAAGAAAGATATGTACACCAAATTTCCCTTCATCTTGTTACTCACAATCAGTTTCTCTCCAATTTTATTCGCCACATCTACAAGTAGCAATCTCCTTCTCAGAGGATCTTCTCTCTCTGTAGAGGATTCCTCGAATGTCCTAGTCTCTCTAAACGGTACCTTCTCATGCGGCTTTCAGGAAGTCGGCATCAACTCCTTCACCTTCTCAATTTGGTTTTCAAAATCATATAACAAAACCATCGCTTGGAGCGCAAATCGCAACAGCCCTGTCAATGGCAAAGGATCGCGGGTTGTGTTTCACAAGGATGGGAATATGGTACTAATGGATTATAACGGGGAGGTTGTTTGGAGCACCGACACAAGTGGATCCGGTGCAAATCATGCTGAGCTATTGGAAAATGGAAATCTTGTTATTATGGATAATGGTGGCAAATATCTCTGGCAAAGTTTTCATAATCCTACCGATACTTTGCTACCCGGTCAACCAATCACTTTGAAAACAAAACTCGTATCGGCGAAAGTATCTCTAAATTCCTCGAGTCATTATGCTTGTCGGTATAATGATGATAACATGGTATCATTGATTTACGAAGATGCAGAGCTTTCTGCCGTCTATTGGCCACCACCTGGTACTAATTCATGGAGTAACGGTAGATGGTTGTCTAATAGCACCCGATGTGGGGTCCTTGATGACCATGGGTACTTCAAATCAAGTGATAACCTCACATTTTATGCTTCTGATTTTAAAGAGGAGGGTATTAAAAGACGGCTAACACTAGACTATGATGGTAATTTAAGGCTGTATAGTCTAGATGAGAGAAACAGTAGTTGGTCTGTTTCATGGCAAGCCTTTTCTCAACAGTGTTTAGTTCACGGGTTATGCGGTAAGAGTGGGATCTGTGTGTATTCACCGAAACCATCCTGTTCGTGCCCGCCGGGCTATGAGATGAGAGATTCTAGCGATTGGAGTAAAGGTTGCAAGCCCACGTTTAGTTCTAGTTGTGCTGAAAAAATGAAACTTGTAATGCTTCCACAAACCGACTTTTGGGGGTCCGACTACTACTTTGTTCAGGGTATCTCTGTTAACGAATGCAGAATGAAATGCAGAAGAGATTGCTCATGTGTCGGTTTACAGTACATGAAATCAATTCGGGCATGTATCCTCAAATCTTCACTTTATAATGGGAACACCTATCCCGGCCACTGGGGTACTATATATCTCAAAGTTCCTGTGACCATGAATGTGCTGAGAAGTTCCATACCGCAATCAGGGCTTGAAGTACCAGAGGTGCACAATCCGTTATGCAATGGAAGTCATGATGTTACAGAACATTTCTCCAAGACAAAACACAAGGAAAGTGCAGTGTTTCTATATTTGTTAAGTTTTGCTTTGGCAATTTTGATCATAGAGGCTCTGCTTATTACTATAGGATGGTGCTTTATGTTTAGAAAGGAGGTCGGACCAATTGAAGTATTGGATGGCTACAAGAAAATGACCAATAATTTTCAGAGGTACACTTACAAAGAATTGGTGAAGGCAACTAAGAATTTCAAAGATGAAATTGGCAGGGGAGGATCTGGAGTAGTCTACAAGGGAATATTACACGATGAGAGATTGGTAGCCGTCAAAAAATTGGATGTTGTGACACAAGGAGAAGAAGAGTTCCAAGCCGAACTAAGCGTAATAGGTCGCATTAACCATATGAACCTCGTACAAGTTTGTGGTTTTTGCTCTGAAGGCCCACACAGGATCTTGGTCTCTGAGTACGTAGAGAACGGGTCATTGGATAAAATCCTGTTCGATGTGGCGCAAGATGGTAACAGTTGTCTGGGCTGGCACGAAAGATACAAGATCGCAGCCGGAGTTGCGAAGGGGTTAGTGTATCTTCACCATGAGTGCCTTGAATGGGTTCTGCACTGTGATGTGAAACCCGGGAACATACTACTAGATGCCGATCTCGAGCCAAAGATAGCAGACTTTGGTTTGGCCAAGTCGTTGAATAGGGGCAGTCCCAACCACGAGATGTCACAAATCCGAGGAACAAGGGGGTACATTGCTCCCGAATGGGCATTCAATCTTCCGATAACGGCAAAAGCTGATGTCTATAGTTTTGGTGTTGTGCTTCTAGAGCTGGTCACCGGCGTGAGTGTTTCAAATATGGCAACAGTCGTCGGAGATGAGAGAGATGTCCGTATGAGAGATCTCATCGAGACAGCAAAGCGAAAATCAAATGGAGATGAGCCGAATTGGGTTTCGGGTTTTGTGGATACCCGATTAGAGATGAATTTTGACTGCTCACAGGCAGCAGCAATGGTAAAGTTGGCTGTCTCTTGCATGGAAGAGGAGCGCAGTAAGAGGCCGAGCATGAGCGATGCATTACAAATTCTCCTTTCCTTATATTAGCAAAGTATATATTAGCTATATAGTACTTAATTAATTTCTGTACCGACAAAATGATGTCATGTGTCAATAACAATCGTTTATCTAAGGTTATCTTCATGAATAGAGAGTCAAATACTTTCTCAATTCAGGTTTTGCTGAGAAAAACGGTGCACTTAATTCATTTTTTAAACTCAATACGCTCCGGGTATTTGGCACTTCTGTAATATCCTAATTCCCTAAATTACAATTTTGCCCTTTTCCTATTTTATTAATATCTGGGAGGCCATGATTTTTATTAATATCCAAAGTTAATTAGAAATTAATAAATATGTCATTGGAATTTTAAAAAATATCCATACCGGTCATTTTCTAGCCAGTTTTCATTTTTTTCGTATCTTTTTTTTTTTTTTATAGAGACAAATAGCTAAAATGCTGAAATATAACACTAAAAAATCAACTTTTTTTAAATATTTGTTAGATTGCTTTTTTTGATATATAATTAGCATATTTATACTAAAATATGCTAAATTAGTTGAAATTATGATAAATTATGCTGATTACACTAAATTACGCTAAATTACAATAATTATGTAAACTTATGCTAAAATACGGTAAATTACACTAAATTACATATGAATAGGGCCGATTTTGTGCCATCTTTCATAAATCATAAAAAATAGTAAATTTTTTTAAAAAATAATAAAAATTGGTATTCTACAAAGAGATGGACTTAGCTACTTCATGGAGTAAAATGACTTTGTACTCCACGCTATATCTTCATTTTCAAAGTTCAAATAGTCAATTCGAACCTTCCAACATGTTCTTCATATTGAAATGTACTTGGAGACCAAATTTTACATTTTTTGGAATTTTTTTACTATTTATTAAGCCACTTTGAAAATCTGAAAATCCGGATGAACAGTAAAAACAGTAAAAATTTCTGGACCGCCGGATCAGTGATTTTCTAAGTGGCTTAATAAATAGTAAAAAAATTCCAAAAAATGTAAAATTTGGTCTCCAAGCACATATCAATATGGAGAACAACTTGAGCGGTTCGGATCGGTCGTTTGGATTTTCAAAATGAAAATAATGAGGCGTGGAGCACCAAGTCGTTTTGCTCCATGAAGTAGCTAAGCCCAGCACTTCTACAAATTCATTATATAACTAATTTACTGAGCTACGTAGATTGAACAATAGTAATGAAAATCTTAATTAGAAACTTCAATTGAAGTTTTGAGGCTCTTTTCTTTATTTTTTGGCAATTTTGAATTTCGAAATCCGGTATCGCGAGCATTGACGCATGCGTATTTTCGCAAGCTTTCCGAAAAGTGGTCATTTGCTGAAATCGGACACTCGAATTTAGCGTAATTTACCATATTTTAGCATAATTTAATATAATTATTGCAATTTAGCGTAATTTAGTGTAATTCAGCGTAATTTAACATAATTTTAAGTAATTTAGCGTATTTTAGTATAAATATGCTAATTATATATAAAAAAAGTAATCTAACAAATATTTTAAAAAAATAAGATTTTTTAGTGTTATATTTTAACATTTTAACTATTTGTCTCTAAAAAAAAGAGGAAGGTACCGGCCATTTTCTGGTCGGTACCGAAAAAATGAAAACCGGCCAGAAAATGACCGGTATGGATATTTTTAAAAATTTCAATGATTGTTGGACATATTTATTAATTTCTAATTAACTCTGATATTAATAAAAATCACGGCCTGGGAGGATACGGATCCTCTGCAAACGACCTCAACTGAACCGACAACCGAGTGCTACAAACGGAACTTGTGCTATCACAAAAAGGCTAGCGATCCGTACTTCTTATTTGATAATATCGGAATAATTTAATTATTGATATATCTCATAATTACAATTGAGGATACAATGTCAATATTATACATTATCAAGCTTCAGAGCCGTTGGAATCAGTCCAGAGTGTATATTAGATGGTACAGTATCATTATGTTTATTACCAGAAATTGGTAAATAGACAGAAAAATGGCGCCTAGAATTGCAGGAATTATTTGCAAAATTGTATCCAAGGGTTATACTACACATCACCAAGCTAAAGCATCTCCAATGAAAGTGAAATTTATTAAGTATCTCCAACAGTCCTCTCAATTATTGTTACTCTTATTTCTTCTCAAAAAATTATTGTTACTCTTAATTGGATTCATATGCAATAAACTTAAACTTTCTGATGTCTCCTTTCAGTGAACCAAATATGTATATCCAAATTGACATGTATGAAAATGGGGCATGGTCAGGTGATCGAATTGTTGTTTTCTGAAGGAGTTCCAGTCACCCCTGAAATTACATTAACACCCCTCTTCATTTTTCTGTTAGACATTGCAAAGAAAGTATTATGAATATTTTGTAACACTGAGAAGAAATAGCCCTCTATGCTATCTTGTGTATTTTTCTTTCTTATTCTGTACTGTAATATTGCTTTTCTGTGAACCAAGGCAAACCGGAGTTTTGCATGATCAACCTGCACATGTAATCTTTAACCATTACTGGGGTTTCTTTGCAATGCGCCCAACTTCATATATGATCCATCCTAACAATTTAATTTCAAAGACTTGTTGCATATATGATCTTTCATATATGTTGTATTTGTTGTATTTGTTGCATATATGATCTTTCAAAGACTTGATACAATGTATAAATCCATCCTAACAATTTTAATTTCATCTAATCCTAACAATGTAAAAATCAAAATCTCCATTGAAAGCAAGAACTAGCCTTTGGTCTACTGACAAGACAATGTTCTCCGTGTGGAATGTCTCAGGTTTGAAACCCGAATGATCAGGTAATCCAATAGTTGCGTGACATTAGCTCCAACCTGTACTAAAAAAATATCTCCATTGCAAGTGGCAATTTGCAAAAAAATGTTTGAGTTTGTCAATATCTTGTTGGATGCTTGGAGTGTCTCAAGAAGCTTCAAGAATATATTTTGTCCTCAATAACTGATTGAATTGAACACAATTTTGGATTTTATTATCTTTAGAAGAACAATGATACATTTTTACTTGGGCACTTTTTGCTTTGATACTATTATTGGGCTATTATAGGCATTTTGGCCCATGACCGATCAGTTATCAAATTGAACCTGTGTTTTATATTTTTCTCTAGAATTTTTCTTTTTTTTGGAGAATTTATTTCCGTCGTAATGCCGTTGATGATATAATAGCTGGACTCTGTTTATATAATTTTCTATATTGGTTTAGACTTTCAATAATGTTTTTTTTTTTTTCTAAATATATCTCTTAATAGATAATGAATAAACACGTTGTCTCTATATTTTCCTGAAGTATCCATATATAGCTCTCACCTTAAATTGAAAAAAAATAAAATTTGTTTACACTTTATAAAGACATCCCTCGAATATATAAACTCTTACACCCTCAAGACCCCTCCACCCAGCTCCTAACCCAATTGCAAATATATTTGTATCTCCTCAGGCACTGCACTAAATCTGAGGAAAATTTCAGCTGAGCGATATCTTTTTTTATCATGCCTTAGATGCAGCTGGTTTATGAGATTCATGAAAAATTGAGATAAGCAATCCAAATCTCATTCTATCAGGTCAGATACCTAACTGGATATGAATTCTTATTGACAATGATATTCGACCAATGCCAGTTAACAACATGAGCCACCGAATTCCCGACTCCTGGGCAAGTCTTCCACCCGACCTACTTCTTTCTATCGCAAACAGTCTAGATGTCACCACCTCCATCAGACTCTCCGCTGTGTGCATTTCGTGGGCCTCCACAATTCGCCCTTGCCTCCCTTCCTTTCCTCCCTTCTGTCGTGACCAACCCATCCCGTGGTTGCTCTGCTCTGCTCAGAAATCAGATACCGGCCCCAACCACAGTGATCTCACCTTTTATGATCTCAGCACCGCCGTCTATTATTCTGTACAGATCCCCATCCCCTCATTCTGCGACCACCAATGGCTGGGCTTCTACAAAGGTTGGCTTGTAACCCTCGACAAGCAACTCCAGCTCCACCTAATCAAGCCTCTTATGGGCGCCCATGTCCTTCTCCCCTCAAAGGGCATAGAAAATAAGCACCCCAAAAAAGTAGTGTTGTGCCACCATCCCGAGAACCCCAATGAATTGCAAGCATTTTGTCTTACGTACCCAGCAGGGATGCTTAGTCTCTACGAAGCTTGGAGATGAGAGTTGGACTCGGATGACTTTCAAGCATTTTTGGGGGTCCAATACGACTTATCAGGATATTGCTATATATCAAGGGAAATTATATGCCATTTCAACGGATGTTCTCTCTTGCTGGAACCTCCGAAGCTCCTATGCCAAACACTAGACCATCAACTCTAGCCATTACTTTTGGACAAGGTACCTCCTAGAGTGGAACAGTGAACTCATCATGCTGATGATAGAACCTCTAATCTGATCAATTTGCCAAGTGTTATGCATTAATTCTATTTTAGGAAATAGGACATTAATACTATTGGCTGGAATATACTGTTGATATGATCAATATACTATTGGCTGGAATATACACAGTAAGTTAGATACATACATTAGTGTTCCTTGCTAGATGCAGTACACAATGAATTTTAGCATTCCTAGTGTGCTACGTTATAAATTAAGATGCATGAGCATAGCAAAAGATAGATACATAAAACCATGATATGACTATGAGCACAGGAATATTTTATTATCTACACGGGGACAAATTCGGTAATATGGCCAGAACCAAAAACAACCACAACATCAACTGTTTTCCCCAAAACCAGTGTGTTCCGATTACAAAAAAAGAAAAAGAAGAGTAAACCATATTACTCTCTAGATTGTAGAATTTTTGTTTGCCAAATTAATTTAGGACTAATTTTAAACCGTACACTATGGACTGGTATTTGCCGGTACAATTCTCCACCTTTGTTTGTTCCTTGCTTGTCGGTCTTTGAACAAATCTAATTTTTTTAATTACTTAAATATAGCATACTATGCTTAATACTTTCTGCTCTTAACAGAAGTTATTAATTCTTTGTAGGTGAAGGATTACGTCATCTAGATCATACATTTCAAGCTAAATTGGGTTGCTCAACCAGAAATAAATATATGGTTCTATCTTTCAGGTTTCTTTATCTTTCCATTTTTTATCTTTTTTTCTTTTCTTTGCCTTCCTTTTTTTTGGTGGTATTTAGGGACCGTGTGACTCCAAATCCAAATATATTGATTTTTTTAGGTGTCAACTCTCAAGCATGTTTAATTTTACAAGAAGGGTAATCTAGCCTACACCCAACATGTGTGGTGAGTCATATTTGGATTGATTGAAGGACTTTCTGATAAATGACTATTTGAGTCTTCCATCAAATAATTTAAACTTTTAATAATTAAGCTTGAAGGACTTTTTGATAAATGACTAATCAAAATTTAAATTGACACAAATTTGACAGACTTCCTATCGAAATGATTAAGGACACATTTACAATTTTAATTTTTTATTTATTTAAATAATATTTTTTTAATACAACATAAGAGTTGGATTCACCATAGTCAGGTAACAAAAAAAAAAATTTAGATAAATATAGATGCCTAGTAGGAAGGACTTAAGAGACATATCCCACCACGTGCTATTTGGAGTTTAGAGACCATGGGGGCCCAGTCGATAGTATTTCAGGTCAATGCCTTGCATCAGTTACTGTCCGCCTCCTTGCCCTCTTCATTTCCCCCATGGTGGTGGCGGAAGACGACCAAGCTCTATTAGATCACGCTGCTTGTGTGACATGTAGCACGCGGTAACTAGCTCTTTTGTCTCATCTTTATTTCAATCTATTAACTTGATTCTTTTTGTTTAAATTGCTTAAATATTACACTGTAGCTTACCTTTTTGCATAATTGTGAAACATTACATACAGATCATGGTAATAGACGGCCCATGCATCCAGTCGAGCGCCAGAAAAATCTGAATAAATCACTTTCATTTGAGGACTGGTAGCTCTAATTTGGAAAAGAAAAAAGAAAGTAAACTAAAGCTAGTTTAGGTATAAGGACAAAGCAGTGCTTAATAAAACGGATGGTGCCAATCTGGAGTTGTGTAGGTTTTAATAGAAATCTGGTAATTCCTGTTTGCAATATTGGTAAGTATACGTTTGCCCACAAATTAAAAGCATCTTCTATGTCTACTGCCAAAGTTCATACTACCAGTCCAAAATGTGATTATTTGCCATCACTCAACAGTACCAGTCCAATATGAGCTGCTTATTATAACAACAGTGACATAGAAAAGCATAATGCTAACTTTGTTTGCCATTTTACTCAATTGTAATATTCTACTATTAATTTCCTATTATTTGCGATCACTCATGTCCTGGCCCTGGCACATCTCCTCCTGCAGCATCATTTCCCAACCTTCCTGCGGCATCCACTTGTTGATCTCGGATGGCATGAGCTCCTTCCCATGTGGCGGCTTCCTGGAGCATGATATAGTGTGCGCCGCCCATCTGGTCTGGATCTGCTGGTGCGACGGCTCCTTCCCATGTGGCGGCTTCCTGGAGCATGATATAGTGTGCGCCACCCTGCTGGTCTGGATCTGCTGGTGCGACGGCTCCTTCCTGCTGGTGCGACGGCCCACTGGTCTGGATCTGCTGCGGCACCATTATGCCATATGAGTGGTGAGCAGCATTGTGGGGCCCACCCAGCTGGTGTGCCCGCTGGTGCGATGGCCTGCTGGTCTGGATCTGCTGCAGCACCATTATGCCATATGAGTGATGAGCAGCATTGTGGGGCTCACCCGGCTGGTGTGCCTGCTGGTGCGACGGCCCGCTGGTCTGGATCTGCTGCGGCACCATTGTGCCATATGAGTAGTGAGCAACATTGTGCTCACCCGGCTGGTGTGCCTGCTGGTGCGATGGCCCGCTGGTCTGGATCTGCTGCGGCACCATTATGCCATATGAGTAGTGAGCAGCATTGTGGGGCCCACCCGGCTGGTGTGCCTGCTGGTGCGACGGCCCGCTGGTCTGGATCTGCTGCGGTTCCAGCATGCTATTTGGGTCCTGAGCAGCATGCTCTTGCAGAAAGTTTTGAAGGCCAATAATCTCTTGTTCGAGTCTTCTACCCTCTTCTGTAGCTGCAATGAAATTAAAAATTAAAACTAACCAGTAAATGTAAAATTTAAGAGGTTTTTGTTCACACCAGATTGTGGGAGATAATCTATTACATTGTATATATCCTTGATTTATGCTGTGTAGTCGTGTTGTCATTATATCTCTCTCGATTAGTAGCCCCTCGTGTTTGCGCTGCGCAATTCAGAAAAAAAGAATAAAAATTTCATATTTAATATTATTTATTTAAAACACAATTGGGGGGGGACATGAAGAATACCACTTCGCGATATACTTTAGTAGTCTCGATGCTGTTAGAATATGTTAAATTTTCTGTTTGTTTCTCGAGACTTGTGATGTACTCGGCTTTCTTCTCTCTCATTCTTTTTGCAGAGTCGAGATTCGCTTGACGCCTGGAAATTAAAACAAGAGATAATAATTTAATCCGTGTTTGCATGAAAAAGAAAAAAAAAGAAGAAAGAAGTCAAAGAACATCGATCACATTTAAATTTAAAACAAAAGAATCACATCGAATTAATTAAAGCTCTCTTCTTCTTTTATGACCAGATTAATTTAATTATCTACCTTATAACTAACATCGTCATCAGATAATCTCAATAATATATAATTAAATGAGAAATTAGTTATGAATGTAAAACCTTTTAGCCGCTTTAGATTCGGCAAGCTTTAATGCATCAGACATGGCCTTCTCCTTCGGGGTAAGCTTTAATGCATCAGACATGATCTTCTCCTTCGGGGCAAGCTTTAATGCACCAGCCATGACCTTCTCCTTCGGGGCAAGCTTTAATGCATCAGCCATGACCTTCTCCTTCGGGGCAAGCTTTAATGCATCAGACATGATCTTCTCCTTCGGGGCAAGCTTTAATGCATCAGACATGACCTTTTCCTTCTCCTTCAACTCCACCTCCTCTTCAGAATGATCTGTGGTTGAGTCATCATCACTGATATATATCGCCGGTTCTTTGCCTTTCTTCATAGTAAAGGTTTTACGGTGGAGTTATTCTACGAGGTTTCTTTGAATTTCTTGGAATAAAGTAGTTTCAAGAACGGAACGGTACAGAGAATAGAGATTGAGAGAAAATGAATAATGTTTCATTGATTCATATCACAGATTACATGTACAGTACTGGTAACTGGTATACATAGAGAAAAATGAATAGTGTTCAAAGCTAACCAAAACTGCTATAACAACTGTAACAGGATTCTAACTAACTAATCACTTCTAACTGATCTTGGTGAGTATGTGCATAACTGGACGAATCCAGTATATGCTTATCATGCATGGTTGAATTAATAAAGAAACGAGGGAAGTGAAAAGGAGATGTTACCTTTAATTAATTAATTAATTGGTCATCCGATTGGTCCAAAAAACAAATATTGATTTAGTAATAGCACTTGATGGTTGATCATTTAAGTTATATCAAATTCTATACATAATTAATTTGTATTTTGAAATTTTTTGTATAGTTGTATAATTAATTATTTTATCAGTCATATATTGCATGCTCCAAGAAAAGCTTGGCAAGTAGAGTTAAAATGCACCATTGGTTTTGTGCTCCAATTATGCTCCACATTCCTATTTTCATTTTCAAAGTCTGAACAGTCGATTTGAACCGTTTACCATGATCTTTGTATTAAAATGTACTTGGAGACCAAATTTTATATTTTTAGAGTTTTTTTACTAATTTTTTAGATAGGTACAAAATTACTGTTTTTAAAAGATTATGGGCCATTCAAAATAGTGATTTAATTTGTACCTATCTAAAAATATAGTAACAAATTTCAAAAAATATAAAATTTTGTCTCCAAGCACATTTTAATATGAACATCATATTGAGCGGTTTGGATTAATTGTTCAAACTTTGAAAACAGAGAAAAAGACGTGGAGGATGATTGGAGCACAAAACCAATTGTGCATTTTAACCCTACTCATAAATTATATTAATATTTTTTAGGAAATATAATTGGGGTACATTGTTGTCCCAATATATATCCAATATTTACAAAGGGCGATAGAAGGGCTATTTGTGTTTTGTAAGAAAATTACTGGGCATTGGTAATTACAAATTAAAACAGAAGTTTGAGCATATGTGTCAGAAAGAGAACTATTATATTATAGATAATTAAGCGGATTTGATTAGTATGGCAAAGGCATATTTTATCAATTGTTGTCATTAGTTCTAGGTATTAAAAAAGTCACGGCGTGAAAGGATATATCACGACACATGTGTTCGTTACGTGTTGTGATCCGTGTGTCTTGTGTCATGACTATTTGTATGACATGATTATTTTTTTAAAATTTGGCACGGCACATTATGCGAAAGATTCTGACACGGCACGTGGTCACGCGAGTCACGTGTAATTAGAACCGTTAGATCTTGATCGAATGATGAATCTTGAATAAACTAACTTAAATTATGAAAAAAATAGTTAAACGTTACCAAACGTGACCAATCATGTTTGGACATGTCACGTCACGGCATGACTACTAAACAAATTCAAGGTTTTTCCGAACTTGAATTACGTCCTGGAATGAGTACTAAACAAATTCAAAAGCAATTTTGGGGTAATTACGCAGGAATTGCTTGTGTATACTTATTTAAAACATATAAATAAAGATAGGCATTTCAGAATTAGTGGAATGGACTCTGCTGCTTTTCCGGCAGAAAAGCAGGGTCCTGCTTTTCTGCATCCAACCATTCAAAATTTTTCATTTCGCGCATCTCGATACAGAAACTTTTTCATGCACAAATCTCGATGAATTTGAATGGTTAGATCTGAAAAAGCTGGTTGCTGCTTTTCTATCAGAAAAGCAGCAGAGTCGGACCCAGAATTAGTACATCCCTAGCCACTAGCTAGAGCAAAGGTTCCTTTTACAAGTTATAGCTAGGGTCTTCTTTGTGAACTTAAAATCACAAAGGTTCCTTTTACAAGTTATAGGGTCTTCTTTGTGAACTTAAAATCACAAAGGTTCCTTTTACAGATTTTAAAAGAGCAAGCGTTCAAGATTTATGGGCTTTCAGAGGGGCTTTTCAAATTTTCGACTTATCATGCGCTTCCTTTAACTTAACTGACAGGTCTAATATTGAATCCAGCTTAGTATCACATTAGTGTCATTTTAGTCAATATACCGCCAACTTCAAAATCTATCGAATTGACTTCAAACGACAAATTCAAACTGCTCAATCTGATCTACTTCACTGGTTGTGCGTTTATATGAAAAATTTATAATTTTTTAAATTTATTTAGTATCAAGTCAACCCGTCAAATGTAATAGTTTTTAAGTTAATTTTAATGCATTCATTTTTTTATTTTTTTTTAACGCTTGACTTGATATTAAAATAACTCATAAAAAAATATAAATTTTATATGTAAATACATTGCTCATGAAATAAATCGGTTTGAACCATCATTTAAAGTCTATCCAATAAATTTTAGAGTTGGTGTCATATGAAATCAATGCATACACCGGATTCGTCCATATATATTGGAATGGACTCTGCTGCTTTTCTCTAAGAAAAGCAGGGTCCTGCTTTTCCGATCCCAACCATTCAAATTCGTTGAGATTTGTGTATGAAAAAGTTTCTTTATCGAGATACGCGAATGAAAAATTTTGAATGGTTGGGATCGGAAAAGCAAGACCCGGCTTTTCTTAGAGAAAAGCAGCAGAGTCGGATCCATATATATTATATGTTAATTAATATTTAAATTGACTTATAAAATGCTTTGAAAATATCAAATGTTAAGATAGTTTTTCACAAATTACCCCATAACGTAAGCTTGTATGATTTCTTTATTTAATTCAATGAAATATACAATCTAAAAAAAAAAAGTCAACGAAATAGACTAACATCAAACAATGTTTGGATGGAGAATAGAGGAAGAGAGGCGAAGTGAAAGAATAGAAGGGAACATAATGGAATAGAAAAAAAATTAATATATTTAATTTTTTTATGTTTAAATAATTAATGAAGAAAAATAAATTGAATTTTCTTTCTCTTCTTAATATTTGTTTGATTAATTAAAATTATAGAAGGTTAATCAAATATTTTTAGTATATTTTACTTTTTCGTCTTCTTTCTATTCCTTACACCACAAATAGGATAAGGTTAAATCTTTCCCCTCACTTTCACCATAATTTTATCAACCAAACACGATTCGAGAAGAAGTTTTATTTTCATTCCATTTCCTCTCTTCCTCTACTCTCCATCCAAACGTAAGTTGAGAATAGTTTCTTATTTTCCATATATATCTATGAGTAGAACTAGGGTGTTCCTAAGCTCACCAAGCCCTTCCGTGAGCTCGACTCTAAAACCTATCGAATTGATTTCAAATGACATTTCCAAACCGTTAGATGTTCAATCTATATTAAAATGTGCTTGGAGACCAAATTTTACATTTTTTGGAATTTTTTTATTATTTATTAAGATAGTTTGAAAATCGCTATTTTTCAATGGTGCAGAATTTTAATAAAAACAACGATTTTCAAACCATCTTAATAAATAGTAAAAAAATTCCAAAAAATGTAAAATTTGGTTTCCAAGTACATTTTAATATAGATTGAACATCTAACGGTTTGAAAACGTCGTTTGAAGTCAATTCGATAGGTTTTAGAGTCGAGCTTACGGAGGACTTGGTGAGCTTAGGAACACCCTAGTTCTACTCTATATCTATTATTGACTAAAACATAAGCACAAACTCAAACACACACAAAAAAATACTAGTGTATGTATGACAAAAATAATAATAATGCAAATTAAGTGTTTGCGAAAATCACTTGCAATAGCTTCAGCTGCATCATCACTTGAGTTTGTTGTTGTTGTTGCATTATGATCTGTTATGGCTGGGTCTTGTGCGGGTGTTCATGCGGCAAGAAAATGTTGTGGGGCCCACCTAAGGAGCCCATTCCTAGTTTGATTTTTAGATCATCCACCTTCATTCTTAATATGTCTTTTATTGCTACACCAAAAAATGATTAAATGAAAATCGTCAAATTTTTTATGCCTAATCAGAAATTGAATTTGCACACAAAATAAGCAACAAAAGAACAAAAAAATAATATAAAGTTCACTAAAATAAAAACATGTTTTGCTTTATTTATTATATAGTCCGTTTAGTATGATATCTGTGTCATATGACAATGACTTCAAAATTTTGTCGGATAAATTTCAAATGACAAATTCAAACAGTTCAAAACTTATCAAATCGACTTCAAACAAAAAATGTAAAACGTTCAAACCGATCTCCTTCGATAGTTGTGTCTTTTATGCAAAATTTATAATTTTTCGAATTTATTTAGTATGAAGTCAAGCGGTCAAATGTGAGAGTTTTTAAATTAATTTTTAATACATTCATTTTTCAATATTTTTTACCATTTGACTTGGTACTAAATAACTTGAAAAGAAAATATATATTTGACATGTAAATGCATCACTCATACAGTAAATCGGTTTGAATGGTTTGAATTTGTCTTTTGAAGTCTATCCGATAAATTTTAAAATTAGAGTCATATAACACCGATATCATACTAGCCAGACTCTTTATTATACATATAGCACAAAAGAGTGATAGATAGACATAAAAAACTTACACTCTTGTAACTGAATTTGTTGTTCTAATTGCAAACACATCATCCTTAGACAATTAATTTCGCTATCCAACTCATAAGTTTCTTCCTGCATCATTTTCATGAAAAGTGTGAAAAAAAAAAAGTAGAATAAAAATTATTTTCCACATATCATAAATTTGATATTGATTAACATGATTAAGTATTGTAAAATGGTATGGTATACTTGGTTGACAATTTATTCACAATGCATGTATGCAGTTATTTTGTTGGTACTAAATGGTACCATGCACATTGAACTGCCAATTAAGCAGGGGGCATATATATATATATACCTTGAACCGAATGATATATAATTTTGTAACAGTCAGGTAAGTTGTAATGCTACATAAAAAAAAATGCGCACAATTATGGAAGCTAACTCTGCAGCCAAGATAGTATTGTTGGTGCGCAACATCTTTATTTTCATTTTTAGTTCCGCAATCCTTTTTCTTGAACTTCTGGCGGACTGTATTTTTGATCGAGTTCTGACAATAGGAATATAATAATGGATCATAATATTATTAAACTAATTAAAATAAGAAATAACAAAAACATTAGTAATTTCTTTTTAAGTTCTGTATAAGCTGTGAAGTCGTAAGAGGAGTTCGAATTCTCAACCTTTAAATAACTACATCAAAGCTGTTTTCTTCCTTCATGACATTGTCATTATATAATCTGAATGATAATAATAACTACATAACATAATGATAGACGAGTGCAAAACCTTTTAGCCTTATTCAAATTGAAACGGGCAATATAAGCATGCTGTGCTTTTGACACGGCCTTCATCGCATCACCCAATGACATCTCGCCTCCTGCAATTCAAAATACAACAATCTACTCAAGTCAATTTTTTTTTAAATGAAAGATGTAGATCTAGCTTACTAGTTTCTTTCAAACCTTTGTTTATATATATTATAAAGAATTTTCTCACTTTGTGGATTTCGAATCTATGATTTTCTACATACGAGTCATGTGCCTTTGCTATATAGCCACTCGGTGACAATAATGTAATATGGTACAATAGATTAGGAATGAGAGCATTCACCAAATATGATGCATTTACATGCATAATTCCGTTATTTGTGAAATAAATAAAAAATGGGATGGTAAGGCTAAATTTATTTGATTTATGAGACTTAAAATGCAAAGAAGAATACAAAAGTGAGTGAATTTGTCTTACTTGACGATTATTTGATGGTTTTTCCTTTCAACAGAAGCACGAGAATTTCTTAAATCCCTCGGTTGCTCCGTATATATATATATATATATATAGAATTTTGCTATTGTGCTTCATGAAGTAAAACCAATATTTTACTTCACGCTCATACACCCATTTCCAAAATTTAAATCGTCGATCTGACCGTTCAAGTTGTTCTCCATATTGAAATGTGCTTGGAGACCAAATTTTACATTTTTTGGAATTTTTTTACTATTTATTAAGCCACTTTGAAAGTCGCTGATCCATTGGTCCAGAATTTTTTACTGTTTTTTACTATTCACAATGGATCAGCGAACTTCAAAGTGGCTTAATAAATAGTAAAAAAATTCCAAAAAATGTAAAATTTGGTCTCCAAGCACATTTCAATATGGAGAACAACTTGAACGGTCGGATCGACGATTTGGATTTTGGAAATGGGTGTATGAGCGTGAAGTAAAACGAAGTTTTACTTCGCGAAGTACAATAGCCCTACTCTAGATATATATATATATATATATATATATATATATATATATAGATTAGGAGGATTATGGATATATGCAATATGTTCCTCATTTAGAGTTTAGACACATCATTTTTGTTTTATTTATAGTATAAATTTCTACAAAATACTTGATGTTACAAAATTTTAAATCAGTTTTTCAACTCTCTATTCCAATAAAAGCAAATAAACCCCTCTATTTCAAGTAAAGGAGTGTCACATTAGAAAAAATAATGTGCATTGACAGGTTATTGAGAGAAAAATAAATAAATAACATCTATTTTTATATTTAATCTTGAAAGTATTTGTTACTGTTAAAAGCTAAAAAAAAGAAGATAAATTTGATTTCCTAAATTGAAGGACCTAAGTCAGTTCCTCAAGGGTACGTTTGGATGAGAGTTAGAATAGCTAGAATAGCGAAATTTAGAATTGTAAATTAGAATAGAGAAAAAATAGTGATTTTCAGATTAATGTGAAAATGGTGTTATTCGGATTAGTAAAAATGTTGTTTGGATTGTATTTGTGGATATTTGTGGAATAGTGAATAATTGTAACCAATAAAGAATAGTGTTAATAATGTGCTAATTAAGAAGAAAGATAGGTAACTGGGATCTCAAATGAATTGTAACGATAGAGATAGCAGAAAGTGGTATCAAATTTGTCATTTCGGGATTGTGTTGGCGGAAATCCAAAAAGGAAACATTTTTTTCTCTCATTTCACATTTTCGAATAGTAATTATTCCAACACTTACAAGGAATAGAGAATAGAGAATAGCAGCTATTCTAGCTATTTCAAATAGCAAAAATGTTGTTTGGATGCACATTGTTATTCCTTATAGCTTCTATTATAGAATAGCCTATATTCTTGTGTCATCCAAACATAGCTCAATTGTTCTGTATTAATCATTATCAATCCACTCTTATTTTTCTTGTTCTTTTTTTGCTTCTTAATTAAAAATTTAGTTTCATTAATCCATTAGTTAAATGCTTGGAGATAATACAAATTCTTAACATGTCAAAAACCAAAGGAATAAGCAGGATAAATATATAGCATGAGCTTTTATCATATTATCTTAAAGATAAACTCATCATGTCGTACTCGATTATGCTCGGAAGAGTAAAGAGTATGCTTGGGAGATTGCTTCAACTTAGATCCAAACAAATTCTAATTCACAATTTTGTATTGTTGGAATTTTAGGTAGATTATAGGTGCAACAATTTTATTCAGTTTAGCAATTGTTTATATTTGAAAACAGAATTCAAGTGTAAATTAAATCCATAATGAATAGTTTATCACTAGACGCATAACGGAAAGTTTTTGTCTAGTCGTAAGAGCAGCCACATGCTTCTTTCCGTTTTTGTGTCTGATGTATGCAACAACAACAACAACAACAACATTCATGTCTCTATTGGAATCCATACGAACAGTTGAAAACAACTTTCAATCAGTATGCTAGTACCGAATGGACAGCCCCGTCATTTTCTCTCTCTCTCTCTCTCTCTCTTGATTTCTAAAGTGATGTAAACAGAATGGCCTATCGAAAAATGAAATGTGCATGTATATTTGTAATACTATGCACCAGTTCGTCGCACCACTTGATCGCACTCATCAATATGCACCTATTCAGATTTACTTATGCATATGTGATCATATCCAGAGAGCAGAAATTTCTGTCAATAGGTATGCTAGTACTGAATGGACAGCCCCGTCTTTTCTCTTTCTTTCTTCTTTCAGTTTCTGAAGTGGTGTAAACAGAATGGCCTACCGAAAAATAAATTGTGCATGTATATTTATAATACTATGCACCAGTTCATCCCACCACTTGATCGCACCCATCAATATGCACCTATTCAATTTACTTATCCATATGTGATCATATCCAGAGAGTAAGAAATTTCGGGTTCATTTATTCATGTAGCCCAATAAGATTTACTCATATTTAATTTCAGAAATTATCAATTTCATCCCTGATAATTTTGGGAACAATTCTAACAGCTCCTACCCCAAAATAAAAATGAAAGATCTAGATCATCCATATGTAGTGCTGACGGGAGGCTAGCTTGGACTTGAGGAGCCTATAAAAAAAAAACAATCCAAAACGGAGGCCTAGATATATATATATAGGAAATGGCTAGCATGCTACGCGTAGCATAGAGGGCATCCGTGCTACGGCTCAATATTTGAGTTTTCAAAATCCTAACGGTCGATCCGAACCGTTCAACATGATCTTCTTATGAATATGTACTTGCAAGTCAAATTTTACATTTTTTAGAATTTTTTTACTATTTTTTTAGACAGGTAGAAAATCACTTGATCTGAAAATTATGTACCATTCATATCAACTGATTTTCTACCTATCTAAAAAAATAGTAAAAAAAATCTAAAAAATATAAAATTTGGTTTGCAAGTACATATTCATATGGAGATCATGTTAAACGGTTCGGATCGACCGTTAGGATTTTGAAAACTCAAATATTGAGCCGTAGCACGGAGGCCCTCTATGCTACGCGTAGCACCCTAGCCATTTCCTATATATATATATATAGATAGGCTACCATGCTTTGCAAATTAAAGCACCTCTTGTGCTTTGCGCTCATTTTCGGATTTTCAAAATTCAAAATGTCGATCTGACCGTTCAAGTTGTTCTCCATATTGAAATGTGCTTGGAGACCAAATTTTACATTTTTTGGAATTTTTTTACTATTTATTAAGCCACTTTGAAAATCGCTGATCCAATGGTCACACTAGCAAAACAGTAAAATTTTCTGGACCAATGGATCAGCGATATTCAAAGTGGCTTAATAAATAGTAAAAAAATTCCAAAAAATGTAAAATTTGGTCTCCAAGCACATTTCAATATGGAGAACAACTTGAACGGTCGGATCGACATTTTGAATTTTAAAAATCCAAAAATAAGCGCAAAGCACAAGAGGGGCTTTAATTTGCAAAGCATGGTAGCCTATCTCTCTCTCTCTCTCTCTCTCTATATATATATTTCATAACAGATGATTGTATTTATCTCTACTCTTAACTATATATTGTGGGTATGTCTGAATGTGTCAAGAATAGAGACTATTTAAAATAGTAATTTGCATTCAAACAACATTTTTGTTATTTGAAATAGCTAGAATAATTGCTATTTTCTATTCCTTTTAAATGTTGGAATAGCTACTATTCGAAAGTATGAACAGAGAAAAAATATTTCCTTCTCGTATACAATCCTGAAATGACAAAGTTGACGCTCCTTCAGCCATCTCCACGTCGTGACAGTTCGTTTAAACCCCACTTACCTATCTTTCATTTTAATTAGCACATTGTTAATATTATTTAACTATCTTTCCTCTTTTCAAATGTAAAATTCAAATAACATTTTCACACTAATATGAAAATCACTATCTTTTCTCTATTGTGATCTCAAATTTCGATATTTTAACTATTCTAGCTCCAAACATACCCTATATGCATTAGATTTAGTTTACTACCTAGCCCGGTACAAAATTAGAAAAGGGACGTTATTGATTGTATGCACGATGATCCACCAAAATTAACTTTTCTTGATTACAAATACTGTATATATATTTGTATTAAGAGACGTATCAATATTACTTTTACACGCCATACCAGTCCAAATTCTAGGCCTTGGTTCAAAGATATGGTGTTATTCATTTGAACTTGTTAAGCAACCAACAAATTTTCATGGTTTTTCCCCTTTGGATGAAGTGAGTTCAAAAATTATTTGCAAAGAATTGTAGTCTCAGATATCAGATATGGGTACCATATGAATTAGATCCAGCAATTTTCAGTACCTCTGATATCTCACTATTTGGATTTATGATTTATGAATACCGGACTTCTCTTTCCTTCACTATATTTGGCAGAAGCACTAGTGAAGGAAATAATAAAGAAGATATTGCGGTATTTCCAGCAAAACTTATTTTTATGATCAAAATAATTACACAACTTTTACAACGCCAGTTCATACAAAATGGCATATTAGAAGATCTTTCAGCTCCAAAATTTTTGTATATCCAATATACACCTATAAAATCTTCTCTAAACTATCTTTAAAATATACAATGAGAATTCAACCTACTAAAAATCTTCAAAGCATATTTATGACCCACAGTTTATACTTCGGCATGTACAAATACACAACACACGGACCCACCAGATCCATGTCGGACAACTTCTTGCAAATCCTAACATAAGGTTCAATATCACCCGTTTCTTGCATAATTTTCCTCAAACCCTGTAAAACTGCAGCACGGTAATAATACTCGGGCAAAAGCCCTGAATCGAGCATTTGTACCAGGATATCTGATGCATCCAAATAAAACCCGCCTTTCATATAACCCCTTAAAAGCAAAGAAAGCGATTTTTTCCGGCTAATCGGGTTATTTGAGTCAATCCCGGCAAGTAACCTATGAACAGCACCTGTTTCATTTTGAGATGCGCAGATTGCCAATACAATGTCAAAAAACTGTCTATCGGGTTCTTTACCCAATAACTTCATTTGCCAGAGTTGGCGCTCAGCCTCCAACCCACGGCCAGCACACGTGTAAACAGATAGTAGCCTTTCATGGACCAAACCAGGTAAGTTATCATCTTTTCCTTCTAGTAAAGCCCAATGAGACAACATCTTTGCTTTTGAAATTAGGCTTGACTGATACTGCTCGATAGTGAAGAGGGTATGGGTATCAAGTTCAGCTGCCTTACCTGATTCAATGAAGCTGTTCAGTTTACGCAAGTTTTTGGAGAATTCCTTTTGTTCTTTCACTAATGCAGTTAGGCCAATTAGATAGCTGAAAACTTCCGGTTTAAACCCGGTTTCCTTAAACTCGATAACCAGCTTGACGGCATCTATATAATCTCCATCCACCTATTAAAACATAAAGAATTATGTGATAACTCCGTTTTGTACCTTGTAATTTATTATAGGTGCTACACTTTACAGGCTACCCAATCTACCCAGTCGGTTTTTGAACATGACATGGACGCACCATAAAACAGTCAGTATATGGCTACAGAGATTTGGCAAAAAATGAACTGACAATATCTAATATTAGCTGGATACCTTAAACTTAAAAAAGAAGAAGATAGTTTCATTCAAATAATGAGAGGATATACTAAGCATTATTTCCAAAATCAAAATCATACTATCATATGCCTCCCCCTTTTTTTCTCTCTAAATTTAGTATTGCATGGAACTCCTCATGCAGGAACATAATCAGGTCTATTTGTTGACTTACAAGATATTAAAAAATGATAGTTCAATAAAATTGTTCAGGGATAAATGAATTATATTTAGGGCTGAGAGCACGGAGTGGACCTGTTAATTCATGAGCAGAAGTGTATAACAATACATGATTAACTTAACCATAACAAGTCAACTGGCATGACAGCTCAACATTTAGTTCTATCCATCCATGACCGAACCCAGTCAAATAATCATATATAGTGTTAATTTTGGAACTCATGGTTGGGTTCAAAGTCAGGGGTAGCCCCACAATCCAACTAGGCAAAGAGGTAAAACCATATATTAAATTCTCAGGAGGTGACAGTGTCGAAATGGTTTTTCTTAATGTATATAGTAATCGAATGTTATATAGCCTATTTCAACTGTTCAACTTTTGATGAGGGTAGAGAACTTAATGACTCTGTCCATGTTGATTGAGTTTCGTTGTGTATCCATCTAATTAAATAAACTTACGTGATTGAAAATAAAAAAAAATTACCATGGTTTTCCATGCGAGAATTCCAACGGGCCCAGCTTTCTCTCCCGCACGCTTCTCATCTCCAATTTTGTACCCACCGACTCCACCCCGCCTCATGACTTCCTTCACAAACTCAACTGCCATATCTTTCCTTCCCTTCTCCCAATACAAGCTCACGACCTTTTCCACCATGCTAAACCCTGGCTCAACGCCCACACACTCCATCTCTCCAATCAATGCAACCACGTCAACAACCCCACACTCGGTGTCTATTAGCCGTTCGATCCATCCGCATGCAATGGAGACCATCAATTCCATGGTCTCTCCATCCACTCGATTCTCCTTCTTCAGCCAATCAAAGACCTCCAGTGCACAGTAAGAATCCCTCCCCTCCTGTGTAAAGTAAACTAGTACCAACTGAAGCTCGCGTGATGACAATCGTTCGATCATGTCAGTGAGTACATCTGAGGGGTCACGAGTCATGCTCTCCAGCTCTTTGATTGCTTCATAAAAACCCTCCCCCTTCTCCTCCTCTTCGTATGGAGCGAGAATGGTGTCGAGTTGGATCGATTTAGGGGGGTTGAAGCGGAGTCGCCTAAATTTAGGGTTTTGGATGTAGGAGATGGAAACATGGATGCTTGGATAGCGGGGTGAGAGGGTTATGAGGCGGATGGGGCGGCTGAGAGAAGAGTGGATTGGCGGAGAAAGAGCCATGGAAAGGATTTTGAAGATGTAAATTCAAGAATCAGCCATGATTAGGGGTTTAGAGAAGACGCTGAAGCAACTTCAGTTTGTAAAATGACTCAGTTTTGGATTTTGGATAGAGAAGAGAGAAGAGAGAAGAGAGGAGAGATTTTTTTTTTTTATATGGATGAGGAGCATGGATTGTGAAAGATTTTTGATCTTAGACCATTTGTGAGCGGTGGAGGGGAGAGAGAGAAGAGGAGACGTGTTCAAAGAAGCAACAGAGAGAAACGGTCCGAATCCCCTAAAGTAACCCAATTTTTGGGTTTTGGATCGGGACCGTCCGAATCGAATCCGTCGCTCAAGATCGCCTTGAGATTCGAACCTGTCTCTCGGAATGCGTGCGCTCTACTTTAGTTGGATGGTTATGGATTCGAATCGGACGGTCCCGATCCAAAACTCAATTTTTGGATTACTTCACTCGATCTGAATTCATGAGGAATGGGGTTTGGGGGTTAAGGAAATAAATTGAAGGGGGAATTTCACGTATACCCCTCAAAAATATCATAATATCATATTTATCCTTGTAAATTTTAAAAACTCATAAATTTACTCATTTTATTGCATCTTTTATCAAAGCTCATTTTAAATTTATAACATGTCTATTTTATTCTTTATTAAAAAAATAATATGTAGCATGTTTTTCCTTCTAAATTTTGAAAATTCATAAATTTACTCATTTTATTGCATATTTTATCAAAGTTCATTTTAAATTTATAAAGCGTCTATTTTATTCTTTATTAAAAAAAAAAATATGTAGCATGTTTATCTTTCTAAATTTTAAAAACTCATAAATTTACTCATTTTATTGCATCTTTTATCATAGTTCATTTTAAATTTATAAAGTGTCTATTTTATTCTTTATTAAAAAAATAAAAAAATATGTAGCATGTTTATCTTTCTAAATTTTAAAAACTCATAAATTTACTCATTTTATTGCATCTTTTATCATAATTCATTTTAAATTTATAAAGTGTCTATTTTATTCTTTATTAAAAAAAATATATATGTAGCATGTTTATCCTTTTAAATTTTAAAAACTCATAAATTTACTCATTTTATTGCATCTTTTATCAAAGTTCATTTTAAATTTATAAAGTGTCTATTTTATTCTTTATTAAAAAAATAAAAAAATATGTAGCATGTTTATCCTTCTAAATTTTAAAAACTCATAAATTTACTCATTTTATTGCATCTTTTATCAAAGTTCATTTTAAATTTATAAAGTGTCTATTTTATTCTTTATTAAAAAAATAAAAAAATATGTAGCATGTTTATCCTTTTAAATTTTAAAAACTCATAAATTTACTCATTTTATTGCATCTTTTATCAAAGTTCATTTTAAATTTATAAAGTGTCTATTTTATTCTTTTAAAAAAAATAAAAATATATGTAGCATGTTTAAGAAAAAATCAGTCTACTAATTAGTCAGTTTTTGAAGACAAATTGTTCATTTCTTTACTCTTGACGCATGCTTAAGCGTATACCTAAATATCACTGTATATACGTCAAAAGTAGACAAACTGACCATTTGTCCTTGGAAACCAACCAATTATAAAACTAATATTTTTCTTAAATAGTTACTTTTTATTTTATTTTATTAATAAAGGATAAAATGGATATTTTATAAATTTAAAATGATTTTTAATATAGAAGGCAATAAAATGAGTAAATTTGTGAGTTTTTGGAATTTAGAAGGGTAAATATGATATTAAGAACTTTAAAGGGTAAATACGTAATTTCAATGTTTTTAAGGTGCATACATGGAATTCCCCCTAAATTAAAAGGAAAGTATAGTGTGTGGTGCACTGTAGTTGGTGGATGACGTGGGACAGGGACAGTGTGGGGCCCAAAACAGCCTGAGAATTCTGCTGTCTAGGCCCAGAAAAAGGATTTTCTACAAACTGGGCTGAAAAAGTTATTTTGTAGTTATATGGGCTGAACTCGGCTCGATATTTTTGTTCTTTATTATTATTTTACGCACAAATAACAAAGAAGAGGTCGGAAGTCGGAACGGCGTTTCGCGAAGCTCTGAGAAAAAAAAAAAAAAAAAAATGGGGCGAACGCCGAGACCGATGGTAGAGGACGATTATGAGGTAATTTTTGTTTATTCTACTCATTTTTTAATTTTCCCTATCGCGATTTGTTCTCAGTGAAATCGTAAACAAAGATATCAAATAAACAATTTGATGGGGGTTATCGCAACTAAGCTATTCTGATCCCGCTAATTATGACTTAACATTGAGATCTTTTGTGATTTAACATTGAGACTTTAATTGTTTTAAGAACTGTTGGATTCGAGTGACCGATTTCAATTTTGAATTTAGTATATCAGTTTTCTAGTATATTTTATTGGTTCAATCTTAAGTGTTTCTTTCAATTTGGTGCTGTTCTACATAATACTCAACTTCTCATATACTGTTCAATGGTGGGAAATTTTAAACTTCTACATAGACAGATCAGAAGAAACAAGCAGCTGCTGATGTGCTGTCCCACTATTCACAATTTGCAATGGTGTGCATTGGAGAAGGAGTCAGACCAGCTGATCTGAGGTTACACCTCATGAAGGTAAATTACATTGTATATTTTATTGAGGCGAGTAACAAGTGAAGGATTATACTGTACTGGGATATATTATGTATTGGTATCAGTTAGTGGACGACTATAGTATTGGTTGTACATGTATAGGCTCTTGTACTTGTTCTTCTCCAGTAGAAGTTAAGGAGATTCATATATATGGCCCAATTTAGTTTTGTTTCTGCATTATTTCAATTAAACAAAGCACAATTCTAGAATGTAAAATGGCTTTCTTGAAGGTAGTGATAGTATTTAAACAACCCAATTCTTGTTTAATCAAAGAGATCTGGTAAATTAACAATGAGGAAGGAAGAGATTGTTAATGCTTAAAACTAGGTACTCATAAAAAAGGGTATGCTGAACTTATGAAAGGTAGCAATGCCACAGGAGAGGTACGAATTTGTATCCTCTGTATTACAACAGAGGCACTGATCTGTAGAGTGAGATGATCCGAACCATTTTTTTAACTTTGCACGAATCTCAAAGCACAAATAATACTGGCCCCTGTGCCATCCCATAGGCACCGTTTTTGAGTTAATCTGAAGCCGTAAAGTTGTGGGTCCCACGGTGGAGTACTACAGAGGATATGCGTCTGGGGGTAGTGGTAATCAGACCAAGGTGTATAAGTGGCTGATTTGTGATGTTTTACTTCTCTAGTTTTCTTTTTCATTTTTTATTTAATTATTTATTTACTTTCATTTTAGTGTTAACCGAGGACAGTCACCCGAAGTAGTTTATTCCAATATCCATCTTTTACTCGGTTAGTCAAAGTATTCTCCATTATTTGAATTAACAAATAATTTCAGGAACTTTCTGGGTTGCCGACAGCTTTAAAGAAAGAGAGTGTGCCAATAGCTGCTTCGCCAGATTCAGCTGGAGAACCATCATCTTCCGGCTCAAGTAAAGGAGAGAGAAGCTAAATTAATATTCCCGTAAAGTTTGAAAATTTGTACTCAGTAATTTAAATTCCAGCAGTGCATTGGTTGTTTGAGGATAATACAATTTCAGTGTGGTTTACAACTGGTATAAAGAGGAAACTAGAATACTGCATAGTACATGTAGGTCATGGCAGTGTTTAAATAATGCTAGCAAAACTTTCATGCATGAAGTACCAAATGGCAATTTACACTGTATCGGTAAAGACGTAAAGGACGGAACTCAATTCATGTATACCAATTATTCTATATGATTGTATTTTATTATTTTCTGTGTCAATTACAAAGTGCTGGTTTTGTAATTGTAATCTAGTTTAAAAGATTTGTACTTTTGAGTTTTAGCAATAAGGGTCACTTGTATGCATGCAATGTATAGCAGATATTAAAGGTGAGAAGCTTCATTCTTTCTGAATGGTGCAAATCATACTGTTTTCATATCTGAAAGAATGTGATCCACATATTAAAATTTATAAGATACCAAATTTTTACTACACTCGGATAGGATACTGCTAAAATTTTGAAAAATTGTTAAAATTCTGAAATAGTAAAATTTAGTATAAATAAAATTTTGATATATTGATTTGGATTATATTTTTTTTGCTTTTTGACCAAATACATATATTTTTAGATAATAGCCTAATTCGTGATCAAATTATATTTCTACTGTGTGTTTACAATTGTTCTCAATACAAATTTTTGTATAATCGTATAATTCGTGTAAAAAATCATGTCTATAGTGTATGTTTACAGTTGTTCTTCAATCATGCAGGGGCGGAGCCAGACTTTCAAGTTATGAGGGTCAATCGTAAAAAATTATATACTGTGAATGGGGTCAATATTACAATATCTATAATATTTATTTTAAATTATATAGAAAATTATATTTAAACAATAAAATTTTGAAAATAAATAAGAGTAAATTGACCCCATTCAATCATACTAAATCCGCCCCTGCAACCATGTATCTGATCATTTTTTGTTCTTAGGCTACACAGTATAAATAATATTTCAAGAATATACGTCCATTAATCAAAGATCTCCCTTTCTCTATTTAATTAGTAACAATTTTATTTATTACCGATTCAATTTATACAGCGAAAGGAAGCTGAGGCTATAAAAGTCTGCAAACCAGAAGTTTGTAGGCCTTTTTTGTTTCGATCCAAATGTAAAGCCCATCGATTTCGAAGCCCAAATGTAAAGCCCATCGATCCAAATGCAAATTCCAAATATGCAAGAAAACTATTTTAAAATTTTCAAAGAAAAGAACTCAAGAAAATCTCACTAATATATATCTGAAGAAATTCTGACTAGTATCTCTTGAGAAAATGTCGACCTCAAACGATGGCAGTCTTTCGCCTCGATCGCAGGTGAAGCAAACTACTCTCTTCTATCTCAATTTGTTTACCAATTTACCCATCGAAATGTCAGCTGATTTCGACAACCACAGCACGCATCGAACTGCTTCGACGACCTTCTAGACAGTATCATCACTGACGTAGCGTCGGAGTGCCACCGGATCGCTCGTCTGGGTTTGGATCGGAGTCTCGAGTCCGAGGAGGAGGAGCTGCGCCTCTCTCAGCTGTCGGATTCGACACGTGGCGCTGCTGGAGGTGAGGGGAGTAGCAAACACGGGGTGGATATATTCGGACAGTCGCATCCAGCTGTTGCGAGTGACATTTTCGAGTGCATGAATTGTGGCCGTCCGATCGTCGCTGGACGGTTTGCACCTCATCTAGAGAAGTGCATGGGGAAGGTATCATTTTTTTTTTTTTCATTTTTTAAAGGAATTATTGCTTTATCCAGGATTATTTTTTAGTGATTCTTCAAGTACTGTAATTATCTTTTCCTGATACTAGCTTAAACAGAGTAATCAATCATACTTTTTGAGTGCTATCAGCAGCACAAGACTGGTAGCACCTGTACCAGCAGTGAGCTGGTTTATACCACTGGTAGAGTTGACCTGACCAGTATGTGTAGTGAACCAATACTGTTGAGAATACTGAAAAGTGTTTCCATGGTTGTCTAATATAGATATAATACATTAATTTAACTCGTAATAATATGAATTTTCATAAAAAATAACTTTGGGTGATAAATCATTGTATCTTATGTCCTGCTTTTGTAGTACCATGCTGATACCTGACTGGTGTGGTTTTGCCAACGATTTTAATTTTAGATTGAAATGTAGTCTTTTACTGTTACTGACTTGTAGGGAAGGAATGCACGCGCTAAGGCAACTCGAAGCAGTACAGTTACTAGAAGCAGACATTCGCGTGGTAGTCCCGTTTCCGTTTATGCCCCTTACTCGACCAGTGCACAGAGAGCCCCAAATGGTACTGCCGGTGGCGTCAGTGAGGATCCTTCAGACTACAATATTGAGGAACAGTGAGGTCATGCGTAGTATCGGTTTTGTCGTTCTTTGCTCCTGGTGTTTTTCATACTTTTTGTAGGCAGGATTTTTTCCTCATGCTTTTGTGTAAGATAAATTGTCGTCTTTCTTTGTATAATTGGGTTCTGGAGTTATTGTAACATTGTTCCTGGTATCTCAAAAGAAAACACTGAGGAAAAGAGAAACAAAATTCTTTTTCCAAACTGAGCTTTTGTAAATCCACTGTATTTATGGCAATATTAATATGTATATGACTTAAAAGCAGTGTAGTGTAGTTGCTTCAAGATCATAAACAAAACCCAATCTGATCTTAATCTGAATTCGTGCCGATTAATTGTTGCCAAGGATCATTGATATATTTTGACCCACTGAAACGGGTTACTTGGAATAAATGTAAAGATGTCCTCATAAAAAAAAAAAAAAAACCTGTCTTGGACCTGATGATTTACTGGTGAATATATAATTAGGGATTGTTAACTAATCAGACATAAATCCATGACAACTGCAAGGTTGGACTTGGATGAGTTATTAAACTATCCGGCTTTTAGAAGCTACCAGAAAAGTGATGTGTAATTACTGGCAAGGTACCTGTTTATAACAATAGATGATGACAAATATCAAAGTTATAATGCTTACTGGTAAGGTAATGCTTTGGACTGTCTGAAAAGGACAGTGTGATTTCTCTTCAACATTTTGGTTAATTCCACCATTTTTTTACAAAACAAATAAATATTGTAAGGTTTTTATCATTTGCAATAGGATTGTGTTATGGATTGGATAATTAGTTTTAACATGATTCTCATTAATTAGCTAAAACTAATATGAAGCTCAAGCATGATCCCTTTCTGCTGAATGCTGTCAGAGAAAAGTTCAACCGTAAAAGACTGCCTATTAATTTGTGGATTGATCATTTTTTGTTTTAACATTAAATTCTTAAAAACGTGAACCCTCTGATCAAATTTAAGCGAATTTGACTGAGGAATATGTGTGGGAATTATTGTCTTCTCTGAGAAATAAATTTTATTTTGCTAAACAAACGATTTAATGACGTCGTCAAAGAGTCAAATTTTGCAGCCCTTCCTCTTTTGGAATCATAAAATGTAAGAAAAAGAGGCCAAGCAAACAACAAAGAAGCCTCCAAAACTGGCGCCGATCGATAATTTTTTGTCCCTTTTATTTTTGCCTAAAGCGAGGTTATTTATAGCTCAGAAAGTGCTCCGTTGAAAAGGGAGGAAAAGGAGGAGGTAATGCGGTAGAATTCCAACTTGGAGATGAACAAACTATGGTAAATTCTACAGTTACATTTATTTTTCATTTACCCGCCGCTGCTTTGTTTCATCCGTTTGCTGGTAAATTATGCTAGAATTAAAAAAAAAAAAAATGAAGCCTGATCCTGGTCGAACAGATATCGTACATTTTTATGTTTCCGAGTTCCCATACTTGTACTACCATACGCTTCTGATCCCGGTAAAAAAATAAACGCTGGTTGTTAACAATTGATCTTCTAGAAGCCCACACGACTCCTTTTGAAAATTTTAGAACAAAATATTCTTCCTCTAAAATTCTTAACAAAATACCCTTGTGCATCTCAATTTTTCCCTCCCACCACCTTCTCTCCCCCTCCCTCCCAGTTACATCCTTAATTACTCTTTTTTTTTCTTTCTCCTCTCTCAAAACTTTGTTTTGGAGTCACTTCTCTGAATAGCAGCTGAGATATTTCGTTCTGCAATAGATTGATTTTTTTTTGTCTTGTAGGAGCTATTAAAACTTGGACAATCCAAAGAAGAAAAGTCGGGAGGTTAACTTTAACTTATATATATAGAGAGAGCGAGAGAGTGTGGCTAATATCAAAACATTTGTTCCTAGCTTTCCGGTGCTACCAAGTGATTTTCTGATTTTTAAAGTTCAAACAGTCGATCAAAACCGTTAGATGTTCAATCTATATTAAAATGTACTTGGAGACCAAATTTTACATTTTTTGGAATTTTTTTTTACTATTTATTAAGATGTTTGAAAATCGCTGTTTTCAATGGTGCTAAAAAAAAACTTCAAAACAGCGATTTTCAAACCATCTTAATAAATAGTGAAAAAAATTACAAAAAAATGTAAAATTGGTCTCCAAACACATTTTAATATAGATTGAACATCTAAAGGTTTGGATCGACTATTTGAACTTTGAAAATCGGAAAACCACTTGGTAGTACCGGAGGGCTAGGAACAAACCCCCCCTCTCTCTCTCTCTCTCCCTCTCTCTCTCTCTCTCTATATATATATATAGGAGTTGGCTCAGTATATATATATATATATATATATATAGAGAGTGGCTAATATCAAAACGTTTGTTCCTGGGGTATGGAGCAATCAAGTTTTAAACCGTCCGATCTGACTGAAGATTCGTGCATATCGGATTGATCTGATCTAAAAAGTTTCGCTGGAACAATCAAATTTCTCTGTCCAGTACTGGAGGCGTCCAGTCTAGTAAAACCCCAACCCACAGATCTCTCTCTCACGCGAACTCTTTCTCTCAGCCCCAGCCCTAAATCACAAATCGCCTCTCCCGCTCCTCTCCTCTTTCGGCGCCGCACCCCAAGCCACTCTCCATTCTCTCGCACTCATTCCCCTGGCACCGACCCTTCCCCTCTCCTGAGCCGCTGAGAGCTGAGTCGCACCAGGCATCCCGACCCCCTCTCTCTCACGCGACTCAGCTCTCAGCGCTCGCCTCAGAGCCGCTCTCTCCGATCTCCCTCTCAGAACGGAGAAGTCAGAAAGAGAATTGCATAAAGTAAGATAAGAAAAGAGAAATCAGAAATCGCACCAATCCGAAGTAGCAGGTTTAAGGTTTTTAGCGTAATCAAATTTTCTAGGTTTTTATCTTCGCACCAGTCTAGGATGATTGAATGACTTATTTCATTTCTTGAAGCATCTTATTTGCACCAGGAATTTAAATTTTCTGTTATTGAGGTGTCTATGTAGTGACAAAATATCTTTGATTTAATTTCTTAAGTATTGTGGATCTATGTTTCATGATAAAAGCAGATTGAAGAAATCCAAATATGAGAAAAAAAAGTGTCGCAGCTCTTCTGATTCATCTGAACGGTGCCCCCCAAATCCATCTAGCACTGGCGAAGTGGAATCAAAATTGCAACCGTGAGATAGCATCCAGATCAGACACGAGGGTTATCATCGACTTGAAGTGAAGGGCTATTTAGTCAAAGCTTTTGCCGCAGACCCTTGAATATTATTTCAGTGTTTGAGGTTTGTTTGCTTGCTTTAATCTTGTATGACATTAATAATCATTGGCGTTTAATTCCTCTTACTAGTTAGTGTACTAGATCAAACAATTAATTTCCAAAATACAGGAATTATATCACAATTCAATCTATTAAAGTACATGAATTTATATCAGAATTCAGAAGTTCAGTTTTGCCAACCGTTTGTTCTTGAAATATGATGCTTAATGTAGTAAGATTCTGGATATTTTAGTTGTATAGATCTACATAACATAATTTTATTTAACTAAAGTAGCAAAAGCCACTACCCACTAAATCAAACCAAATAGAAATAGAGGCAACCGTAAATTGCAATTAGATCAAAACGGTGCCCCCCAAATCCATATTCTCAGTTTCTCACCAGTGACTATGCAACAAACGCATTTCTCTATTAATTCTAAATTTAACATGGATTGATGTTGCAAAATTTAGACCATACATCCATTTCATGATCCCAGCACCCCCTCCAATCATGGGTCTACATCTGCCCAGCTTAGCCTCAAATTAAGTTTCTATATTACATATATTCACTATATAATTTTATAATGTTTTAGCGTTTACCTAAAATTCTAAAATTGATTCGAAGGGATTCGATGTTATCGTTTAAGTGTTTAAGACTAGCATAGCAGCCAAGGGATTCGATATTATCTATGATTCTGAGTTTGTACCTGTCAGGTTGCACTTTTCCTAATGTACTTATATTTTTTGTGTAGATGATGAAGATGGCGGAGATCAAAGTGCATATGAATCTGATGCAGTTTATGGAGATGAAGAATATCTCTTTTGAGGGCATAGCATGTGATTTAAAAAAAAATAGGGTTGCTTTTGTAAAATGCGCAATATATGTGATGTTTTTGTGTAAATCCAAAGCTATATCCAAAACTATATTCAAAGCAGTTTATATAAGCATGAATTATGTGGTGGCGTGGGATTATTATTCCAACTTAATTTAGAAAATATAAGCAGTTTATATAAATAGTTTTCATCTATTTTACTTGTGTTTTAGATATATTAAGAATAAATGTTGTATGTCACTTTGAAATTGTACCCAGCTGAATTATTTTAGACAAGACATTGGCAGAAATTGTACCCCTTGAATTATTTTCTAAACAGCGCTAAGACTCATCGTCTCAGATGTATAATTTGTACCTCAGTGCACATAGTTACCTAGCTATTCAATAATCTGACATTGGGTTTACATTCCATTTTTGCACAATGCAAGAGCAAGAGAGTTTTGTTCTTACAAAATGCTAACTAATAATAAGAGTACGAGAAAGGCTGTTGGTGACCACAAGATAAAAATTGCCAAAATATGCCCAATTGAAAAAAAATATTGCCAAAATATACACAAGATAAGCATACACAAGATAATATGCCAGCAAACAAAATATTAAAAAAATGAGTTGTTAAGCAAGTTTCACATCCCATAATTGTGCAGTGGAACTAATTTTGTTTAGTTTGCAACTGTTTACTCCAGCAATTAAACTGAAATTCAATGAAACTGTTTAATTCATGCATTAAACATGTTTTTAATACAAAATAAATAGAAAACAAGCACTAGAGCAGTACAAAAAGCTGAATCTGTATTCATCGTAACTGTACTTAGCCTATGTTTACAAAAGCTAAACAATAAGATCTGACTCTCAACATAAGAAAAATAATATTCAAGTATCAGTATCCCAAAAAAATTATCACTACTCTAACAATGTCCATATACTTCATGCACAATCTGGAGTGAGCATTCCTATAGTACCACCTGCAAGTAAAAAAAAATACAAGTTCAGAAAGTTAAAGGGATTTATACCAGATGAGCAACTTAACCCAATATTATGCATTAATAAAAAAGTTGCATTAACAGAAACAGTATTAGAAACAAAGAGTAATGATTTTTAAGGGAGAAACAGGAAAATTATGAAAAGTTGAGCAGTATTGAAAAATTATACTTATTTCCAAGTTTATTTAAAAGTTTTTATTCCTGCCATTGTCAGATGAATCAGAAGAGCGGCGACACTTTTTTTCTCAGATTTGGATTTCTTCAATCTGCCTTTATCATGAAATATAGATCCACAATACAATCAATCCTTCAATATATCAATTAGGTTTTACTATTATAGAAACTACTTAAGAAATTAAATCAAAGATATTTTGTCACTACATAGACACCTCAATAACAGAAAATTTAAATTCCTGGTGCAAATAAGATGCTTCAAGAAATGAAATAAGTCATTCAATCATCCTAGACTGGTGCGAAGATAAAAACCTAGAAAATTTGATTACGCTAAAAACCTTAAACCTGCTACTTCGGATTGGTGCGATTTCTGATTTCTCTTTTCTTATCTTACTTTATGCAATTCTCTTTCTGACTTCTCCGTTCTGAGAGGGAGATCGGAGAGAGCGGCTCTGAGGCGAGCGCTGAGAGCTGAGTCGCGTGAGAGAGAGGGGGTCGGGATGCCTGGTGCGACTCAGCTCTCAGCGGCTCAGGAGAGGGGAAGGGTCAGTGCCAGGGGAATGAGTGCAAGAGAATGGAGAGTGGCTTGGGGTGCGGCGCTGAAAGAGGAGAGGAGCGGGAGAGGCGATTTGTGATTTAGGGCTGGGGCTGAGAGAAAGAGTTCGCGTGAGAGAGAGAGATCTGTGGGTTGGGGTTTTACTAGACTGGACGCCTCCAGTACTGGATAGAGAAATTTGATTGTTCCAGCGAAACTTTTTAGATCAGATCAATCCGAGATGCACGAATCTTTAGTCAGATCGGACGGTTTAAAACTTGATTGCTCCATACCCCAGGAACAAACGTTTTGATATTAGCCTCTCTCTATATATATATATATATATATATAGAGTCCGGCTATTATGCTTTCGGCAGCATTTCAGCTGAAGTGCGGTCAGCTTCACAACCGTTTGATCTGATTTTAGATGCGCGCTGTGATTATCATGAGAAATGTTTAACGGAGTGCTCCGTTTGCTAGGTTTATGAAACGTTGAAGCAAAACCCAAACCCCTCTCTCGTGCTCTCCTCTCCTTCTACATACTACAGCGAGAGGTCTCTCTCTCTCTCCTCTCTGTCTCTCTCGTCTCGTGCTCAGACCGCTCATCCCGACTTCCTTCAGGAACTCATCCATTCCCTCACCCCACCCCTATCGCGACATCAGGCATGCCTCACAAGCCGAGCACCTCTCGCATAAATCACCCTGTCCCTCTCGCGACAGTAGTTTCTCCCTAAATCAACTCTCACCAGTGATTCGCTAGATGATAGGTCACTTTCTTTCTCTCAATTCATTTTGTCGTCCTTAGAACAAAATTAGCTTGACCTTTGAATTGTACTAATAACAACCAGTTAATAACAATCAGTTAAAATGACCCACACTTTCTTTCTTGAGTGGCTAATTTTCGTCATTTTAACTGGCTGTGGAGGCAATGTGGGTCCCATTTTATTTCTCTCAATTCCATACTTATGAAATTAGAAAAATGTCTTGCATATATGAGATTTAATTTTACAATGTTTCATTTTTTTCAAATAAAAAAAATAATTGAACTCCTAGTGGTTTAATTTTTCTTTTGCAGTTGTGACAATTCAATATTAACCAAGCTAACAGTAACCGGCAAGATTGTGCGGTGCTATGATCCGACTGCAATTCCACGAACATTACCTCGATCAAACTTTTCAGTAGCAGAACAAAATGTACTAAATGCTGGGTGTGGGTATGGGTCTCATATATGCACAATACACGGTGAACTTACTACCAACATGTCAAGGAATTCCTTGTGCTATAGTAGATTTCGAGATTGCAAACAAAATTATTCCTATATATATTCCACACGGTACATGAAAAAAGAGAAAAATACTTCTTTTCCTGATATTACAATAGTTGGGATTAACCCATCAATTTTTTAAACTGCAAAGCAGCATTCTACTGGTGAAAATCTCTCCAACGTATAATATAGAAGGCAAACAAGTATTAGCACTAGAAGTTGCTGCATTCTCATCAAGAGGTCCAAACTCGAGATTTCCCGGCATGCGATCCATAATATAATTGTGATATAAACTGTCGGCATTATTTACTTACTGTGGAACTCTTAACATTTTTTTCATGTGTATGTGTGCAGCCTGATGTAGTTGCACCTAGAGTGAGCATACTGGCAGCTGTGAATGGAGGTTACCAGTTTATGTCCGGTACGTCCATGGCATGTCCCCATGTGACTGGTGTTGTTGCACTTCTTAAATCTCTGCATCCTGATTGGTCCTCTGCAGCTATCAAATCTGCAGAATTATCAATTCACTTTGTAGAAAACTGACTCCCTTTTCTTCCTTTAATTAATCTTTCTGGGTTCAGCTTAACCCAATTTTATTCCACAAAGAGTCATGTAGGCCAACCGCACAACACCCGATTAATTAATCTTACTAGTTAGCAAAACTTGTACCGTACCTGTACTAATTTTATTACTCAAATTTTATTACCAACTTATTACCATACCTGTACTAATTTAATTGATTTTCGTTATTTTAACTGGTTGTTATTAGCTCCCTTATTACTCAAATTTTAATCTCAAATTTTATGATTTAATCTACAGTGAAATGGACGGTTTGCCAATAGATGATGAGGATTGCAGAGGTGAAGAGGCCATGGAAGAGGCAAGTTCGAGCCTCATTTGGGGATGGATTTTCCTAGTACGAGATTGAAGATGACAGTGAAGATAATATTCAAGACGGTAGTGAGTACGAGACTGAAGAGGACAACTTGCTTTGATAGTGTCAATTTGGGTATAGTAATATTTTGGTAATAGTGAATATGTGATAGTTGTATTTTGGTAATGTGATAGTACGAGATTGAAGAATAGTAATATTTTGGTATATAAAAGAATAGTTGTATTTTGGTATAGAAAGGGATAGTGATATTGTGATATAAACAAGGATAGTGTATTTTGATATATAAAATGAATGCATGATTTATCTTTCATAATGTGTGGCATGGTGAAATGACTTTGTTTTTATTATGTTGGCATTGAAACTTTAATTAAGGTTCCATTTAGAGTATTATAAATCTGAGTTTATACTTGTATTATTTGGTGGATTGTACTAATTGGTACATCGTACAAAAATCTACAAATCAAGCATGAGTTTCTGATTGAAAAAATTGACATAGGAGATTTTTACTATTGCTAGTTTTAGCAACTCCCAAATGGGGAAAATTTTTGGTTGTAAATATACTTAGTACTTGACAAGTTGTTTACTTTTTTTACATGTTACTTATTGTTGCAATGCAATGCTACTTATTTTCTTTTTTGGTACCAAGAGCATAGAATGTGATTTTATATGCAATTGGTACCAGGGCATATATGCAATTGTCACTTTATATTGGGCAATGCTTGAAGATGTACTATTTATTAATCAATGAAACTGATTTACAAGAGCATACAATATGAAATAAATTAACAGTACTTGTTGTTTCATCATGGCTCCTGCTTTTTAATACTGAAATTAAATGACATTTACAATATTGAACATAATTGCATAAACAAACATAACAACATCAATTTCATTTTTTCAACAATCATAACCAAATACATAAGAGCACAGTTATAAGCATACATCACAATCATAAGCAAACAACAAATATCAATTTTAGGATCAGAATGAAGTTGTCCTTTTGGTCTGTAGTGATGTTCTTTGGCTCTGACAAGGCTTCAAGTTACGTGCTAACGTTCTGAATTTAAGTTAGAACTGCATTGTGAAAGAGTTTGGTCAGATTCTGTAAATTTAAACAAGCTCGTTTGACATATTTAACTCATCACTTCAGCTAAAGGGGCTAAATTTATGAAATTATCCCAAAGGTAGGCTAAATTCAGAACTTGGTAGGCTAAATTCAGAAGGAGTGACACCATCCTGTGTATCATACCATGTGATCGTAAGGACTGGAAATAATTCATGATTTGTTAATTAAAAGGAAAGGACCAAAAATATTACCTTGTCAACAGAATTAATGTCAATGCCACTCTCGAGTAGTTTATCCATTAGCGGTATTTGGATTGCTAATGCAAAAGTGTGTAGTGGATTCCACTTTGGCTGTACTAGAAGAAAATGAACAATATAAATTAAATATTGTGGTGATTCAATTTAGAATGCACAAAAACTTTTAGCCTTTCATTTGGGCATTGTAATACAAGAGCTAGAACAGTATCGGAGCTGGTTAAAAATACTTCACCGTTGAGATTTTATTTAGATTGGGGGTTTTATTCATGTCCAAAATAGCCCTCTCTTCTGACGTCAAGATCTACTCAACTTCTGCACAATCACACCGGAAAAAAAACAGAATACAGAGTTTCAGCCTTTTTAAAACAAAAGACACTAGTATTTATATTGAATTTCAAAGGGGCTAAACGGAATACAGAGTTTCAGCCTAATACAAAGTTTCAGCTAAAGGGGCTAAATTCATGAAATTATCCCAAAGGTAGGCTAAATTCATAACTTGGTAGGCTAAATTCAGAACTTGGCACTTTAGATTCTTTCCCAAAGGTAGGCTAAATTCATAAAATTATCCGTGAACTTGGTATTGCCTCATCAGAACTCACTAATTACATATTTTAAACAATTACTTACAATGAAACAAGTCAAAGGTCAAGCTAATTTTGTTCTAAGAATGACAAAATGAATTGAGAGATAGCACCTCAAATGGATCTAATGTAAATTACACAACAAATGCCTCAACAACAGAAGGAAAAGCAACTGAATATTCGCCGAAATGAATTGAGAGAAAGAAAGTGACCTGTCATCTAGCGAACCACTGGTGAGAGTTGATTTAGGGAGAAACTACTGTCGCGAGAGGGACGGGGTGATTTATGCGAGAGATGCTCGGCTTGTGAGGCATGCTTGATGTCGCGATAGGGGTGGGGCGAGGGAACGGCTGAGTTCCTGAAGGAAGTCGGGATGAGCGGTCTGAGCACGAGACGAGAGAGACAGAGAGGAGAGAGAGAGAGAGACTCGCTGTAGTTTGTAGAAGGAGAGGAGAGCACGAGAGAGGGGTTTGGGTTTTGCTTCAGCGTTTCATAAACCTAGCAAACGGAGCACTCCGTTAAACATTTCTCATGATAATCACAACGCGCATCTAAAATCAGATCAAATGGTTGTGAAGCTGACCGCACTTCAGCTGAAATGCTGCCGAAAGCATAATAGCCGGACTCTATATATATATATATATATATATATATATATATTTGAGTTTTCAAAATTTTAACGGTCGATCTGAACCGTTCAACATGATCTCCATATGAATATGTACTTGGAAACCAAATTTTACATTTTTTAGAATTTTTTTACTATTTTTTTAGATAGGTAGAAAATCACTTGATTTGAAAATTTTGTACCATTTAGATCAAGTGATTTTCTACCTATCTAAAAAATAGTAAAAAAGTTATGAAAAATTGTAAAATTTGGTTTGCAAGTACATATTCATATGGAGATCATGTTGAACGGTTCAGATCGACCGTTAGGATTTTGAAAACTCAAATATTGAGCCATAGCACGGAGGCCCTCTATGCTACCCGTAGCACCGTAGCTAACTCATATATATATATCTTATGTTTTCAAGGTTCCAACATACATGATTTTCATCTTATTTTGGGTAGTATGATGTACTGGTCGTGCAGTGTTCATTTTCAGAATAAAAGAGTTTTCCATCCTGAGATCCATCTTGAATTTACAGACTCAACTGAAATTTTCTATTAGGTCAACCATAAATTATAATATTCAGGTATTATTCATTCATTTCTCATTTGGGTTCTTGAAATTTTCTATTAAATTGGTCCACCTGTTGAGATCTATTTCCATATCATCATGACGTGTATATCCTAATTAAAATGATGTGTTCACTGAGTTAATTGAAAACATTCGCTTTGGCAGGTATAATATGGCATAGTTAATTAGTTAGTCCTAGTGTTTCATCGACAATATATATAGATTATGGATGCTTCCACTTAGAGGTGATTAATGAGTGAGCATGAGCGAGTTGGGGTATGCTCATGCTCGGCTCATTAGCTTAATGAGCGAGTTGTTAATGAGCATGTTGATAATGAGTAAGTTGTCGAGTTGTTTAAAATACATCATTCAAAAACTAATTTTCATTTATAGAATTTAACAAATTGTCATAATCCAATCTAATTAAACAATACATAATTTAACAAAAAATTGTCCATAAGCAAATTTAACAAAATCAAACAACTATCTTCTTGTCGTTCTCACAACTCTACATGTCACATACTCAAAGGTCAAAGCTATCTCCTTGTCACATACCTACAAATTTGCATTATCAAAACAATAATAAAAATGTAGAATTTAAAAATATACAAATTCAGAACTGTACAAATCCATAATAGTGTATTAATGATCAAATTTTTTGTGATCAAATTTCTTAATGAACGAGTTATGAGCGAGTTGGGGTATGCTCATGCTCGGCTCATTAAGTTAATGAGCGAGTTGTTAATGAGCATTTAGCGAGCGAGTTACGAATTACGAGCAATTTACTCACCCCTACTTCCACTCAAACAATGTAGTATATGTAGATGACGGATGATGTCCATCAGTGTGACCGTATCACAGTACATTATCTAAAATGAATGTTTAAATGCACGTCAATAAGCAATTGAATAAATTATGATTTAATCCATTGTCTTGAGCAGTGTAAACTGCAGTGCAATTTAGTACACTTCAAAGTTCACTAGTGGAAAAACTGGAATCAGGATCGGCCTAATAGTATTGGTTATATGAAACAACCGATTCTAATATCTATCTGGATCGGTTTTTTTTTAGAAAACCGATCCTAAAAACTATTCAGATCGGGTTTTATGGTTAACCGATTCTAATTTACGAACAATTAGAATCGGTTTTTTATTAAAAACCGATCCTGATAGTATCAGGATCGGTTCTAACAAACAACCGATTCTAATTCTTTTTTTTTTTAATGTTGGTTCTGAAAAAAAAAAAATCAGGATCGGTTGTTACAACAGAACCGATCCTGATACTTTTTTTTTTTTTTTTTTAATGTTGGTTCTGAAAAAAAAAAAAGTATCAGGATCGGTTCTGTAAACAAAACCGATCCTGATAATTTTTTTTTTTTTTTTCAGAACCAAAAAAAAAAAAAAAAAAAAAAGAGTATCAGGATCGGTTCTGTGTACAGAACCGATCCTGATACTGTTTTTTTTTTTTTTTCAGATCCAAAATTAAATAAAAAAAAAAAAAAAACAGTATCAGGATCGGTTCTGTGGACAGAACCGATCCTGATACTGTTTTTTTTTTTATCAGAACCAAAATTAAAAAAAAAAAAAAACAGTATCAGGATCGGTTCTGTCCACAGAACCGATCCTGATACTGTTTTTTTTTTTTTTTTTTTTTCAGATCCAAAATAAAAAAAAATAAAAAAAAAAAAAAAAAAAAAAAAAAACAGTATCAGGATCGGTTCTGTCCACAGAACCGATCCTGATACTGTTTTTTTTTTTTTTTTTCAAATCCAAAATAAAAAAAAAAAAAAAAAAAAAAAAAAAAAAAAAAAAAAAAACAGTATCAGGATCGGTTCTGTCCACAGAACCGATCCTGATACTGTTTTTTTTTCAGAACCAAAATTAAAAAAAAAAAAAAAAAAAAAAAAAAAAAAGAGTATCAGGATCGGTTCTGTTTACAGAACCGATCCTGATACTGTTTTTTTTTTTTTTTTCAGAACCAACATTAAAAAAAAAAAGTATCAGGATCGGTTTTTTCAACACAACCGATCCTGATTTTTTTTTTCTTTCAGAAACAACTTAAAAAAAGGTATCAGGATCGGTTTTTTTGAAATAACCGATCCTAATGCTAATTTGACGCTAGGGTTTAATTCTGTTTCGCGCCTTTGTACTTACAAAAACAATCAGGATCGGTTTTTAATAAAAAACCGATCCTGATAACTCCTGCTTAGTTCTTATTTTAATTTCGCGCCTCTCATTTTCAACTTAGCGTTTTTCTCTCTCTCTGTGTCTCCGTCTCTCCCTCTCAAATTCTCAGACCTCCGTGTCTCTGCTCTCTCTGTCTCCGTCTCGTCTCTCCCTCTCCTCCGTGTCTCTCTCTCTCTCTCTCCGTCTCTCCCTCTCAAAGCCGAGCCTCTCGAACCTCTCGAACCTCCGTGTCAATTTTTAATTTTTTGTATTGTTTCAAAAATTAATTAATGGTGTTTGTATATTGTTTTTCAGTCTTGAGGACATCTCGCTCAAGTTACTTAATCATCCGGCCGATCAACTATCACGGTATTAGCTTTATCTAATTTTCTCATTATTATACTTTTAAAACACATTTTTTTTTGTATTTTCAATTTATTTATTTGTCTTTTTTCATTTGAGCAAGGCTTTTTGAAACTATCTTTTTATTTAACTTAATTATCCGACCGATCAACTATCTTTTTTCATTTGTATTTTCAATTTTATTTTGCTATTGCACCAAATTTCTTCAACTATTGTACTTCTTTTTGTGTTTCATGAATTTTATTTTGTGTTCTTAATTGGTTTTGAGCTCCAATAAATCAATGGTAAATAAAATAAAAAAATTTATGCTGGCCAGCAAATATATATGGAAGCTGGCCAAATAAAAAAAAATATTTTTTTTAGATCCAATATAACATCAGGATCGGTTGTTTCAAAAAAACTGATCCTGATTCTTTTTTTTTTTTTTTCAGAACCAACATTAAAAAAAAAAAAAAAGGTATCAGGATCGGTTATTTCAAAACAACCGATCCTGATTTTTTTTTTTTTCAGAACCAACATTATTAAAAAAAAAAAAAAAAAAAAAAAAAGAGTATCAGGATCGGTTATTTAACCGATCCAGATTATTGTAAGTATCAGTATCGCCTCCATCAGGATCGGTTGCATTCCGATACTAATATGCATATATAACCGATTCTGATTCCATATTTTCCACTAGTGGTTCTAACTTCTAAATTGAAAGTTTAAAGGTTCTAACAACCATAATGTGAAATGTGTTTCAATTTAATTACTCTTAAAGAAAGAAGAAGAAAAATATTAAAGTCATATCCCATAACTGTTGCCTAATTTCCCAGAACAAAATATTAAAAAAAAAGAAGAACCACAATAACCATATGTATTAAAAAAAACTGTTGCCTAATCTAAAATTGCAACAGAAGCTTCATTATTATTGATTAACATTCGTCTTCAAGTCACTGAAAAGAGTTCTATTAAGGTAAAAGATTCATGCAACCATCTAAAATTCACTCCTGAGCCTTCTTCCAGACTAGTCTAGGTAAATTTCAAGTTAATTACCAACTTATAGTTGCTACTTAATTTTTTGAGAGATCTACACAACAACAAATTATCTCAGCAATCAACTTTTGAGACCGTGAAACTGGTGTGGAAACAAAGTTGACAAAAAAAGAAAGGAAAAAGGAGGGAAAGGAAATAACTAGGAGGGAGGAGGAAAAAAAGGGGTCCGGATCTTCTAAAGTAATTCAGTCTTTGGATTTTGGATCGAGACTGTCCGATTCGAATTCGTCCCTCGAGATTGTCTCGGAATTCGAATTTATTATCGGAATGTGTGCGCTCATTTTGCGGATTCGAATCAGACAGTCCTGATCTAAAACTCAAAAGTTGAGTTACTTCACTGGATTTGAATTCGAAAAAAAAGAGTTTACGAGGACATTTTGTTAAGAATTTTAAAGGCAGGATATTTTGTTTTAAATTTTTTAAAAGAAGGATATTTTATAAATTTTCCCACTCCAGTTATACATGTTGGACGAAGTATGGTGTAGGTCAACTGACAGAAGGACCCACTTCACTTGATAGCCTTAACGAGCCAGTGTAAATGGATCGTTACACGATATACTGTTATACGCAGTAGCCACATAAGAACTTCAATTTTGGGAAGGCGGCTCATAACAGCTGTGGAGGACTGGAGGGGTAGCCTTCAAAGATTCTCATCAGAGGTCAAACTTGTGATACCTTTCTTCTATCCAACACTTTGCTCCCCCCTATCCGGCTATCCGTTCCTATTTTGTCTATTTTGGTACTCGCCGCATGGCCCCTATCCACACATCTACAATCCAGTTCGGATCCTCTCCAATTGTACGGAACCAGGCACATTGTTGATCAGAAGGTGAAATGCGTTTTTTTTCTTTTTGAGGAATATTCATGTAAAATATTATGAGTTATCTTACTCCGGTACTCCATATTAGATCCCGCACCCGTATTTGATAATCGTCCGATACAACCCCGATATATATTTGATATGCTAGCTGGCGTATTGGATGAGGCGGCGTATCCTTAACTCTCTGATACGGTCATCAATAAAGGTTGATACTGCAGTGATAAGACTCTGTCTGGACAGGATATGCATCCGATGAGCATGCGTGCACCAACGTCAGATCTGTGCACTTTGTGCATCGTGCATGAACCAAATGCTAAAATAATTTTTTTCAAGCGGTATACAAGAATCGAACACAGTCCCATTAGTTTAGCAACATACCCTTTTACTACTACACTAACTCATATTTGTTGTTAGAATGTAGTAGCTATGATATTTAATGTATACTTGGGTTATTGTACTACAGTCCCTCGTCCAAATTTTTTGATATTTAATTTATATAATACAAGTGTTGAATTAATAATATAATTAAAATAATAACAATAATATATTTAATAGGCGTTCGTATCTAGAATTTTTGAAATTTGACATATTGCCGTATCCTTATCGTATCTGATACAATACCCGTACCGTATCCATGCAACATAGATTATGTGTATACATATTAACTATAATAATAGTTAATTATTCAAATAGAATAGTTCTAATTAATGCACATTCAAATTTTATGTAAATCTATTTGATATTTTAAAAAAGATTGTTTATATTAGAAACTTAAAATTATAGGAGTGTTATTTATTTGTTAAATAGCATATGTATAAACTTTGAACTAATTTAAAAGTCGTCTAATCTTTCAACAAACAATTATAAGTTTTTAGTGGTAGAACTTTAATGACTTATCGTATCGATCAAATTTTAAATGTACTTAAATTTAATACAAATCCTATCTAAATAATTGAAGACATATCTAACATTTCAATTTTAAATTAATTTGAACAATAAGATATTAAATGATGTGATACAAAAGTTGGAAGTACAATTAAAATAATTCAAACAATATTTTAGGCTTATAATTGGAGAACATTTGAAAATTTCGACTCATATTTCATGTGATAAAGTAACGTTGAATCTTCTAATTATGTATGTTATAATTGTGAGCAAGACAAATTATTTCTAATTTTCTACTAACTGTGACTATATAAATTGAAAAAGTAAATGCATACAACTACAATTATCAATGTTTTTTTAAGGGTAAGTGGCTTTAAATGTTTACTAATAATTTTACTGATAAAAACGTATTTACAATGAGTCAAATGACTCCCCTTCCTAGATCTAAATTTATTTATTGTCACAAAATTATCTAATCCTACTTATTTATACTCTTAAACACTCTATATTACCTCATTCCTTAATCATCTCTCTCCACAACTGAATTTGCTTTTGTCTGATTACCATCGCGCTCCGGCGGCCGGATATGCTGATCGTCGTGCTCCAATCAAGATGGAGATAGATTCAAGCTCCGACGATACCGCGCTCTCAGCTCTAGTCGACTCCGCTCCCTTCCCTTTCCTTTATTCCCCTCTTCGTTTGAGGAAGTAGAAACGCGAGAGAGGGGAAAAAATCGTTGTATCAGAGTGAGGCCTATAATAGGTGGGAGAAATATAATGGAGGGTGGGAGAGGGGGAGGAGGGAAAGGAAACGGCGGCTAGGGTTTGAATCGCCTCGTTTCTCTTTCTTTTTTTTGCTAGAGCGAAAGAACTAGGTTTTCAATGAAATTATTACATCAAGGAAATTTGGTGCTCCGAAATCAATTTGATATACAAGAATCAATGTTATATGTGAATATATGTGTAAGTATTTTTTTATAAAAGAGTCTCGGTACAGCTCAGCATATTTTTAGATGCTACTTTGAAAATTAAATATGTCTTTTCGAAGAGAGACGAGAACGAGTGCCAATGCACTAAACTATTTTTTTTATTCATTTTGATTTTAAATATTTGGAAAAAGGTATTCCAAACAGGGAACGCAAACCAAGTAAAAGCATATAAGACAGGAGCAGGACATAATTGACGATCCAGATTGAGTTGTATCCTATGCTGTTCACATATGATTGGAGTGGATCAGAGCCCAGCAGACTCCCAAACAATTGACACCATCAAAAGAGGAAAATACACTTTAGCTTAGATCAGGCTAATAGCTCCGTGGCAGCGCACGCTAGACAAAGGCATTGCGGCGAATGAGATTGGGACGTTTGCGTGCGTAGATTCTCAATGTTTAATAATTATTAATCAATTGAACTAAAATAATAAATAAATAATGGCTCCGGAGCAGAAGCAATGAAGCAATGAAGCATGAAGCATCCCTTATTTGACATTGTCTCTTTCATCCATGACAAAGCGTCGCTACTTCCCCATGCACATTCATTGCTCAAGTCATGGTCACCACCATGAATTCATGGTAATTCAACCGAGGATAAATTTGAACGTTCGAGAAGAAACCAAGGTGGATTTCCTTTAGGTCTTGGAATTTGTATCACGGATCACTGCAGCGACAGAGAGAACGCTCGGACGAGAGGCTGGCGAAATGTAAATAGTTATTGCATAGTTAATAATCCAGAGGAGGTGTCCAGTGGAATTCATATCAACAGGTAACACAATATTTATGTTTAGATCCAGACCCTTTGATCAGAACTTTTTTTATAAACCATAATTAAAAATTAAAAATTTATGAAACCAACATAATTACTTTTTTATTATACACAAATCATAAGCTGAAATGCCATTTCGGTCCGAACTTTTTTTTTTTTTCTGGACTGAAATGGTAATTCAGCCCGAGATGGTTTCACAGCTTTTTCAGAAAAACATGTGTAGCCTTCGGTGTAAAACCATGGACTGATATGTCATTTCGGTCCAATGTTTTTTTAACCTGGACCAAAATGACATTTCGGTCCGAACTATTTTTTTTAAGGGTTTGCTTATAAATTGTTTAGAAATGTTTGCTTATAAATTGTTTAGAAATTAGGTCAGAAAAACAAGTTTGTTTAGAAAGAAGAAAGAAGAGGTTGTTTCGGGTTTAAAAAAACAAATTAGTGGGACTGAAATGGCATTTCGGTCCAGAGAGATTTTCGGATTTTCTGTGGCCGCTAGTATGAAAACCTGTAAAACCATTTCGGACTGAATTGCCATTTCGGTCTGGAAAAAAAAAGTTCGGATCGAAATGACATTTCAGTTCTTATGGTTTTAAAAAATAAAATCATATTGATTTCATAAAATTCTTTTTTTTACTTATGGTTTATAAAAAAAATTCCTTTAATCAGACTAGAATTCCCACGAATATTAAAGTGTTCTCCCGATTAACTACCTTCGTGTTTTTTTTTTTTGCTATTATTAATAGTTGGTAAATAATTTATTTCTAGCAAAATTCTCCATAAAAAGAAGAATTAAATAGATCTTCTTCTTCTTCTTTTTATTTTTCTGTTTTATTCACGACATTTCTGTAAATTTATTCTCAAACTTGATGCGAATTATTCACAGAACTTATTTTCTTTATAAAACTTCACAACTTCAGATATAAGTAATCGCAGTATAAGAAAACAGATTATTTTAGAATTGCATTCGTATTATATTCAAATAACATATTATAAATATTGTCGAATTATTTTTAATACCGAATTTGTTAATTGAGAGGGATCCAATTACACCTTTTTTTTTTGACACATATTGATATTTTTTTTATAGGCCAATTTTGCGATTTCAAAATCCACAGTCGATCCGAACCGTTCAACATGATCACCATGTTAAAATGTGCTTGGAGATCAAAATTTACATTTTTTTGAATTTGTTTACTATTTATTAAGATGGTTACAAAATCACTATTTTTCAATGGTTTGAAAACAACGATTTTATAACCATCTTAATAAATAGTAAAAAAATTCAAAAAAAAAATGTAAAATTTGATCTCCAAGCACATTTTAATATATCCATCATGTTGAACGGTTTGGATCGACTATTTGGACTTTGAAAATGACAGGTGTCAAAGTGTATAAAAAAAATGGTGTAATTAATCCGATCCCTCATCTTTGTTAATTACTATGTGCTAGATTTTTCTTTCTAATGATCGTGGTTTTTAAAAAGGTGTTAGAATTCTATAGGAATTATTAATCATGAGAATAAGTCGAAAAATAACTCTATTCCAAGAGATACAACATAAATATTGAGATTCATGCAATTATGAATATATACTATTTCATGCAGTTACTAACTGTAGATGTTATAAGATTTAAATTCTTCGACATACTTTGTATTTTTTTATTCACATCGCACAAGCAATTAATGAAACATTAATAGTCTATTAATTTCTTAATAATTTACTTTGTATTTAACCTAAAATGTGTGCAGTGATTATGATACGTCCTATCTCCGGAAAGATTAAGGCGCAGTGTGTCTGAGCGCGTTCTAATTCGAGAGTAATTAGTTCGCGGGTGTTAAGAGTGTATTTATTATGCGTCCGAGTTCAAACTTGTTACGGATCTCCTCAGTACGTAATTCTATCATCCATGTACTGTGTATCTCTAAATCGTGGTCCCAATCTCATTGAATTCCGGGTATTTAATTATAGGCTTTATAATTCGGTTTGGATCTCGTACAGATTCTCAGTCTTGTTTGTTCGCAGGCCGGCAAGTCGGTTCGAGTCTCGTACGGAGGACTCGAACATGCTTATCTCGCGGGCTGGCAGTTTAGGCGAAGTTGCGTACGGACCAGCCGGACAGGCCTTGTTTGTTGGGCTTACTGTCTGTGCTTAGTACTTAGCTCATAGTGTTTTTATAAGGCTTTAGTACATGGCCCTATCATTAGCCCCCGAAGTCGGAATGTGTCAGTATGATACTTTCAGTTTCCACTCGTCATTGTGTTTTTCTATTCCCAGGTTTAGTCTTTGAGTATATTATTGTTGCTCTCGGGACCGACTTCTGCGAGTCAGCTCCCGAGCGTGTTGTATTTCTTCTCGGGACTGACTTCTGCGAGTCAGCCCCCAAGTGTGTTGTATTTCTTCTCGGGACTGACTTCTGCGAGTCAACCCCCCGAGTGTGTTGTATTTCTTCTCAAGACTTGCCGGCTGACTCGCGAAGTTGCTTACGGACCAGCCGGACTGGCTTATCTCGCGGGCTGGCGGTTTAGGCTTGTTGTTTGGGCTTAGTACTTAGCTCATAGTGTTTTTTTAAGGCTTTAGTACATGGCCCTATCAGATTATATTTTTAATAAATAGATTATATATTTAAATACCTGCACTAGTAACTTCTAATAATGAACTAAACTGCATCAAGTGACTGTCAAAAATTAGCAAATTAGCAAATTAGCCGGAGCTAGAGGATTCTGTATTGGAATTATTTTCTTCTCTCAGAATTTTTTTTATTTTGTTAGCCCATTTAATGACGTCGTCAAAGATTCAGATTTTGCAGCCCTTCCCTTTCTGGATCATCTTAACATGCAAGCAAAAGAAAGAAGCCTCCAAAACTGGCGCTGTTCGAGGAATTTTTTTTATAAATTATAATTAAAAATAAGAATTTTATTAAACCAACGTGATTATTTTTTTTTTTTAAAAACCATAAGAATTGAAATTCCATTTCGGTCCAAACTTTTTTTTTCCTTACTGAAATAGCAATTCAGTCCAAGATAGTTTCACAGCTTTTTCAGAAAAACAGATGTAGCTTCGGTGTAACACCCATAGACAGAGATGCCATGTCAGTCCAATGTTTTTTTAGCCCGGACCGAAATGACATTTCAGTTCTAACAATTTTTTTTTTTTTTTAAGGTTTGCTTATAAATTGTTTAGAAAGGTAAAAAAAAAAAGTTTGCTTAGAAAGAAGAAAGAAGAAAGAAGAGAAGAGAGAAGATGTTGTTTCGGGATTAAAAAAAATAGTGGGACTTAAATGATATTTCAGTCCAGAAAGATTTTTGAATTTTCTGTGGCCACTGGTATGAAAACCTGTAAAACCACTTCGGGCTGAATTGCCATTTTGGTTCGGAAAAAAAAAAGTTCGGACCAAAATATCATTTCAGTTCTTATGGTTCTTGTAAAAAATAAGTAATCATATTGGTTTCATAAAATTCTTTTTTTTTTAATTATGGTTTATAAAAAAAATTCCTGTTCGAGGATCGGTCTTTGTGTGCATCCTTGGTTTCTTTCATATCCGTGCCATGCATGCATAAACGCACGGGTCTTCCAATTATTGAATAATTTTCTTACCCTGACTCTTTCTACAATATTCAAATTTTAGGTGGATCGCATAATTGATGAAGTAGAAGCCGATATTTTTATTAATAACTCCAAACAAAAGAAAAATATAAAATCTAACTCCAATCTCAAAAAAATTTCAAAACTAACCCAACCGCCCCATCATTGGGCGGTCCACCCCCCCTCTAACCGCCCCCCCATGGGGCGGTTTAGTAGGAATTTTTTTTTTTTTTTTATAAAACCCGCCCCCCCCCCCCCCCCCTAACCTAACCGCCCCTGCCTCTTCCCCACACCCCCGCCACCGCCCCTGCTGCCCAGCCCCGCCCTCCCCGACCCTCCCCGCCCCTCCCCCGGCCCTCCCCTCCCCTCCCCTCCCCTTGGCCGGCCACCACCTCCTCCCTCTACCCGGCCGGCCACCACCACCCCCCCTCTCTCTCTCTTGGCCGCACTTTCTCTCTCGGCCACCCTCTCTCTCTCCCTCTCTCTCTCTCTCTCGGCCATCTCTTCCTCTCGATCGATCGTCTTCGGGTAAGTTATCGTAACTCATTATTTTATTTTTGGTAGGAATTGAGGTGTTAACCGTGTGCGGGTTGTTGATTTTCCCGACGCGATTAAATTGTGCGGTTTAGGTTAGAAATTAAATTACGGTTTAATTAGGGTTTAGACTTTAGTTTAAAATTTTAATTGTTAAATTGTGCGGGTTGTTGATTTTCCCGACGAGATAGAATTGAACAAAATTAGGAGTTAGGGTTTATAAATTAGGGTACAAAATTAAATTAGGGTTTAGCGAAATAAATTAGGATTTAGGGTACCAAATTAAATTAGGGTTTATGTTTTAGCGAATTAAATTAGGATTTAGGGTACAAAATTAAATTAGGGTTTATGTTTTATAAATTAAATTAGGGTTTAGGTTTTATAAATTAAATTAGAGTTTATAAAGTAGGGTTTATAAATTAAATTAGGGTTTAGGTTTTATAAATTAAATTGGGGTTTATAAATTAAATTGGGGTTTATAAATTAGTGTTAGGGTTTATAAATTAGGGTACAAAATTAAATTAGGGTTTAGGTTTTAGCGAATTAAATTAGAATTTAGGGTACAAAATTAGTGTTTCGATTTAAAATCCCTACATTATACATTTTTATATCTAAAATTGTGAAATTTAAGTTATTTGCAAATTGTGCACTGCAGATACTATGGAGAGGGGCGGTAGTTCGTCCAGTACAGAGGCTCCCAGTGCATCCGGTGCAGAGCCTCTCGGTGCAGACCACGCTACACATGCAGCTGATACATTCAGCCCTCTTCTGTGGATTCCACATGTTCAGCACAGGGTCGCGCTCGCATCTACGGAGGTACGTTGTTTTTTAAGCAATTCAGTTCAAATTACAGATTTTTAATATGGCATATAGTAAGTCGCTCAGACTGAAATTATTGTTAAATACAGGACGAGACGATGTTGACCGTGAGACATTGCACCTCCGGGATACCGTACGTCGGTCATCCTCTGATGGAGCAGTGGGGAGAACATAAACTGGCGCCTCGTTGGCATGTTGCATGACAGTGGGGAGAACATAAACTGGCGCGAGATAGAGCCCACACCACTAGATCCGGATCAGCCCAGAGTCGCTATATACGGTGATGAGATGCCGCCACCTCCTCCAGGTAATTTGATTTTGTCGTACACAGTCATTTCTCGGTACAAAAACTATTCTCACTAATTTTTCTTCAATTATGCAGTGGATGAATCAGGTTGGAGCTTCCACGAATGGGTGTTGAATAATAATGCGTGGAGCGCTTACTACAATGAGTATGGAGTTCCGGTGCAAGTTGGACAGGTAGCAAAAATTTATTATTTATTCAACTTACTACTTATTTAATTGTATGTAGCAAAAATAACATTGTTTCCATTAAGGGTGGAGCTCCCCCACGACATTCCACTCCAAAGTTCACTATGGATGACTTTACCGGAGATTATGCCGAGGATGAGAGACGGAGCCTCCACATACCACGATATCCGGAGGCCAGACAGCACGATGACGAGGCCAGTGGGAGTGGAGCACAGCATGCAGATGCCTATGCATCTGCTATATTTGGCACACCGCCTCCTCCGCCTACGTATCCATCTACCTGGGAGCCATGGGAGGTGCCTACCATGCCGCCCATCCCCCCACTGGTGGAGGATCCATGGGCCGAGGCGGATACAGCCGCACAGGAGGAGGAGGTTCACGTGAGGCGTGTACAGCCGCATAGGGACCGCCATCCACCCCGTAGGTTGGATCTCTCCGGTCGTCGCCCTCGTCCTCGTCGTTAGGTTTTTTGTTCTTGTAGTCTGATAGCTTTTCTACTATTGTATATTCAGTTTGGAGTGTTTTATCTTATGTTGCGGACATTTAGATTACGTAGTTTGGATTTTTTTTTTGGTGGACTTACCATTTATATTACATATTTTCCACTGTTTATCACGTTATCCAAATCGACAATTATTATAAAAGAATCGACAGTTCTAACGTCAAACGACTCATCCACATTCAACCAATTTTTATTTAAAATTACAATAAAAAAAATAAATCATTTTCATATAAAAATTACAATAGAAAAAATATATCTTCATATATGTTGTAAATATATCTTAATAAAAATATATCTACAAAACAAATATATATTTAATATATCTATAAAAAATATATATATCTTATAAATATATCTTAATGAAAATATATTTACAAAAACAAACATGTCTTAATATATCTTAAAAAAATATATATATCTTATAAATATATCTTACTAAAATAAATATCCTAACATATCTGTAAAAAAAAAAAATGCCTAACCGCCCGATTGGGGGGCGGTTTTCTTGGCCGTGTAGACCGCCCAATCACTGGGTGATTTGGTGGGTAGGGTGAACCGCCTAGTGATGGGGCGGTTAGGTTAGTTTTGAAATTTTTTCAGATGGAGGTTATATTTGACATTTTTCATTTGTTTGAGGTTATTAATAAAAATTTCGGAAGTAGAAGAGAATAAGATGAGAATAAGTAAATGCTTTATGACATCTAATTTTAAAAGACCTTCAATACAGTAAAAAAAAAAAACGCATGCAAATAATGTTATTAATCTTGTGAAAATTGCTTCAAAATTTGAGTTGAAGTTTTATAGATCAATTTTTTTTCTTTCTAGTTTCTAATTTAATTTGTATTCATTTATCATTTTTTTTTCTTAGATATTGTTCATGTAACTGTATGGAAAGTCAGATCTAAGAATTTTTGTTGTATATTCATTTTTTTCAGTTAGAATGGTTGTAATGAATGAATTCATACTTTGTTTATGTAATGTAATTCTAAACGTTGTTTATATTGATAAATGTAGCATTTTTAGTACATGTAGTCTTTAAATCATTATGACGTACAAGACTTACATGAAAACCACTACACCATGTCTTAAATCCACAACTGAACAAAAAGAAGTAATAATTTCTTCCATTCCTAAATCCACAACTAAACATAAACGATACTAATACTATTCAAAATGTCATAGAATTTCCAATTCAAAACACAAAAAAGAATTGGATAAAGTTTAAATATTTTCTTCTTGAAGTAGCTTGAAGATGCTAGGTAAACATGCTTTTTTTTTTATCCAGCTTTACCCTTGCTTGTAACTCTACAAAAGAGCACACAATTAGAGCAATTATATAATATCAATGAAAACAAACTTAAATACAAGCAAGTTACTGATTGAGGAACCTTTTGGCTTTCAATTTCTGTTTGATCTCGCCATGAGAGGTACCTCCACCGTCTTGTGATGGAACTGCATTCTTGCATGTTTTCCTATGATGACCAAATTGGCCACATCATGTACATTTATGAGATCTCTTCTTTGGTTCATCACATGATTTTATATGATTTTTCGAGGCCTCTTTGCAGGTTGTTTTAGTATTTGTGGCAACATTTTATAACCCAAATCCAAAGTCAACCATTCACCCTTACTCGCATGGTAGCAATTCCATTAGCATAAGCTATCCTCACTGTGACAGTAGTCAGATCTAGGGGTGTTCAAACGGTCAGTTCGGTTGAAACTGAAGTTTCATATCCAAATCAAACTTTTTTTCGGTTTTTAAAAGTTAAACCGAACCGAACCGTTAAACCCATCACCGATTAAGAACCGAACCGAATTAAACATTTTGTATTACAGTAAATTTCCCAGAATTATAAGTACACATTCTTTTTTTTTACCAAAGCCCGTAGGCATTCATTAAAACATACCAGAAACCCCCAAAAGTTTCTAAATTACAGAAAACCCCCAAAAGTTGCTAAATTACAGTACCAAAACTCCAATATAAATATTTGAGATAACAAAAGTCTACAAAAAATACAACACAGCATAATGCATACCATATAACTAAACAAAATAACTAAAATCTACAAAAATACAACAAAACATACCACCTATATGAAATCATTATCAAGGCACATAAATTTCAGCAATCGAGATATTCAATTTTTTTTTTTACGTAAACCCTCCTCTTTTATCCGGGCTTGGGACCGGCCATGTCAAATATGACATGGGCAGAGTTAAAACTTGGTGTTAGTATCCATAATACAAATAAATATATAATTGAAGAGGTAATAGAATTATAAAGATAAAGAAAAAAATAGTATATACCTCTGTACCAATAGATCATACCATATCATCATATCACGTCATATTATCAGATTACACCATAAAACTGAAACCAGAAGAGCATACAAAAGTGCAAGAAAACTCTAACTTTGATACAATCCCAACAAAAGGAACCTACTGTCACCAAAAGAGCAAGATCGAAAGTCTGAAAATATAATATTCAGTACAAACCAAAAGGAACCTACTGCCACTTTCACTAATTAGGGGTTGAAGCAGCACTCTCCAATCCTACTTTGGAAAATTCTGAAAATACAAATACATAAACAATTATTCACTAAAACCATTCTAGCACATAAAAGAAAAGAGAATTAGTAAATAGATTATTTTAATTACCTTCTTCAAGCTGATCAAGTATCTCTAAGTTTTCTTCAACACCAACTGGACGTGTTGAACGAAGCCAATCTTCGGTACATATGAGAGATTGTGCAATTCTTGGTGTCAACGAACTCCTAAATGCATCAAGTATGCGGCCACCTATACTAAATGTTGACTCCCACGGTTGAAACAGGAATAACAATAACGTCACGTGCCATGTGTGACAAAATAGGAAACCTCGGGGCATTAATCTTCCACCATCCCAATATATCAAAATCTGTTTCATCAACCTCTAGATCATCTTTAAGATATTTTTCCAACTCTGACTTGTTATCTCCTCCACTTGTGACAGATTTGTGCTTGTTAAACATCGATGTCAGCACTTGTACATCATCTATACCAATAGAGGCCTCTACTGGAGTGTCATTATTTAACCCTTTTTCATTTAAAGATAAGCCATATAACCTTTTGTACTCATCAAATAACAAAACTAAATCATCTTTCACCTTCTTTATCATCTTTTCACTCTTTTCTTGGCCATATAATTCCAAGAGAGCAAACTCCATGAATTCTAATTTATGTCGAGGATCAAGAATATCCGCAACATAAATCAAAGAATTAGCTTTCTCAATATTACCCCAATACTTATTGTACTTGGCAACCATTTTATCGGCCATTACACTTAATTCCGTGTCACTAATCTCTCTTAACTTTTGTAACAAGCACTCAACATTAGTAATTTCATGAAAAAATATATTAGCGGTCACGTACAAAGATCCGGAAATCCGATTAGTTAAATTATAAAAATGCTTTAAAACCGCAATTTTTCTAGCATTTATCCAATCTGAATCGGTTGGTGCACCAATACCTTTTCCTTTCGGAAGCATCTCCTCACATTCTTTCTCACCCTCATTAACAAGATCAGAAATAAAATTTTGATCTTGCTCCGCATAAGTTTCAAATGCCTTTTGGAACTTTAAAGCTACATCCAACATTAAATATGTAGAGTTCCATCGAGTGAGACAATCTAAACACAACAACGCCTTACTATCAATTTTTTCCATTTTCACACATTCTTTGAATTTATGTAACCTTTTTGGGGATTGTTTCACATATTTTACAGCACCTCGAATTCGAGCAACCGAAGTAGACATTTCTTTCAAACCATCTTGGACCACCAAATTAATAATATGGGCAATACACCTCATGTGTAGGTGCTTCCCATTTAAGATGCCGGTACCCCAATTAGTTATCTTCTTCTTTAAATAATCAATTGCAAGGTCATTTGAACTTGCATTATCAACGGTAACAGTAAAAACTTTATCAATTTCCTATTCAAACAAGCACTTATCTATAGCCATTCTAATTTCTTTACCACTATGATTAAAAATTGGACAAAAATTCAGAATTCTTTTATTCAATTTCCAATCACTATCAATAAAATGGGCAGTAAGACACATATAGTTTATCTTTTGCAAGGAGGTCCATGTATCCGTAGTAAGACACACTCTTTGGTCATTCAATCTCAAGTAGTTCTTTAATTTTGTTCTCTCATTTGTGTAAACTTCAAAACAATCCCTAGTAATGGTGGTTCGAGAGGGTATGCGAAATCTAGGACAAGCTGCTGCCACGAACTTTTTAAACCCTTCTCCTTCAACAAATGAGAAAGGAAGTTCATCTAAAATGACCATACAAGCAAGTGCTTGTCTGATAGCATCTTGCTCAAACCTCCAATTACTAATTGTACCAGCTCCTAAACTAGTTGGATTTTGCTCAAAGGATAAAAGTGCTTGCTTCTTTAATTCTTTGCCCTTACATTTTGGCATGTGAGCTTTCAAATTCGTTGTACCATTTCTATTTGAATCCGCAAAGAACTCTTTTTCACAAAAATTACACCTTGCCTTTTCATTACCTTCTTGATCCTTAATCTTAGTAAATTCATTCCATACCTCAGACCTTGGTTGTATCACTTTCCTCTTTCTTTTGCATTTGGACCTTTCAACTTCATTTTGAGGTGTGTCAACGGTAGCTGGTTGCATCTGTCTCTCAGTTGGGGCAACTTGACTCCCTTGTTCAGCCATTAATATGGTACCTGGTATGTATATAAACAAACTCAATATTAATAAAGAAATGAAACAGTGAAACAATAAAGAAATGAAGAATCACAAAATTAAATCAATATGTTTATTCTAAAGCTTGTGGTTTGTAAAACTCAGCTAAAATAAAAAATAATCAAATTATAATTTTGTAGAAAGAAAACATAACATAAAAAGAGTAAAATGAAACTTTAAAATAAAAAACATAAAGATCAGTAAAATGAAACAGATTTTGATTTATGTTCCGCTGATCCGCTCAACAAAGCCAAAATCCAAAAAATTTATGGTTAATAAACGAAAACTAAAGAGAGCAAAAACTTTATTACCTTATCGGAGGCTCAGACCTCGGAGCAACCTCTCTATCTGGAACAATAAAGGGACTCGAACTGAAATTGCTCAAAATACAACCTTCCTTGTGCGATTTTGTCCAATTTGAGAGAAGAGAGAAGTACAGATTGGGTTGGGACTTAGGGTTCGAAAGGATGAGGGAAACAGGGGTTGAGAGAGAGAGACAGTCAAGGAGAAATGGCATTTGTGATTAATTATACGCATGGGCGAGTGCGACGGCGACATCGTGCAGAGGCCAGAGAGGTGGTTTGGCGATTTGACAAGGGTAGTTTGGCGATTAGAGGGGAATGAGTAGTCTAGGTTTAGGTTTAGGCGTGCCGTGCGTACTGAGCAGGCGTGAAGAGGAAGGAACCAAATAGGCAAATAATACTGGAGGTCTGGAGCTATTATTAAATCAGTCGGTTCGATTTAGTCGGTTTTGAGATATCAAAACCGAACCGAACCATTTAAACCGAACAACCGAACCATTTAAAACCGAAATTTTCCGGTTCGGTTCAAAACCAAATAAACCGAACCATTTGAACACCCCTAGTCAGATCCATCTTTAATATCTTCCAACCGGTATTCATTTTTCCAAGTATCTATATCAGCCCCAACACTTTCATCTATCCTTACTCCATCTTCTAAAGTTGTAATCTTCTCCGCAATCACGTATATTATCACTTTTTTCTCCTCTTCATACATTGAAAGCATCAATCTGTAACTACTATCATCATCAATTTGAATAAAAGACTGCTAACTAACACGCTTGTCTACAAAAAACAATAAGAGCTTCAAAGTGTCATCTTCTAGATAGAACTTCTTCTAACAATTCTTCTACACTGTAGCTTGTCTCATCCAAATAAATAGTTTTTTGCTTTGCTGAATAATATTTTTGTTTTGTCCCATTGTTGATTTGTTTAAAATATCCACCATGTTTCACTATTATCTTATAACGAGATGCATTCCTGATGTTAAAAATTACAATATGTTTCAGTTACTTGAAATGTGTTCCAGTTAACAATTGAGTACTTACTTTGAACTTCCATCAACATGCTTCTTCTCTTTTATCTTTGTTTTCATCTTCTCACGAGTCATGTTAATCGTAGGTTGATTCTTAATTTGTTCATCGTGGCTGTGACTAGAGATTGTAGCTTCAATCAGAGGCATAGGCTCGGGATGGATTATCAAAGAAGAGAAGGGATCTTCAATTGCCATAGTAAACACTGTTGAGGAGAAAAGACACAATTGAGTTTAGAATACAAGGAATATGAGAAGTTAACATTTAATTTGAGCAATCAAGCCTAAATTTTGCTCTCAAAATGCACAGTTGATCTTCAGTATTTGCTAACAAGGATCAAACTTTTTTACTTTAACTTTATGTGCTTTTGTTTACTTTATGTACCCAATTATTAACACATTGTAATGGTTTTTTAAGCTGGTACCAATGATACGAAGAGGGTTGGTACCCAATTGATCTAAAATTCAATCAAGTGAAAAAATTTGCTAATAAAGAAAGATTGCAGTTCTATAAAATTCTTACCACTGGTTTGCCACGTATCCACCTTAATTAGCAAGATTAATTTCACCCTCCAATCTTTTGTGAACCTGAACGATGAAGAGACGGTGATTTTAAATGGAAAGTCAGAAAAAGAAAGAGATGATGAAATAACGATGAAGAAAACATCTATTGCCGAGTAGTAAAGAAAAGAGGAGATCAACGACAGATAACCGGGAGGGCGGAGTGAATCGCAATAGAAGGAAAGAGGTGATGAAATATTTGACGGGAATAGCATCAGAGAGGAAGATGAAGCGTTTCAAAGAAAGAAAGTTTTTTTCAATCATGTAAAAAGTTTAATAGACACCTCTCTTTAATTTTAAAAGGGTATACAATGGTCAATTTGAAATTTGAAATAATTAAATTGAAGATTAAATTATTAAATGGGGATGGAAGAAAGAAAATTACTTGAGAAAATTGACATATTGGATATTACACGATATCACGAGAAAATTGGCTATTTCAAAAGTTTGGATGAGCATACAAGAAATTTTCCCTATATATATATGGATATTTGACCACCGCCTTTCTTCCCCACACACAACGCACCCCTCCATTCCTGCTTTCTCTTTTCCAATAACTTTCTCTCTCTCTCTTCCTCAATGACCGACCCAAATCAGCAATACCAAAACAACCCTCCAGAACAGTACCACTCCATTCCCTTCCCCTCCAGTATTTCACCAAACCCTACAACTTCACCTCCTCTTTCAGCAACTCCACCTCCAGCATCTCCACCTACAGAGCAACCACCCAAGAGGAAAGGAAAAGGAAAAGGAGGTCCAGATAACAGCAAGTACAAGTACCGTGGCGTTCGTCAGAGAAGCTGGGGCAAGTGGGTTGCCGAGATTCGCGAACCCCGCAAGCGCACAAGAAAGTGGCTCGGCACCTTCACCACTGCTGAGGATGCCGCCCGTGCATACGATCGTGCGGCTCTCGTTCTCTACGGGCCACGGGCCCACCTCAACCTCCAACCCTCCTCCCCCTTTTCTAATTCGTCTTCTAATTCCCCTTCTAGTTCTTCAAATTCTTCTTCTAATTCCACTTCAAATTCCACCACTACGCTTCGACCATTGCTTCCGCGCCCGTCATCTTTTCACTATTCTCCTTATCCAACATTTTACTATCCTAACCCTAGACCGGTATTAACCATGGATAACAGTTCTTTTTACCCTGCTGCCGGTTCTAGCAGTTCGAGTGGTGCCATTTATGCAAGCAATCCTGCGTATAACCAGAGTCAGGTGGCAACAATGGAGCCTACAATTTCTGATGATGTCAGCATGCTTGCTGGATCAGTGAGTTCGAGCTTATCCATATCGTGTCCAGCTATTGAAACAGCACCAACAGGGGACGCTGTGGGTCCAGTTGCAGTGTCACAGGCTGAAACTACAGTGGCGGCGGCAACATCACCTATTTGGGGTTATGATGATTTTGCGGCGGCGGCGCCATCTATGTGGGATGATGCAGATTCATTCCTATTTGATCTGTGAAATGGGATTTTTAGAAATTAGGGTTAGGGTTAGGGTTTCGTCAGGTAGGCAGTGATTAAATCTCAGCACGCATACAGTCTATGAACTGGAAAGCTTTTTGCTCTTGAATTGGTTTATTTTTTTTTTTTTGGCTACTAAATCTGTAGTGCTATTTTTGTTAGCTGTTTAATATTTACTTGTTTGTATTAGTTATTAACAAGTTCATGTTAATAATTTAATTATTCTACATTATTTAGCATAGTACAAGAGGAAAGTATTTACTTCTGCCACTAAGGCACGCATCATTTGAAATTGAATTGAGGTCTTGGTTATATAACTGGCAACTAATTATTATCATATTTTTGTCACTAAATGGACATTAATACTTGTGCTTGCATGCGTGGTTTCATTTAAGATAAGTTTCTTTTTCAATGCTTTGTTCAATTCTTTTCGTATCTGTTTAACTAAAAAAAACTTTTCTATCTGAAGCTCAAACATGCATTTAGGGTTCATTTTTCTATTAATTTGTGTTTACTGTTGACATTGTTTTTGTAGCTTCAGCAAAGATGAAAATAAGCTAATTGCGCATCTAAGTGTGGCTTTTTTTCATTAATTAGTGCATTTTATTTATCTCTTTTTTCTCATTTTCTTTGTCCTTTTTGGACTTCTATTGAAGTATATAATAATTCCATCAGATTCATTTGGGATCGCATGGATATATTATAAGTCATGAATAGTTAGGCCAGTGTTTTAATTTTTTTTTTTTATACTTGGAAATGTATCCTCCTATTACATCTTTTACATTCAACATCTAATAAGTTTTCTTGATTTTATAAAAAAAACTGCTCAATATACATTGACTGAATACTGTGTGTGGGGATCCATTATATCTTTTACATTTTTACACTTGGAAGTATACATCAGGGCGGATCTAAGGCTTAGCCAAAAGTAGTTAAGTCATCTCTATGATTTTAAAATTTTAACTATACGTATAGGAATTTAATTGAATTTTATTTATTTTTACTTTTTATATAATCTAGTTACCCTCAATAAATGACATATATTTAGTTGTAGTCTAGTGGTTAAAGTTTTATTTTATGGTTGAGAGATCTTGGTTCAAATTTCACTCACCACAATTGTAGATTTTAATTTTCAACTACCTTTATCAAAATTTTCTAGTTCCACCCCTGATATATTGACTGATGAATACTATGTGGGGATCCATTAATCACTAGCTACTAGCATTGATTACAGGTTTAATTTCTCTTTGACCCGTTAATTAATTAATCCACAATTTATTTATTATTTACCTTCTTTAAATTTTGAAGCTTTTTACCTCAATTTGAAAGAAAGCATAATTTGTGTGTTACTTGTTTTCTGTTTTGTATATATATATTTGTGTCTTTTGGGTTTCTGCAGTAGGCATATCGATCATACAGACAATTTTGATCATGAATGATTTATATTTGCATTCTGATTGAAACAAAGGTTTCAAATGTGATTATTAATTATAGTACTTATAAATTTTATCTTCTTCATGCCATTAGTTATTGTTATTATCTTAGAAAAGGTAGGTTTCTTGTACCCCAGTTACGTTCAACAGAAAGCTTCAAGTTATCATTTTCTTTTCTTTTCTTTTGAATGTAACAAATAATGATTCAAGAACTAAAACCAAATTTAAATACTCAATTTGTCGACATACTTCAAATCCGATTATGTTTTTTTCTTTCTTTCTTTCTTTTATTTTTAAACGTCAGTTATATATATAGATTCCGGCTAATGTCATGACGTTATAATTTCAGCTTAAGTTATAATGAGTGAGTTTTTGCAATTTCAAAGTCCCGACAGTCGATCCGAACCGCTCAACATAATCTCCATATTAAAATGTGCTTGGAGACCAAATTTTACATTTTTTTTGGAATTTTTTACTTTTTTTAGATGGGTAGAAAATCATTGTCTTTGGATGGATTATGGACCATAAGAAAATAGTGATTTTAAAAAATTCTAAAAAAATTGTAACAAATTTCCAAACAATGTAAAATTTGGTCTCCTAGCACATTTCAATATGTAGATCATGTTGAGCGCTTCGGATCGATTTTTTTAACTTTCAAAAGTAGTAAATATAGGCGTGAAGTAAAATAAGCCTCTTACTTCGCAACTCACCATAGTCCAACTCTGTGTGTGTGTGTGTGTGTGTGTTGAGGAGGGCTCAAATGCCCCATTGCTTCATGCCTCAATTGTACCACAATATCTTTATCTTCAATTTCAAAGTTCAAAATCAGACAATCTAAACTACTCAACATGATATCCACATTAAAATATGAGACCAAATTTAATATTTTTTGGAATTTTTTTACTATTATTTAAGATAGTACAAAATCATTGTTTTTAGATGGTCCACAATTTTTTGAAAAATAGTGATTTTGTACCTATAAAAAATAGTAAAAAAATTTCACCGAAAGTACGAAATTTCTGACAAAACACTATTCACAAGAATAACTTTTATTCTCGCAAAAATATATATATGGATAATCAGATTTTCTGCAAATCACTATTTGGGAGAGAAAATTAGATACGAATCGAATCAGTCTGATTCGTACTTTGATTTGGACTTCAAAATGAACTTCTTAATTTTCTCTCTCATATCATGTCTATTTATAACCATATAATGAAGTCGGTTTTAAGAAGCCAAATCAAATTTGAATTTGCCAAATTTGTTTAATATATTTTAATTAAACATTTTCATTTAATTTATTTATTTAATTTAGGCTTTTAATTAAATTCTAAATTTAATTAAGGCCTAAATTCAAATTGGACTTTTGATCCAAAATATTAATTCATAATTAATATTTTAATCCATATATATATATATATATATATATACAATTATTCTGAATAATTGTATTTCTTGCGTTTGCGATAAATTTATACGACGTGTCATACACGTTTATAAATTTAATTCGGTTTAAGCATGTCATCTCCATGACATATATTTTATTCTTAATTATAACACTTTATAATTAATCATAAAATTTCTCTGATTATTTTCCTATTGGTGTGACCCGATAGGATCTGTGTTATGTTGGCAAATAGAATTAGAACTGTTCTAACTTCTATAATCATAGGTGGCACCTGGCAAGTACATTATGACACCAATTACACAGATGATGCTGTACCGTACAATATCACGATCCAGTAAACAATTTACTTCGTGTTAATTCTTTTGTCTCATAGCTATCAGATCAGTTTCAAGGTAGGTGTGTGTCATCCTTGCAAACTTAATCTTTTCTTGATCCTGAATAGATTATCAAATATGTTTACTCTTGTAATCATACTGGATCCAGATAATCATATTCTATCAAGGGGCCCAGTGATGCTATAGCTCGTATTGAGATACGAGGGACAATAGTACTTTTGATAAACCATCTTTTCCTCCGCATAAGCTATGTATACCGAAAAACTATCCTTATAGCTACTTTTTACGGATAGCGTTAGATAGCAATCACACATATACATTTCTTATGTAGGAAAAATGAATATCTCATACTTTAGAACTTAACACTAAAATGAAAACATTAATGACACAAACACAATTCCATTTAATGTTTCATTTGGGGTCTGTCAAATATCATGTTCTCTAACATGTATCTGTGTGATTAAAATGACAACTCTTTGTCTATGTTTTGTAAAACTTAACCATCATTTAATCCACACACTAACCTTATCGCGGTATTTAGTGTTCCTGCTAATTACCTTGGTTAGAGACTTTTAAGAGTATTATCATCTATATTATGAAGTTTCACAATTCCAGTCATGAACTCGAAATGATTCATAAATTCAATAATACTCAAGGTAACAAAATGATTAAACATTCAATTCATACACAAAGCTTTATATAACAAATTTATCGTATTATTGACTTCTAGATTATTACAAACTAACAGAAGCGGCTTGTTGGGCCATTTGAGTTTCAAGCAATCTGGCTTGAGTTTGCACAAGATCCAACCTGCTATTCACTGCTCTAACAGAATCTGACAAATCATCAATCTTTTTATTTTGGACATTTTGAACATGAGCACTGTTTTTTTGAGAAATTACCAATCCCTCAACCATTTTCTCTAACCTAGACAATTGAGATGGTCCTTGGCCTTGACGGTTTTGGTACTGATTACCATTACCTTGATTTTGGTATTGACTTGTATTGCCTTGGTTTTGGTTCAGATTTTGGTTCGAGTTCTCATTGTCATTCCTCCACCTAAAGTTTGGATGGTTGTACCTTGCGGCAGGGTTGTAGGTGTTAGAGTTGTTCGGGTTGTATTGGTTATTTCTTTTATCACCCTCATTATAAAATAACCCATGAACTTGTTCTACCTCATCATTACCATCTGTGGAATATTGACACCCAGATGTGTCATGGTTCCAGTCTCCACAAATACCACAAGGGGAGGTCTTAACTACAGATTTTACCTGCCGCATCTTTTTCATTTGATTTTGGAGAGATTCTACCTTGGCTTGTAAAGCAGCGACCTTATCAACCTTCATAGCACCGGCATCTGTGTTCGTCCTTTCACCTCCTCTTTCGACTGACCACTCCCGTTCATTTATGACCATCTCTTCAATCATCTTCATTGCCTCCATGACATTCTTGTTTATAATATTTCCACCTGTAGAGCTGCATTCAATTGAGATTTAGTTGCATAACAGCAACCTCCATAAAAAAATTGAAACAACAACAACTCATTTAAACCATGGTGTGGACATAGACGCAAAAGCTCTTGCCATTTATCCCAAGCCTCGGCAAGTGACTCATTTTCACCTTGTTTGAAGGTGGTGATTTGGGCTCTAAAATGATAGGTCTTAGATAGTGGGTAGTACTTATCCAAAAATGACTTTTGCAATCTATTCCACTTGGTTATGGTCCAGAATTTTTTACTGTTCACAATGGATCAGCGATTTTCAAAGTGGCTTAATAAATAGTAAAAAAATCCCAAAAAATGTAAAATTTGGTCTCCAAGCACATTTCAATATGGAGAACAACTTGAACGGCTTGGATCGATGTTTGGATTTTGAAAATGGGAATATGAGCGTGAAGTAAAACTTTGTTTTACTTCGCGAAGTACAATAGCCCTACTCTATATATATATATATATATATTGAGAGAGCTGGGCTTAGCTAAGCCATGGAGTAAAACGACTTGGTGCTCCATGCCTCATTATTTCCATTTTGAAAATCCAAACTACCGATCCGAACTGCTCAACATGATCTCCATATTGAAATGTGCTTGGAGACCAAATTTTACATTTTTTGGAATTTTTTTACTATTTATTAAGCCACTTTGAAAATCGCTGATCCATTGGTCCAGAATTTTTTACTATTTTGCTATTGTTCATCCGGATCAGGGATTTTCAAAGTGGCTTAATAAATAGTAAAAAAATTCCAAAAAATGTAAAATTTGGTCTCCAAGCACATTTCAATATGTAGAACAACTTGAGCGGTTCGGATCGGTAGTTTGGATTTTCAAAATGGAAATATAGCGTGGAGTACAAAGCGTTTTACTCCATGGCTTAGCTAAGTCCATCTCTCTCTCTCTCTCTATATATATATATATATATATATATATATATATAGAGTCTGACTAGGCTACTCCATGGAGTAAAACGACTTGGTACTTCACGCCATATCTTCATTTTCAAAGTTCAAATAGTCGATTCGAACCTTCCAACATGTTCTCCATATTGAAATGTGCTTGGAGACCAAATTTTACATTTTTTGGAATTTTTTTCTATTTATTAAGCCACTTTGAAAATCTGAAAATCCTTATGAACAGTAAAAAACAGTAAAAATTTCTGGACCGCCGGATCAGTGATTTTCAAAGTGGCTTAATAAATAGTAAAAAAATTCCAAAAAATGTAAAATTTGGTCTCCAAGCACATATCAATATGGAGAACAACTTGAGCGGTTCGGATCGGTCATTTGGATTTTCAAAATGAAAATAATGAGGCGTGGAGCACCAAATCGTTTTACACCATGGCTTAGCTAAGCCCAGCACTATATATATATATATATATATATATAGAATTTTGGTATTGTGCTTCATGAAGTAAAACTCATATTGTACTTCACGCTCATACACCCATTTCCAAAATCCAAATCGTCAATCCGACCGTTCAAGTTGTTCTCCATATTGAAATGTACTTGGAGACCAAATTTTACATTTTTTGGAATTTTTTTACTATTTATTAAGCCACTTTGAAAATCGCTGATCCATTGGTCCATAAATTTTTACTGTTTTTTACTGTTCACAATGGATCAGCGATTTTCAAAGTGGGTTAATAAATAGTAAAAAAATTCCAAAAAATTTAAAATTTGGTCTCCAATCACATTTCAATATGAAGAACAACTTGAACGGTTTGGATCGACCGTTTGGATTTTAGAAATGGGAGAATGAGCGTGAAGTAAAACTTCGTTTTACTTCATGAAGCACAATAGCCCTACTCTATATATATATATATTTTACTTGGGACACGGACGTAGATAGAGAGGGAAAAACGTGCCGTGCCGTGACTAACACGCCGTGACTTTGGTCACGTGCCGTGCCGTGCCGTGACAAAAATTACGAGGGGTGGTCACGGCACGCGAATGGTCACGGCACGCGAGTCACGCCGTGACTCACGGCGTGACTCGCGTGCCGTGACTAAGTCGTGCCGTGACTAATTCGTGCCGTGACCAAACGTGCCGTGACCAAACGCGCGTTAGTCAAATTTGATCGCATTTAACGTTTTAAAAAAAAATATGAAACGATTCTTTAAAATTCAAATGTTTTAATTGAAATTTAAATGTAAATATTTTAATTAAAATAAAATTATATCTTATAGGAAGGTATGTTAGTGTATTGTTTCGCTACTGCCGTGACTGGCGTGTCTTCCGTTCCGTGACTCGCGTGTCCCGTGCCGTGCCGTTCCGTGTTTCCGTGCCGTGCCGTGCCGTGACCAAGACAATTTCTGTGCCGTGCCGTGCCGTGCCGTGCCGTGTCTTCTTTGCCAACAATTGGTCACGGCACGCGAATGGTCACGGCACGGGACACGCGAGTCACGGCACGTGACCGACACACGTGCCGTGCCGTTCCGTGCCGTTACCCGTGCCGTTCCGTGACGGATCCGGCTCCGGCGTGCCATTTTTCCCACTCTAGACGTAGATATTGATCAAATAAAATGTATAGTGATGGTCGCGTGCAGGTGTGTGTATATACAGTACGTGCGACTTACATAATCATTAAGAGTAATTATTAGTACCATCAAAATAATAAAAAAGGATCTGTATTTGTGTATTAAGAAAGCATTTTTCGGGTAATGATTTTAACAGAGCAGTTTATGCTTCATGCAGTGCATGAACTATAGAATCAGAACAACGCTGCATGAAGCCAAATTTACTCTGTTAAAATCTTTACCCCATTTTTCAGGCTCATCATAACTTGTCAGACACTAAAATTTTCAAAATAGCGCTCGTTTGGAAATTTTGAAAATTTTATGACGTTGCAACTGCCGGTGTCACTTCAGAGAGGCAGATTTAATTATATGGAATAGGGCTTGCTAAGCAACTTCATAAGTTTTAAAATTTTGATCATAAATATTAGGTTTTTTTTTATAAATTACTCTGGTACACCTTCATCATTTTTTAAATATTATTTTTGAGAATTTAACATATTTCTCTGTAGAGAGACGAGGACTCGTGTCACTGCACTAAACTTGCGGTTTCAAGTGAACTTTCTTTTTTTGACATGTATTAGCTTTTTCATATTTGTTGCTTATGAAAAAATAAAAATCAATATTCTTTTGATATAGAAATGTAGAGGTCTAACCTATTAACTTTTATTTAATATTTATAACTTTCCACACACAGAGTGTTACCATTTGTCACTACACCAAATGCTGAAATAAATCAATATTATCATGACCTAGTTTTTACTGTCTTGATTTATTTGAATAATAAAAGAAACCTTTAAAGACAAGCCGAAGGAAATAATATAGCATAAAATGACTTTTAAAAATGAAATTTACCCCCCCCCCCCCTCCCTCGTATTCAAAATCTAGTTCGTGATCACTTGTCATAAAATTGCTGGAATTGAACTTTTAAAAAAGTTGACATGTTCGTAATTCACGCGTTATCTAAATTGGCAGTTGCGCAGTCATATATTTCTGCAGACCCATACCTCTGCTTTCTAAAAGCTACGTACCAGGCCTCCAAATTCAATATTCTACTTCTACATTATACATTATACATAGTTGATTTTGCTTCTATCCCGTTGGTACATAGATTTGCATTTCTTTTTAATTAATCTTTGAATTTTTTTCGACAAAACACCTTACACCATAAGTTTGTAAATTCCACCAAGTTATATTTAAGACAAGATATAGGCCCATAATTAATTTGCACTTCAGCATATTAATGTGGCCCAATACCTTCGTGATCTCTCAATGAAAAACCAACGGAGATCGACTTTTGGGCCTCGTTCAATGCAATTCTCCAAACGGATCTTTTTTCTTTTGGATAAAATCCAAACAGAAAAATTACTGTAAAAGGTTCCCCTCACCACTTTACAGTTTGAGATTCACTCCCTTCCGCTTTGAGATTCAAACTATCGCAAAAGGCAGTATTATCACTTTGAGATTCGTGCCAAGTTAAAAAGAACGGTCCAGATCCACTAATTCTAAAAGATTCCCTATTACGGTATCGGAGAGAATCTGAATTCCTATTGGGACGGAGCGGACAGTGGTAAAATCATACCATATTTGTTTTTATTTTTGTAATACAGATAAGAGTCAGATATTAGATGAATACAAATATAAATATGGTTTGATCGAATACTTATTAAAAAATATATAAATATTATTACTCAAATACAAATGTTCATAATATTTATGTAATTATAATAGTGAATAACATAATTTTTTACTATTTGATACGGATAATTAAACATAAAAGCATATTTATATCTGTATTCGTACGGATATTTAAAAATAATGGATATCCATATCTAAATTTTAATTACGGATTAGATATTAATTTTTTTGGTTAAAAAAGCAGTTAAAAAAGGGATAATCCCAATAAAGAGAGAGAACAGATCTCTCTTTCTGCTACTAATTAATGTTTAACTAGAACAAAAGTAGATAATCACATCCCATGTCTAATCTCTACTAATCAACTACTAACACCTGAACTGAAATGCCTACAACCTTTAACACTATACTGCACCAAAAACGGATCAGATATTAATTAGCCTCTCCGTTTTCACCCCTTGTTCTATTAGTACCTCTTTTTCTCACTAAATTCTGCTATTTGACAAACTAATCAGTATATGTTAGTATACAATAGCAAAATTTAAAATTTAATAAAAATATTTTTGTTAAATATTTCTAAGTAATTGCTATATATAAGAATATATCATTTTGTAACGTATCGTTTTAAATGTCCAACTATAATTTGCATCTGCCCATAACTATAATTACATAACACGTCTTCAACACCATAGCACAACTATAATTTTAGTATCAATTTGCCCGTGCCGATAAACTAATGAGTCTCAGGCGTTTGGTTCATTCTATTATGGGAATGATTTCCTGACATTGAGATGTTATTTTTGTGATTACCGCGTTTGGTTAGAAGAGATAGGAAATAGATGTAGGAATCACTGATTCTCTTGCCATCGAAATGCCATACTTTATGGTTATTCGGATAGCCAGAAAAAAAGACGGAATTTCTTCATTCCCGCTTCACGGCAATCACGATAAGCGTCCCGTTTCTGATAAGCCTCAATTGTATACACTTTCGGTTAAGGTTTTACCACTAAATTGTACCAAACTCCTTGTGTTTTACCCTAGTTTAATAGAGAATTCATTCAAGAACCAAGTTACTGCTGTTGCCTTGTCTAATTTGTAGGAATCAAGCAAAAAGGAGCAATTCTGCGAGTTTGTGCGGGCCGCATGAATTTTATGCGGGCCGCACAAAATTAAATTCATCCGAAATTAAAAAGTCGGAAATCCACAAGTTTTGCCCAGCCAAGTCAGAGACTATTGCGGCCAGTCGTGCGGCCTTAAGGAATTCTGTGCGGGCCGCACAAACGGAAAATGCGGGCCGCACGAACCCCTTTTTCCTCCGCGCAGTTTCCGGCCAAATCTCCATTTTGTGCGGGCCGCACGGATCTTGTGAAGGCCGCACAAAGGCCGCACCAGCGCCAATTCAGCCTGATTTTGAGGGATCTCCTCATAACTGCTGCCAGATTTCGGGATTGATGAGGGGGAGTGACGAAATTGGCTATTAAAGAGCAGAGAGGCAGCAGGAGAGGGGATCTCATCTTCCACCTTGCTCCTAAGTTCTTTTTCTTCTAAACCTCTCCATTTTTATTCTCTCCTCTTCACAAGATCAAAGACTTTTGGATTAACGGATTGAAGGCTTGATTCGAGTGAGAAAACATTGAAGACAAGGGCAGCAAACTAGGAGATTGGTGTATTCTCTTCTCTTATTTGTTTATCTAGTTTTTAGTCATGTTTACTCTTTTGTATCTCTTGGATGTTATTGCACCCATGAGAGGCTAGATTCCTCTCTAAGGGCTTAGGCTTAAACTCATGAACTTGTATTAGATTCTATTTTACTTGGATAATATTTCTATGTGATGATTGTTTGTTAATTGTTTGTTCTTGGTGATTTTATAATTCATGTGCTTGAGTAATTTGTGGATTATTAATTAGTGTCCCGCTTGGGTTTAATAAACTTAAGGTGTTAGGATCAAAGAATTGATAAGACCGAATACTTACATGAATAATTTTAGGATTAAGATTAGAAATGACCAAATCTATTTCTTAGCCCGGAACTACAAGAACAATGGTTGAATTGAGGCGAAGAACTTAATCGTGAAGCCTCATATTCAATTGGGACCCCTAAAATTGAACCGAATTTTGGTATGAAGGACTTAATCGTGAAATGTCGAAACTTGGGAATAAATTAGGCTAAACACAAGGTTATGGTCTAGATAATTAGGATGAGGGACTTAATCGTGAAATCCGAACTATCTAGACACGTCATTAATTCACGAAAGTGACCCTTTTTGACATATTAGGTTTAGAAACCCCAAAATAACAAACATGAATTTAGAAGCCAAGTAAATGTGAATTTGATCAAGGGATTGAAAGCCGATAGCCCTTAGACTCCATCTCTTTGATTACAAACTCCTTTTATTATTTTGTTTAGAATTGTTTTGTTTTGTTTCAACTCCAATTCGGGTATTGAACCCACCATTCCAGTTTTCAACAAAACCCCCCCTTTACTTTAATTGCATTATTTAGAATTAATTATTTAAGTAAAAAGCAATTTCTCCCGTTATCTTTGGATCGATACCTATTTTACTACAAGGATAGGTTGTATGCTTGCAACCAATCTATCATTGTGTATTAAGGTTTATAAATTTAAAGTAAAGAGTGTATTCCAAAATTGACCACATATTCCAATACCAAAAATACACATCAGTTTCTAAATTTTTTTCTCCGATCTCTTTTCTCCGACTTGTCTCTCTCTTTTTCTCTCTTCGCACTACCTGTCGCCAATCCCTCTTCTTCTCTCCGTTTCTCTGCCTTCCCTCTCCAATCCCTATTGCCTCCTCCTCACCACAGTGACAATGTACGCGAATTATTCACATTTAATTCGCGAATAAAATGTTTTTGGGGTATTTCCGAACCGAATGGCGTATTATTCGTTGACCGAACCTTTGACCGAATAAAACGCGAATTTAACGAATTTTACGAATAATACGCATTTTTTCACTTTTTCGGAAAAAAAAAAAAAATTCTCGCGGTACTGTGCGGCTCAGCGGCTGTGCGAACTGCGATCTGCGCAGTTTCCCTCTCCCCAGGCTGCCAGGCCCCCCACGTGACTCATTTCCCAATTTCATTTTAATATATTTTTTACTATGTTATTGATCTTCTGTGGCAATGAGCTCATTTCCCATTTCATTTTAAAGAGTGTATTCCAAAATTGACCACATATTCCAATACCAAAAATACACATCAAGCTTTTGGCGCCGTTGCCGGGGATAACGGATAGACATTAATTTTTGCTTTTAAAATTAGTTCTAGAAATTTTTCTTTTATTTTATTCTATTTTATTTTTATTTTCATTACTCATATTTTATTTCTTTCTTTCCACAGCTGTGAACGCTGGCACCTGTCACTAGAAGTCAGAAGAACGCGGCAAGTACTTCGTCTACAATGTCAAGAAACCCTCAACTCGGAATGCCTGAGGAACCAGAAGAGGTGGATGCTAGAGCTCAACAAGCTTTTGTAGCTCAACAAGCACAACAAGCTCAACTCAACAATGATCAACCTCTTCAAAATCATTTCCAAGCCGAAAATGGCAGAAATGAACCTCCGCCACTTAATCCGAATGACCGCCGACCTATGAGGGAGTTCTTGAACCATCAAGATCCAGACCAACGCTTTGGCTATGTTGCACATGGGGGAACAAACCCCGATTTAAAGCCCACTCTTATTCATTTGTTAGGTCAAAACTTGTTTGGTGGTACTTTGAATGAGGATCCTCATTCACACTTGGCAATGTTTGAAGAACATTGCGGCACATTTGCACCAAGGGGTCCGCAACTTGATGCTTTGAAATTGAACTGTTTTCACCTTTCTCTCAGAGATGAGGCTAGGACTTGGTTAAGGTTGTTGAACCCTAGGGTAACTCAAACTTGGCCCGATGTGCAAAGATTGTTTTTAGGAAAGTATTTTCCGCCCTCAAAAACTCAACATTTTAGGGCAAAAATAACTACTTTCAAACAAGGTGATGATGAGTCTTTGAGTGAGGCTTGGGATAGATGGCAAGAACTTTTGCGTTTATGTCCTAATCATGGTATTGATGTATGGCTTTTGTTTCAGTTTTTCTATGCAGGTTGCACATACGCGACCAAAAATCATCTCAATTCGGCTGCTGGAGGAAACTTAGCCAACAAAGATGCAGTAGAAGCTATGGAAATGATTGAGGACATGGCGGTAAGCCAACGCGAGTGGACAGCTGGAAGAGATACGAGAAGGAGCAACACACCTGCTGGTATGATAAAGTTGGATGAGGTAACTTCCCTACAAGCAAATGTAGAATCTCTCCAAAATCAGATGAAAAAGATGCAGCAGGTAAAAGCTGTAGTTAAGTCCTCTCCTTGTGGTATTTGTGGAGATTTGAATCATGACACAATTGGGTGTCAATATTCCACAGAGGGTAATGATGAGGTAGAACAAGTTAATGGGTTGTTTTATAATGAGGGTAACAAGAGAAACAACCAATACAACACAAACAACTCTAACACCTACAACCCTAACGCAAGGTATAACCACCCAAACTTTAGGTGGAGAAATGACAATGAAAATTCGAACCAAACTCCGAACCAAAACCAAGGCAATGCAGGCCAATACCAGAACCAAGGTAATGGTAATCAGTACCAAAACCGTCAAGGCCAAGGACCATCTCAATTGTCTAGATTAGAGAAAATGGTTGAGGGATTGGTAGTTTCCCAAAAAGATAGTGCTCATGTTCAGAATGTACAAAATAAAAAGATTGATGAGTTGTCTGATTCTGTTAGAACAGTGAATAGTAGGTTGGACCTTGTGCAAACTCAAGCCAGATTGCTTGAGACTCAAATGGCACAACAAGCTGCTTCCGCTTCACGCCCTCTAGGCACGCTTCCCGGAAAGCCGGAACACAACCCGAGGGAACATGTACATGCCGTGACACTTCGAAATGGTAAGCAGTATGATGGACCAGAGATGCCTGCTGAAGAAGGGGCGAAACAACCAATCATTGCACCAGAAACAGCAGAAACAGAGGTTTCTGCGGCCTCTCCTGCGGCCAGTACAACAATTCTTGCGGCCTGCCCAGATTTTCCTGCGGATCCACCAGAGCTCACAGAAAATCAAAAATCTGGTAAAACTGATCCGAAAAAGGTAAAATCTTCTGAATACGTGCCTCCTCTCAGGTTTGTACCTTTCCCTCAACGGTTGGTGAAGACCAAAATGGACCAACAATTTGCTAAATTCATGGACCACTTAAAGAAAATGAATATTACCATTCCTTTTACGGAAGTCATAACTCAAATGCCGTCATATGCGAAATTTTTGAAAGAATTGTTGTCCAACAAAAGGAAACTCGAAGAGGTAGAAACAGTGGCTTTGAATGCAGAATGTAGTGCACTTGTTTCTCAACATATTAAACTGCCCCCTAAACTCAAAGATCCCGGCAGTTTCACAATTCCGTGCAAAATCAGAGAAACCATTTTTAATCGATGTCTGCTAGACCTTGGTGCTAGTGTTTGTTTAATGTCAAAATCAGTCTATGATAGGCTAGGTTTGGGTGAATTGAAACAAACCAGAATGTCTCTTCAATTGGCAGATAGATCCGTTCGATATCCATCTGGGATTGCAGAAGATGTGATAGTCCAAATTGGTAAGTTTTACGTACCTGTGGACTTTGTGGTAGTAGAAATGGAAGAAGATTCTCACACCCCCCTCTTATTTGGGCGTGATTTTCTAACTACAGCAGGTACAAATATTGATGTTTCAGGAGGAAGGATTTCCTTTTCGATTTGTGATGAGAAGGTGGAATTTAATGTTTTCAAATCTATGCAATACCCTTCTAATGATAATGACACAATTTGTAGGATTGATGTCTTGGATACCATTATTGCTGCCCAAACTGATGCGGTGACAAATGGTGAACAGTTGAACGAAAATCTGGACGAGATCTTGGGCGAAAAAGGAGCTAAAACAGAACAAACTCCTGACAGCGAGGTTTTGTGCGGGCCGCACGAAATTTTGTGCGGGCCGCAAGAAAGTCCCAAATTATGTAACAACTCCCATGAACCTGAAACAGATTTGTGCGGGCCGCACGAAATTTTGTGCGGGCCGCACCAACCCGCAGAAAACCCTGACAGCTCCAATTCTCCCAAACCACCCAAACTTGAACTGAAACCCTTACCTCCCACTCTTAGATACGAATACCTCGGGCCCAATGAGACATATCCAGTCATTGTCAACTCCGCCCTAACCCAAGATGAAACAAACCGACTTCTCCATGAACTCAAGTTACACAAAAAAGCCATAGGGTACACCATAGATGACTTGACCGGAATTAATCCTAACCTATGCATGCATCGCATCTTGATGGAAGATGATCACAAACCCTCGATTGAAGCCCAAAGAAGGCTCAACCCGAATCTCAAGGAGGTGGTCAAGAAGGAAATTCTCAAACTTCTCGATGCTGGCATCATTTACCTGATTTCTGACTCAAAATGGGTAAGTCCGGTCCATGTGGTCCCGAAAAAGAGTGGCACAACAGTTACAAAAGGTGCGAATGGTGAGTTGATTCCAACAAGGGTAGTAACCGGATGGAGGATGTGTATCGATTATCGCAAGCTCAACAACGCGACACGAAAAGATCATTTCCCATTACCCTTCATTGATCAAATGCTTGAAAGACTCGCTACTCATTCTCATTTTTGCTATTTAGATGGTTATAGTGGTTTTTTCCAAATACCAATACACCCTGATGACCAAGAGAAAACCACTTTTACTTGCCCTTACGGTACTTTTGCGTACCGAAGGATGCCATTCGGCTTGTGTAATGCCCCCGCCACTTTCCAAAGAGCCATGATGGCTATCTTTTCTGATTTAATTGAAAATTCAATGGAAGTTTTTATGGATGATTTTTCGGTTTATGGTACTAGCTTTGATGAATGTTTGATTAACTTGTCTAAAGTTTTAGAAAGATGCGAACGAGTCAATTTGGTGCTCAATTGGGAAAAATGCCATTTTATGGTGCAGCAAGGGGTAGTGTTGGGACACGTGGTCTCATCAAGAGGTTTAGAGGTAGACAAAGCGAAGGTGGAAGTCATTGAAAAATTGTCAAATCCGACAAATGTGAAGGATGTGCGAAGCTTCTTAGGGCATGCGGGATTTTATCGCCGCTTCATTAAAGATTTTTCAAAAATTTGCAAACCTTTAACAAATTTGACAATGAAGGATGCTGAATTTATTTTTGATGAAAATTGTGTTAATGCTTTTTGTAGGATCAAAAAGGCCCTTGTTTCGGCTCCCATTCTTCAACCACCAAATTGGGATTTGCCGTTTGAAATCATGTGCGATGCTAGCGATTATGCAGTCGGAGCCGTGTTGGGACAAAGAACCGGCACCAAACCTCACGCCATATCCTATGCAAGCAAGGTCTTAGATGAGGCTCAATTAAACTACACAACCACCGAGAAAGAGCTTCTAGCAGTGATATTCGCCATCAATAAATTTCGACCTTACTTGGTGGGATCCAAGGTGATTGTTTACACAGATCATGCGGCAATTCGATATCTCCTCACCAAAAAGGACGCTAAACCTCGCCTCATCCGATGGATTTTGCTACTCCAAGAGTTTGATTTGGAGATTAAAGACAAGAAAGGTACCGAAAATTCTGTGGCGGACCATTTATCCCGACTCAAACCTGAACCAATAGAAGGCGAACTCCCGATCGATGACTCATTTGCAGACGAACACCTTTGTGCAATTTCAATCTCCGAATTACCATGGTATGCCGACTTTGTAAATTTTCTTGCATGTGGGGTCACACCGCCAGAACTTACTTATCAACAAAAGAAAAAGTTCTTGTCGGATGTGAAACATTATTATTGGGATGAGCCTTTATTATTTAAATTGGGGATTGATGGGATTCATCGGCGTTGTGTGCCGAAAGAAGAGTTTTCGCAAATTCTATCATGTTGCCACTCTTCCGCCTATGGTGGACATGCATCGACCAATAAAACTGCAGCAAAGGTGCTTCAAGCCGGGTTTTATTGGCCGACCCTTTTCAAGGATGCGAGAGATTTTGTCTTAAAATGTGATAAGTGCCAACGAACCGGCAACATTTCTCGAAAACACGAGATGCCTCTTAATGGAATTCTTGAGGTAGAGCTATTTGATGTTTGGGGAATAGATTTCATGGGACCCTTTCCTAGCTCTTGCAACAACAAGTACATTCTTGTCGCGGTCGACTATGTCTCCAAGTGGGTCGAAGCCGTGGCAAGTCCAACCGCCGATTCTGCTGTGGTAAGGAAACTTTTTCAAAAAATCATTTTTCCTAGGTTTGGGGTGCCTCGAGTGGTGATTAGCGATGGTGGCTCTCACTTCATCAACCGCCAATTCGACAATCTCTTACTCAAATACGGTGTCAAGCACAAGGTGGCCACACCTTATCACCCTCAAACAAGCGGCCAAGTCGAAGTTTCCAATCGGGAGATTAAAAGTATTTTGCAAAAGGTGGTGAATGGAACACGGAAAGATTGGTCTCTCAAACTCGATGAAGCACTTTGGGCCTACCGAACGGCCTACAAAACACCCATAGGTATGACTCCTTTTAAATTTGTTTATGGTAAACCTTGCCATTTGCCAGTTGAATTGGAACACAAAGCCTATTGGGCCATCAAAGCGCTGAATTTGGACATGAAAGCCGCCGGAGAAAAACGAACCCTTGATCTTCACGAGTTGGAGGAGTTACGCCTAAATGCCTACGAAAATGCCAAATTATACAAGGAGAAAACCAAGCGTTGGCATGACAAACACATTGCGAGAAGGCACTTCCAGGTAGGTGACACTGTTCTCTTATTCAATTCCCGTCTTCGATTATTTCCTGGTAAATTGAAATCTAGGTGGAACGGGCCATATCAAGTTCAAAGAGTCTATGATCATGGAGCCGTTGAAATTTGGAGCGAGAAAACCGGATCATTTAAGGTGAACGGCCAGCGACTCAAGCATTTCTATCGACACGAAGCAATCGGCGAAAAAGAAATCATGACCCTTGCCGATCCCCCATCTCCGATTTAGGCATCACTGAGTCGAGCTCTCGACTTAAAACCGAGCGCTTCTTGGGAGGCAACCCAAGTTTTTCTACTTTATTTGTTTTTACCTTTGACATTTTTTCTATTTTCCTTCTACGAAACATAGAGTTCTGCGGGTGCTTATGCGGGGTTCAATGTTTTTGTGCGGGTTGTATGTAAAAAAAAAAAAAAAAAAAAAAAAAAAAAAATTGGTATCAGGGCCAGAGAGTTTTGCGGCCCACTGTGCGGGGTGCACAATTATTTATGCGGACCGCACGAATCTTCTAACAAAAAAAAATATTTGTGCGGGCCGCACAAACTGTTTGTGCGGGCCGCACGAGATGAACAGTTGGCACATTGAATGGGCGCGATTTTTGGAAACCACATTGAATGGGCGCGATTTTTGGAAACCACATTGAATGGGCGCGATTTTTGGAAACCCCCGTTTTTCCTCTTTTAAACCCGACCCCCTCTCTTCCTTTCTCTCCCACCTCTTTCTATTTTCGTTTCTTCCTCTCTACAAACCCTAACTCTCTCCCTCTAACTCTCTCCCTCCCCTTGTAGCCACCCTCTCTCCCTTCTTCTCCATTCCTTTGCAAATCTCCACTACTGCCCTGCCGCCGAACTCACTACTCCTCTCTCTCACGGTGCCGCTCTCCTTCTCTCCCTCTTAGAGCCGGTGTCTCTTCGCCTCTACACCGAGTTCTTCGCAACCCCTCTTCGTTTTTTCGCTTCCAAAAGGTTAGATCTCTCTCTTTTCCTTCTCTCTTGCTTAGTCTCAACCGATCTACACCACATCTTTGTCAAAAACGCACCAATATTTGGTAACTTTTAATCAAACCCTAAGTTCGGCCAAAACAGAGCATTTTCAGAAATTTTCTCGATTTGTGCGGGTTCCGTGCGGGTACCATTAGCCGCACGAAATTTTCAGCCGTTTTTCTGCCCATTACTGTACTTTTTGGTTTTGTGCGGGCCGCACGAAATTTTCAACTGCCCGCACGAGAGGCCGCACAAGTCTCTGTTGCCCAATTTTTATTTCCGGGTTAACCAACTTAATCTCTGCGGGCCGCATAAAAATTTGAACTGCCCGCACAAGAGGCCGCAGAAGTCTCTGATTGCCACCAAAAATTTGAAATTTGAACTTTTCATTTTTCTTTCATTGTGTCACTACACCTTGGTACCGTGTAGCTACACCACCCTTTCTCTCTCATCTATTTTTGCAGATGCCTCCACGGAGAAACCCGAAGCGACAAAAGGGGAATGAAGGGCCCGGCGAAGCAAGCGGGCTAAATGAACCATACATACCACCTTACCCCTTGCAATCCTACTTCGAGGGTTTCGAAGCCGAACCTTTGGCATTGAAGTACCGCGAGCGTCTCGAACACCTTCTCAACAACCGAGTGCTCCACTCCTCTCGATCGATTGACATCCCTACCCTCCGGGAACTCGGTCTTCTCGACTCTGTCAAGATGCTAACCGAACGCATCGGCCTATGGAATTTTCTATCCTCTCCATGCCAAACTTTCCGTGGCATCACTCTCGAGTTTCTCTCCACATTCGACTTTGACAGGGCTCAGAGTCTCCTCACCTTCCGAATTGGCGGCCAATTCTTCACAATGACCGCAACCGACCTTATGGAACATCTCCAATTACCCACCGCCGATGCTTACGCTATGAACGAGACATGCACTTTCCAATCCGACATGTCCGAACCCAGTTTCCGAGCCGAACTCATTGATCGGCATTGCGCACTCAATGCTCAACGGGTTCGCCTCATTAAGCATCCGGCACTCCGCTACATTCAACGTGTTTTGGCACTTACCCTTTTTGGGCGAGGTGAGACTAGCTCTTGCTTTAAAAAGCCCGAAAATTTCTATCTCTATTGTATGTTGCGCAGGAACAACGAAGAGATGTACTTTCAACCACATTTCGGGTACTACCTCGCCAAGCATCTCCATTCTGTAGCCACCGAACACCGGACCAATGGCAGCATCTCTTGTGGCGGGGTGATCACCAAAATCGCCCGTGCCTTAGGCGTCAACATTCCGGACACTCCGCTTGAAGGCCCCATCACTCTTGACCTCTCCGGCCTCCAGCACATGCAGCTCCTTCGACGCTCGCCCGACGACACTTTTTGGATAAGTGATGGCCCGGGCGACTATGGCTACCGCTTACCTCTCACCACAGTCCTTGACCCACTGCTGCTTTCCACTTGGAATCTGACGGACGAACCTATCATCCTCGGTCCCGAGGCCACCGCTCATCCACCACCACCCGCTGCGCAAGACATCCCCGCTCAACCCGCGCCTGCCGGTCCTTCCAACCAACAACTCATGGACTACATGGTTGAGATGAACAAAACCTGGACGCAAAACTACTCCGACATCACCTCTCAATTAAACAGCATCAACCTCCGCATGGACTCTTTCGAAGTACCTCTCCACCAAGCCGAGGAAGATGCACAACTAGCACGGTGGTACGCTCAACAAACCTTCGAGAACTCTGGCATCGAACCCAATGAGGAACCGCCCACTCCACCACATGAGCGTCGCAGCCGTCGCCAACGCAATGCAGTTCAAAAGAGGGCGGTCGGCACACCGCCGCCGTAGTGAGGCGCCTTAGCCTCCTTTTCCATTTTCGCCTTCTCCACCACTTTGTGAGTTTTATTTTTCTTCCTTTTTATTCTTTCTTGTGTGAATGTTTGCATTGAGGACAATGCTTTGTTTAAGCTTGGGGGGGGAATCGGAAGAAAAATTGTATCTGCATTTAGGACATGTTTAATTTTTCGCAAAATTGCATTTTTAGGCGAGAAATTTGTGTGATTGCTAGAATTAAGGTCTTGTTTGAAAATTTTTGGTTATAATTTGGATGACTTTGAAAAATTTGAAATAACCCCATATTTGATCAAAGAATTGCATTGGATGAGATGTTTTAGGATTTTGAAAAAAATGAAAAATTGGATTTTATCGAGAAAGTATTTTGAAACCGAGGTATACTTTTCTAATTGGGAAATTAGGATTTACAAATGAAAGAAAGGTTGTAATATCCATAGGTATGGAAGAATACCTTTGGATGCGTGTATTCATGGTATTTTTGCTTAAGTTGATGAAATGATTTTAATGAAAAATTTGTGAAAATTCAACTCGGACTCCGCTTACCTATGTTACGGTGACATGACGTACTTATGGTTATGAGTCCTTGACACTTTGCTCCGCTAGTTCACCCGATAAAGTGGCCGAGTTTACACCATAAATGTGAGTTCATGTCATGGAAGGGTTGAACCAAGAGCATGCAATTGCACTTTTGAATTAAAACGGTTGGGTATGGTTAACTACTCGTAACTAGCCGGTTTTGTATTAAGGATAAAGATCATAGTGTCACAAAAAAATAGCAACAAAATAAAATAGAATTCTGCATGATACCAACACGCGAAAATTTACAACTTTCTAGCCCAAGCTTGGAACAAGCTTGGGGGGGGGCGAAAAAGTTAAATCACCACAAAATGAGGGTATATTTTTGGTAGAAGAATGAAACATTGATAAATCCGAATGATTAATTTTTGCAAATATTAAGGCATCTTTGAATATGAAATTTGATTGATCAAGTTGTGGGGTGAATTAAAGTTGATTAAGGAAAATTCAAATTGTTGATCAAAATGATTCTCGAAGTTTTTAACTATAGCAAGATCATGTGAATTTTTCACACTTAGGAACATTCTTGGAATTTGGTTAGTTTAGAAACCGGACTCACACCTAGGTTTAGATTTTTGCTTGAGGGCAAGCAAGGTTTAAGCTTGGGGGATTTTGATAAGCCTCAATTGTATACACTTTCGGTTAAGGTTTTACCACTAAATTGTACCAAACTCCTTGTGTTTTACCCTAGTTTAATAGAGAATTCATTCAAGAACCAAGTTACTGCTGTTGCCTTGTCTAATTTGTAGGAATCAAGCAAAAAGGAGCAATTCTGCGAGTTTGTGCGGGCCGCATGAATTTTATGCGGGCCGCACAAAATTAAATTCATCCGAAATTAAAAAGTCGGAAATCCACAAGTTTTGCCCAGCCAAGTCAGAGACTATTGCGGCCAGTCGTGCGGCCTTAAGGAATTCTGTGCGGGCCGCACAAACGGAAAATGCGGGCCGCACGAAATCTATGCGGGCCGCACGAACCCCTTTTTCCTCCGCGCAGTTTCCGGCCAAATCTCCATTTTGTGCGGGCCGCACGGATCTTGTGAAGGCCGCACAAAGGCCGCACCAGCGCCAATTCAGCCTGATTTTGAGGGATCTTCTCATAACTGCTGCCAGATTTCGGGATTGATGAGGGGGAGTGACGAAATTGGCTATTAAAGAGCAGAGAGGCAGCAGGAGAGGGGATCTCATCTTCCACCTTGCTCCTAAGTTCTTTTTCTTCCAAACCTCTCCATTTTTATTCTCTCCTCTTCACAAGATCAAGGGCTTTTGGATTAACGGATTGAAGGCTTGATTCGAGCGAGCAAACATTGAAGACAAGGGCAGCAAACTAGGAGATTGGTGTATTCTCTTCTCTTATTTGTTTATCTAGTTTTTAGTCATGTTTACTCTTTTGTATCTCTTGGATGTTATTGCACCCATGAGAGGCTAGATTCCTCTCTAAGGGCTTAGGCTTAAACTCATGAACTTGTATTAGATTCTATTTTACTTGGATAATATTTCTATGTGATGATTGTTTGTTAATTGTTTGTTCTTGGTGATTTTATAATTCATGTGCTTGAGTAATTTGTGGATTATTAATTAGTGTCCCGCTTGGGTTTAATAAACTTAAGGTGTTAGGATCAAAGAATTGATAAGACCGAATACTTACATGAATAATTTTAGGATTAAGATTAGAAATGACCAAATCTATTTCTTAGCCCGGAACTACAAGAACAATGGTTGAATTGAGGCGAAGAACTTAATCGTGAAGCCTCATATTCAATTGGGACCCCTAAAATTGAACCGAATTTTGGTATGAATGACTTAATCGTGAAATGTCGAAACTTGGGAATAAATTAGGCTAAACACAAGGTTATGGTCTAGATAATTAGGATGAGGGACTTAATCGTGAAATCCGAACTATCTAGACACGTCATTAATTCACGAAAGTGACCCTTTTTGACATATTAGGTTTAGAAACCCCAAAATAACAAACATGAATTTAGAAGCCAAGTAAATGTGAATTTGATCAAGGGATTGAAAGCCGATAGCCCTTAGACTCCATCTCTTTGATTACAAACTCCTTTTATTATTTTGTTTAGAATTGTTTTGTTTTGTTTCAACTCCAATTCGGGTATTGAACCCACCATTCCAGTTTTCAACAAAACCCCCCCTTTACTTTAATTGCATTATTTAGAATTAATTATTTAAGTAAAAAGCAATTTCTCCCGTTATCTTTGGATCGATACCTATTTTACTACAAGGATAGGTTGTATGCTTGCAACCAATCTATCATTGTGTATTAAGGTTTATAAATTTAAAGTAAAGAGTGTATTCCAAAATTGACCACATATTCCAATACCAAAAATACACATCAGTTTCTAAATTTTTTTCTCCGATCTCTTTTCTCCGACTTGTCTCTCTCTTTTTCTCTCTTCGCACTACCTGTCGCCAATCCCTCTTCTTCTCTCCGTTTCTCTGCCTTCCCTCTCCAATCCCTATTGCCTCCTCCTCACCACAGTGACAATGTACGCGAATTATTCACATTTAATTCGCGAATAAAATGTTTTTGGGGTATTTCCGAACCGAATGGCGTATTATTCGTTGACCGAACCTTTGACCGAATAAAACGCGAATTTAACGAATTTTACGAATAATACGCATTTTTTCACTTTTTCGGAAAAAAAAAAAAAATTCTCGCGGTACTGTGCGGCTCAGCGGCTGTGCGAACTGCGAACTGCGCAGTTTCCCTTCCCCAGGCTGCCAGGCACCCCACGTGACTCATTTCCCAATTTCATTTTAATATATTTTTTACTATGTTATTGATCTTCTGTGGCAATGAGCTCATTTCCCATTTCATTTTAATATATTTTTTACTATGTTATTGATCTTCTGTGGCAAGTTCTAGCAGTATATCTTATAGTAAATCATCGGTAATTAATTAAATATGCACTGAGGTCTCGTACTGTAATTCTGAATTATTTCCGAATTATACCCGAATTATTCCCGAATCACGAATTTTTGACTCTGCCGAACCGAACCCGAATTATTCATTTGTTACTATGCTCCTCACATCTCTCATGGTAGTCGACACAAGGGCACACGCCAACTCAGACGAAATATTTTGAGGTGTCGCTGACTTGTTGTGCAGAGATCAATTAGAGCGATTCAGTTCACCATTTCTTTCATTTATTGATTTGTTTGAATCGTGTATAAATAGAGAAATAGTCTCTGAAGTCAATTTAGACAATTATCTAACAAATTCTGAGTTTTACCTAAGCTTCAACATTTCACCATTTTTGTATCCGTTCTGAGATTCTAATTAAATTGGTTCGATTCTTGAGTTTGTTTGTTCAATTATCTTGTCTTTAATTGCACTATTGAAGGATCCTCTTTGTCAAGTAGGAAATAGGTAATTAAGAAAAATCCCCTTTTTTTGAGTTGCAACATGATCAGAGTCAAAATAATTCAAAATATTGATGAATTACGTAGGGTTTTGGCTTAGGTTTTGCATATTATCTCTCACTTATGTTTATTTAATTAGAGAAAAAGGTTATTGTCACCCTTCTTTATGTTTTATTGCATGAAACACATTTTGGACTATTTCACATAAAATGGAAGAACAATCAAGTCAATCGGAGAAGCGACGCTCATCGACTAAGGCTCTGTTACAGCCCGTACTGGTTGATACGGACCTAACCGGATACGGACCAGGAGATGGCATGATACGTATTAAACGCCTCAGCGACATGGTGTGGATACGGACCGTATCAGCCAATACGATCCATAACCAGAGGCGTATTTTGGGGAATAACTGCCACAGCTGTATCCAGATCATGTTTATTGGCCTCCACTCATCTCCAGACGTCCCCCCCACTCCTATATAAAGCCCTCTGGAAAGAAGAAGAAGTTATTTTTGTAATTTTGGTAATTAGGGTTAGATTTGATTAAGTGAGAAAGAGAGGAGTGTTGTAATGATGCCGTTCCGCGGCTAAGTTCTTTTCTTAGGGGCTAGGCAGTAAACCTTGTTACTCATGATGCTTTGATATATATATATATATATATATATATATATATATATATATATATATATATATATATATATATATATATATTTTCTGTTAATTATGATTTCTTGCTGTTAATTGAAATGTTTTTGCAATTTATTCTCCCTTCACCTGATTTCGATGATCTAGTTTAATCCATTAGGGTAGTGACAGTGCTTTAATGGTAAGAAAAACTATGATGGACGAGTTAGCCTCGTTGGGAGCCATTAGATTTATGTGAAGAAAACCTTCGCGGGAAAACATAAATCAGAACCACAAAACGCAAACCAAGTTCTGTAATTTGCGTAAGATAAATCGCAGTGTCCTATGTAGTAACTTGTGTATTTAGATATTTGTCATTTGCGTAAGATAAATCTCAGTGTCCTATGTAGTATCTCAATGAAAGTCCCGTCATTTGCGTAAGTGACTCGTAGTGTCCTATGCAGTGTCTTCGATAAACACCAACAGAAAATCAGACCCGGCAGAAGTAGAATATCAAAAAGGATTGAGTAGGAATGGTGTGCCGAAACCCTAGGAATTCTCATCTCTATCTTTATTTTAATTACTTTTAATTGTTGCCAAATTTATATTGATCACAACTTCAACTCTCAATTTTTAGATTTCATCTAGCCTTTCGAAAGATTGTGATTTGATCGTTTAATACTGTAGACCAATATTTCCTGTGGATCGACCTCGATTATACTACTCGATAGGATTGTGCACTTGCGATCCGAATCGGTAACATTTCCGAGTTTATAAATTTTAAAAGATAACATCGCTTTCTTTTGAGTGATCACAACACAAATAGGGCAGATAATGTTCAATTATCTTGTCTCTAATAAACATTACTTGTTGTGCAGACTTTGTGCAGACAATGGGCAGATAATGTACTCAGACGAAATATTCACCGTGATGAGCAATAGTTTTTATTATTCCCAAATCCAAACTTTGTTAATATTTTTATTGTTTTTTTGGTCTCCTTTTGCACTTTCACACTTTCGATGGGGACAGAGGGATACCAGTTAATTTTTGTATTAATTGGTACTAGGTTGAATGCTCCCAAATGCTTATATTTCAGATCAGTGTAGCTTTTGTAAGGTACAAAATGGACTGGTACAGAAATTCAGATCAGAATGGACTGGTACAAGCTTTCTTAAGATGTAACTTATTTGATGTAATCTGAATTTTTGTACCAGTCAATTTTGTATCAGCTTTGTCATCATAGAAGTCAAAAACTTTGACAATAGAGTGGCATTGGAGATTTCACAGTGGTTTAATGGCAATAACATTCTCTGTGTTAATGTTACAATATTGTAATTCACATTAAAGTATCAGAAACCTACTTGATTCTTGTACTAACAGAGCTATGTTTGAAATGACAATCAATGATTTTTATAAAATTGAATTAGAAGATCATTATTTCAGAAAGTTCCTTTGCTAGTAGGATGGACCAGAGACTAAATAGTAATTAGTAGCAATTTTTTTAGTTTTGAGTAACATAGGATGGACCAGGGACTAAATAGTAATTTTCAAAATTTTGAGGTGTGAGGCTTTCAGCATTAGATTATCATCACAAGGTAACATGGAAGAAACTGCGGTTACAGTTTTTAGTTTTTCTCTGGTAATGATTTAGTCAATTGTGTTTTATATTTTTACTTTATGGTAGATGATTTTAGTTTTGTTTTTATGTACTAGTAGCTAGGTAGTAATGTACTGGTAGCTACTGGTAAACTTTTTGTTTTAAATATATTGTAAATAGTTGTTAAACACAATTAATGTTGCATCTCAAATTACATAAAGTTGCTTAAGAGTAAACATCTCAATCAATAGCAATATTGAGAAGAAAATTTACTTTTCTTTAGGAGATCTAGATTTTAACTTTACTTTGAGGATCTTATAAAGATTTCAAAAATTAAAATATTTCATTGCTATCTTTTATTTAAGAAAAATTCCATCCACTATGTAATCTTCCAGGTAATAAGTCAAAACTATTGAGTATATGAAACAATGAATATTGACTTTATTAGTGTAACTTGTCGGATACTCGGATCATGTGTGGCACTGCTGGTATTAGCTTCTGTATATTGTACGAATATAGCCTCTTGTGTTGCGATCTCCTCTAGATCTTACATATGGGATCCGTATCCTCCCGGGTTCCTGATTGAAGACAATTACGATCGGACGATCCAGATTAATCTTATTTGGGCCAAACTCAATCCGGTGCCTATGGAGACTGTAGGAGATCTGTTTTGAGATTCGTGTCATGTTAAAATAACCGTCTGATCGTAATTGTCTTCAATCAGGTACCTGAGAGGATACGGATCCTTACATATGTCAGCCAACGCTTATCAAACCCTAAATATGTAAATTTACATCAAGTGCAGATTAGTCTTTTAATGTACACTACATTTAAAGTGGGATACCACCTAATTAAGATGCATCTGTTCCCTTCACATCGTCAAGTCCACATTCAAATCATCTTACATTCAAATAAACTTCAAATGTTATTCAAATGATTAATTGGTCAATAATAGCGTCGGCAACTCGGCATGAAGGGAGATATTGTGGACTTCTTGTCGGGAGAAATTTGCGTTAGACGTTAATGGAACTCAAAATCCGTCTTCAAATCATTACTGGGTTATTTTACCGTTTGATTCGCTTTAAGATCTATGTTAGGTCGGTACAAATTTTGAAAACAAATATGTACATATATTGAAGTGATTCACACATATTTTAAAACAGATCGGATGATAGAGAAATTCATCAAACTCAAATTTGAGTTCGATAAAATTTGAACGCAACCTGTTCCCCTCCTTATCTTCATGTTCTTGTGTGCCATCCAAGGCATAAAAGAGGCTTGATTATTATTATTGAGAAATTTAAAAATTGAGGTCAGAGTCTTCATATCAATTTAATGAACCGAAATTTTTTAGTTACCACCCTAAAAATTGGAAATCAAACAACCACTACTCAATTCTCTAGATTTCAAAACATACCACGCATACTCTCTGGAGCGCGCATTAAACCTGGCTGGTGCCCCAGCTGGGGAAGCACACCAATTTGATGCTCTAGCTGGAGGCACACACCAATTGGGGTGCGCAAAGTTCTATTTTGTTTTGAAATTTTGAAATTTTGAAATTCAGAATTTTATTTTGGAGTGCTGAATTTTGTTTTGCTATGTTTTTTATGGCTTTATAATTATATCTTCGTTAGAATTAGACAGAGAAACTGTAGAAATAAAAGATTGTACTAAAATGCACATATTTAGCAATTAAAAGATTGTACTAGTTTTAACTAAAAAATTAGTACAAATTAGTTTACAACATAACTAGTAAATTCTACTACAACACAATATAAAAAATATTCCATCTAAAAAGTACAAATTGAATGAAACTGCAGAAAAAAAATTAACCGCAACATAACAACCTCTTGGACGATGAACTGCAAAAAAAAAAAAAATATATATATATATATATATATATACTAGTCAAGCGGCCACGCGTTGCCGTGGAGATTGAAAATCATATTTGATCACTTTCTTTAAATGTGATGTTTGTATTGTAATAGAGATTGAAAGTCTGTTTTGATCCCTCTTCCTGCACCTTTGTGGGTCGTAGTAGCATGTGCTTGTAACTTGTGCAACGGTTCATAGTAGGTAATTGTCTGATAAAAAGAGAGAAAAAAAAAAAGGAAGAAAAATTATTAATCTTAATTAATCTCCGTTTGATTAGCCAAATTATCTATAGTTACCGAAATAAACAATTTAAGCGAAGGTACCTGTGTGCCTTTTTTTAAGCGCCACACATAACAGGTCCCATGATTGTTTGCAGCCACGACCATGCTGCCATCCCACATAACTGTCATAAATCTGAAAGCCGTGTCAACCACCGGCACCTCCAGTTAATTAGAGATAGTGAATTCCAACTGAGATTAAATATCATGTTTTCTTTTTACGAGAATAAGAATAAAATATCATAAACATACATGTACTCACCCACTCACAGCTACACGAGTTTGCGGCTAAATCCGAGACTCGTATATTTCCATTTTGATCCCCAGATATTAATTCCTTCTGCAATATTAATATTTATAATTGCATAAACAAATAAGCTCAGCACGATGAAATAAGTCATTCTACAATAACCAGAGAACAAAAAAAGATAAAATATGTAAAGAAGACTATATTTTAAATATTAACCTGATTCAAATGTAGAACCACAGTATTCAGTATTCACATTGCCCAACTTTCATATTCACGCTGACAGTGTTTCAGTCCTTGTAAAATAAAATGACACTACAAAAAACAGATAAAAATTTCCTCCATCCTGAAAAAGATACTGGTAAAAATACAGTGCATTGGTTACCTGAAATCTCATATTTTGACAAAACCATCTTCAGAGCCAGAATACATCCAATTTCCATCGCATTGAAATCCAACAGCCATAACATTATTTCTGTGAGAATCATAACTTACCATCTGCCAAATTGATGCTCAAATTATTCATCAGAATTATAAATAGACTTAAGCATAGATGAAGTGTGATAAAAAGAAAACAAATGCTGTCATACGGGTTGCGGGCTATTGGAGTTGACATCAAAAGGACGGATATGGGGATTTCCGGCCACCGCTAAAAACTCCTTGTCAGGTGTTATCTCTACCCAAATGATTATCAGAATTCCTGAACACAGATTGAAAAAGAGAAAAGAGGTGAATAGAAGAAAGAAATGTAGAATTAAGTTGTTACTGAATCGGGGTATTGGATGGTACGATAACAGCGACCGATTTTGGTTTAAACAATTCACAATATAGCTCATAGATCACACAGGCACTGTAATTAACAAAAGGGTGAAGCAGTTTAATCATTCAAGAAGGCACAAAACATTCAATCAATCCACAGAAAGAGGGTTTCAAGCAAGACAGAGGAAACACATCAGAAATTTGTTTCGCCTCACACAAGAAATCGACAGCAATTCATCGAGCACAAACATCGATCAAGCAAACGAATACAGATCAGAAAGGGGCTCAGCCCACATGCCATCACAAGGAATAAAGAAAGGAAATCAGAGATTGTAATATTACCAGGAAATGCTCCGAGTAATCCTTGGTGCGAGTCGATAGGTACCAAAGCGGAGTCAGTCTTACTTGCATCTCCTCCGGCTTCACTTCTCAATCAACCTCGTCGTCCAAGTGCAAGCCAGTCAACATATCTGTCCAGGCTTCACTTCTCGATCAACTTGGCCTTGATTGGTATCTTATCTGGCACTGTCCAGATAAAGCATAACCGTGAAAAACCCAGAAAAATTTCTTCATGCCATTGACACAGTTTAGAAAACACTATTATCGATATAAATAGTATATTTTGCAAAACAATAATAGTTATATCCCAAGTTAAAGCAAACGAAACAATTTGGTTTTTTCATGCAATTCCTTTCAAACATCACAAAAGTAATAATCTGGACCACTATATTGAAGTTGTCACCAAAAAAAAAATTCCTTTATGTTACTTGAAACCCTCTTTCTGTGAACCGCTGAATCACATCGTCATGTTGTTAGTGGGAACCACTGTGAACCACTGTGACCTTAGGAAAATTGATAGTCTCATTTTAGATGGGGAGGTCCTCCTAGGCCTCAACAGCCTAGTGAAGGTCATCGCTCCACCACCTCCCCTGCATAACGCGGCCAGTGAACTCATCAACAATCAATACCTCCTTGCCTCGACGGAGGAGGCGATGGTTCGGTCTTCAGTTCTAGCACCTCCGTTTGCTTTTGCTTCTTCCCCATGGCGATGCGATGCGAGAGTTTCTTTGAGAGGGAAGAAGAAAAAGAGATCAATTTTTTTGTTCTGCGTAAGGAGCGAAAGCGCCAGGAAGAGATTAGGCTGAAAGAGCGAACTTTTCGTAAAATAATTTGGGGGTTTCCTTCTCCATGAAGGAAAAGAGAAGATATCGGGAAGGAGAGCCGGTGCGCGGGGAAGGGAAAAAATTTAAAGAAAAGAGACGTGTATTGGTGTTGGGAAGAAGTGAAGATAGATGAAACGCCTTCCGCGTACAGAAAAAGAGAAAATGGAAAAAGTATGGCGACCAATAATGATTGAGACTATACTTTGAATTGAAACGGGTAGATTTTTAACTAATTTTCTGCTTGTACATATAAAACTACATAGAAAAGGAGACACAAAATCAAATAGTAATCAGTGGCTGAGATTGATTGAATGTAAGGCTGAGATTTTTTCTGAGAAGATAGTCTTCTCAACCCTCCAAAATTTAAGGTGGTTTTATAAGGAGTAAGGATATTGTTATAACAATTGTTAATTTTGTGACATGTAATTTTTATATAAAAAAATTACCTTATTGAGTACGGTTTCTAGCATCCCTTCTCTTTCTCGTATTATTTTCGAGGGTTGCTCTGTTGGTCTGGTGACCCTTTTGTCTTCCTTCTAGTATGTCCATCCACATGGGGATCCGGTTGTGTCGTCTTCTACCCAACTTCACTAACCGATGCTCTGGAACTAAGATCGGTCCTTCGTGCGCTGGCCAATCACATTGATTGTCATACACATGGAATTCACCACTTCATGTGTTGATGAGTGTTTGAATGTTGTAGTAGTTATTTGCGAAGACATTTTCATTCAAGTTTCTATATTTTTTAGTAATGATTATGATATTCTGGTGAGCTGAGGCTTCTGGCACGAGCATTCCACCTCATTTTCGTTATTCAAAACGACCTTGTACCTGCAGTCTTGGGACGTATACACTAATTTGCCTCTCTCTATGTCAAATGAGATTTTCTCACCATGTGAGATCAAATTCTCCATGATGGCCGAATGCAATCGCGGTCATTTTTCTAGTCTTCTCGGTGTGCTTCGTCAGCTTTGCGTGCACACAAGTGGAATGAAGAATGTCTCAATCATGTCTCACATTTTTATATTTGTTTTCAAAATCCAAACAGTTATTTCAAATTACTTAACATAATATTCATATTAAAATATATTTAGAGACTAAATTTTATATTTTTAAAAACTCTTTTACTATTTTTATAAATACTTCCATCTGATATACCCACTAAGAGCCTTAAAACTTCCAAATTTGAAATATTATTAACTCAAAATTTAACGGAAAACTTTTGTTTATTCGATTCTCACATCACTACGTAAAAACTAAAAGGTCATGTTTCGCTGTGGAGTAAGAGATTGAGTAAACCTCTTACTCCACACTTAAGTTGTTAAACGATAAGTAAAATAGGAGAAGTAAGATGTAATAAGAGGTGAGTTAATTCAGAATAAACTACTCCACATCTCCAGATGGATTAACTTACTTCACACTTACTCCACCTTTAGAGCCTATTATCATAGAAAGATATTCATTTTCCAAGATATTATTCCTCCATATGGATTTATTAAAATTAAAACTTCAACTATCAAACAAAATGTAAAATATGACTGAAATATTTAAAAATACCACTGCACAAAAAATAATAAACTAAAAAACCACTAAAATCTGAAAATTCTATATTTAGCACGTCCGCCATTTGAAATGACGAATAACTAAAAACTCAAAATTCGTCGTTGAATTCCAAATTTTTTAGTTTTTTGGATGTCCGTTATTTCAAATGGCGGACACCCCTTTGGTGTCCGCAACCTCAAATAGCGGACGTGTTAAATTTGAAATTTTTAGAATATAGTTGTTTTTTATTTTTTAGGAGCATATTTAAATTTTTTGAAAAATATAAAAATAATATGAAGTAAATAATTTATACAACCAAACGTAGTTACGCAGACCAATAATCTTTACATTTGGTGTACATTTTAAATTTACAAAGCCTTCAATCTTTGGTGCTCTTGTCGACCAACAGCGATGCTGTTGTCATCACTCATCACTGATAGTAGGAAAAGCTTCAGTCCATACGACAACACTGTTCATTTAAATTAATGCCGTGCCATACCGAATCTCTCTCCAAAAAAGTCTTTGCATTATTACATAGGGGGACGTGTGGCCAAAACTCTCCCCATCATCTCTACTCTCACGAAGTCTTTTTCCATACACTTCCAAAGACCAGACCAAACGCGCTTTGCCGCTTTGTTTATATTTTTAACTTTTCCATACGCTATTCCTTCTATCTCACTCTTCCCCCTCTACTTATTTTTAGAGGTGCTACTTTTATCCGATTACCCGGATCCGATCCGGAACCGAACCGGATCCGACCCGGAACCGACCCGAATCCGGTTAATTTGGGTAGGGTATGGTTTAAAAAATATAACCGGTTAAATTATGGAAACGGTTACAAAATTAATAATTTAATATCCGATCCGGATCCGAACCGGAACCGATATTGTAATGGATAAGATATGGGTTTGATTTAGTTATCCGACCCATAACCGAACCCGACCTAATACCCATATAAATACCCAATAAAACATATATGAATAACTATGAAAATACAATTTTACAAATAATCAAATCAACAAATGTCACGCCAGTAATCACAGTTTGCATATTAATTTTTTGAATAAAATTTATTGCTTTGAATATATCCTTCAATATCTGCCTTATATATCCTCCTCATAATCATGAAAATTTATTGCTCTCATTGATATGTCATTCGCAATAAATCTCATAGAAATCAAATATTTGCCATAAATTTAATTCTCTATTCAAACAAATTAGTATTAATATCCATTTATGGATTTTTTGAATCATAGAAAAGGAAATCACCATCTCCAATATTTTACTTTCTAAAAATTATATCTATTCTTCAATATTTTGATTTTCAAAAGTTATTTATCTCCAGCCTCCTGAATTCAAAAGCTATTAACAAAAAACAAAAAACTTTCGAATACTTTTTGTTACACCATGAGTACTCCAAAGAATCAACAATCAAATCCTAAAAATACTACCCAAGTTCCGCAAAATATTATTGAAGGCTCTAATGAGAAAAAAAGAAAAACATCTGTAGTATGGGAGTTGTGACATATACCTGCTCCGGATCCGGAACCGCCCCATATCCGAACCAGACCCGATAATCCACAAACAAGTTATGGGTATCTATCTACCCGGAACCGAAAGACTGGACCCGAAATATATACGGGTAGATAGGTATCCGGATCCGGACCCGACCCGATTTGAAACAAATAAGTATATGGATCAAAATTTGGACCCGAACAATTTTAGGGTACGGGTCCAAATATAATAGTATCCGGACCCAACCCGATCCGATAGCACCTCTACTTATTTTCTTCGTTTCCAGAAAGAAAAAAAACAAAGCAACCTCGCTTTATATCACTGTCCTGCCTGTTTGGCACCGCACCACCACCGCCTCCTATGGCCACTTTCTCCTCCTCCTCTAAATCTAACTTCATCCCACTTCTCCTCTCCATTAGCCCACAATGATGGCTCTCCATCTCTCACTTCCCTTAACCCTTCTTATCTTCTTCTCCTTCTCCAATGAATTTGCCTCTTTAGCACAGAGGCAATGCCTTCCTGGCCAGAGACAAGCATTACTCCAGCTCAAGAATGGATTCAGTACATCAAAGCTCCAGTCTTGGAATTCGACAGCGGATTGCTGCACATGGGAAGGCGTCACATGTGATCCAGCTTCCGGCCGGGTCACGGAACTGGAGCTGAGCAACCGGTCGATTTCAGGTCGGATCGACCCGGCCTTCTTCTATCTCACTTCACTCCAGAATCTCAGCCTCGCCTACAACCTGTTCAACAATGTTACCCTTCCAGAGACCGGGTTCGAGCGGCTCTCTAATCTGATTCATCTCAATTTATCCAATTCTGGTTTTGTTGGTCAAATTCCAACTGGTATGTCTCAGCTTACAAATCTTGTACTGCTCGACATTTCAACTTTTTACCTTAATGTAGGATCCAGTTCTCTGTATTTCAGAGAGCCAAGTATCAAAACCTTACTAGGCAATCTTACAAAACTCCAAGTTCTTTACCTGGATGGGGTTAACATTTCATTGAATGGATCAGAGTGGGGTCTGGCAGTATCTCAGTTAGGCCCCACACTTCGAAGCCTAAGCATGTCAGGTTGTTCTCTGATGGGTCCTTTTGACCAGTCTCTCAGCCAGTTGAGTCAAATTTCATACCTAAGACTAGATAACAATAACTTGAGTTCTCCCATGCCAGAATTCTTTGCAAATTTCTCATATTTATCAGTTCTCAAGTTAAGTTCATGTTTGATTAATGGAGAATTCCCAGTGAGAATATTACAGCTGAAAAATCTAAAAGAGATTGGTTTGTCAAATAATCCAATGCTGTCAGGTCAATTGCCAGAGTTTGAAAAGTATAGCTCTTTACAAACATTGATCCTTTCAGCGACAAACTTCTCTGGTCAAATACCAGATTCGATCGGCAACCTTCAAAATCTGTCAACCTTCCTGATTTATGACTGTAACTTCCATGGAGATATCACCACTAATTTGCAAAAGCTTGCATGGCTCGCTCATTTAGACATTTCAGGGAACAGGTTCACTGGTGAGATACCTAAATTTCACAATTGGCAAAGAATTTCAAAATATGTGTTGAATAATAATAATTTTGATGGATCAATACCAGATAGCAGTAGTTACGCCGGTCTAGATTATCTTTCAAATATTGATTTGAGGAACAACTCCCTCTCTGGCACAGTACCGATATCTCTGTTCTCTCTCCCTTCTCTTCAAACCTTGCTTCTCTCACAAAATCAATTATCGGGGAATCTCCCAGAGTTCTCTAAAGGGTCACCTGTTTTACAAACTATTGATGTAAGTTCAAACAACCTTGAAGGACCATTACCAAGTTCCATTTTCAAGCTCTCTCAGCTAAATGTGTTAAACCTCGCATCGAACAATTTCACTGGTATGCTAAATTTGGATTCTCTCTGGTACCTAAAGAATCTTACTAGTATTGATCTGTCCAACAACATGCTCTCAGTGACTGACGGTGCCATTGGTAACAAATCTTGGTATACCTCATTTCCCAACATCAAGACGCTAAAGCTGGTATCCTGCAATCTGACAAAGCTCCCTTCTTTTATGAGGTACCAGTCTGGGATAAGCAATTTAGACCTTTCAAATAACAAAATTGGTGGTACTATACCCAACTGGTTACAGAAAACTGGCAATGGAACTTATATCGCTTTCAATCTCTCTCATAATTCCTTTACTGGGTTAGAAGCCGATACCCTTTTTCTCTCTCTAGATACTTTGGCAATTCTTGATCTCCATTCTAACATGCTTAACGGGACAGTACCACTTCCTCCTCCAAGCATCATAGTATTTGATTTGTCTCACAACCTTTTCTCTCTTCTCCCTCCTAATTTGACCTCTTACCTGGGGTTCACAATTTACCTTTCTCTCTCCAACAATAAGCTAACAGGGTCCATACCTGGTTTGATTTGCAATGCAAGCTATCTGCAAGTGCTGGATCTTTCTTACAACAACTTCATGGGTGAGTTGCCACATTGCCTTCTAGAAAATACCAGCACTCTAGCTGTACTTAACCTGAAAAATAACAAATTGACCGGTTCGTTTCCTCAAGCTATGAGTGAAGATTGCGGGTTTAGAACTATAAATCTAAACAGGAATAATATAAATGGAACATTGCCTCAGTCTCTGATGAATTGCGCTTCTCTAGAGGTTCTAGACCTTGGAAATAACAAAATAGATGGTGGATTTCCCTACTGGCTTGGGGAGCTCAAAGACTTGAAAGTTCTTGTCTTGAGATCAAATAAATTTTACGGGGCAGTTTCAAAACCAAGATCACAATCAGGAACAAATGATTCTGCTGCCTTTTCAATGCTGCAAATTCTCGACCTCTCTTCGAATTCTTTCAATGGGAATTTGCCAAAGGAATACTTCAAAACCTTGAATTCAATGATGGCTAATTCAAGAAACAGTACCAGTCTGACAGTTGGTTTTGAGTACTTGGATTTCGATGGAAGCCGAAACTATTACCAAAACTCAGTGACAGTTACTTTCAAGGGCTTGGAGGTAACTCTGGTTAGAACACTCGCGATATTCACCTCCCTCGATTTTTCAGGAAATGATTTTGGAGGCAAAATACCACAAGAAATTGGAGAACTCAAGATGCTTGATTTGCTCAACATGTCCCATAACACACTTACCGGGACAATCCCTCCTCAAATGGGTGACTTGAAGCAGCTTGAGTCACTTGATCTAAGTTCCAATGAACTCACTGGTAACATACCCGAAGAGCTTACCTTGCTCACCTTCCTCTCTTCACTGAATCTCTCTCACAACAATTTGGTTGGGAAAGTACCACAGGATTATCAGTTTTTAACGTTTTCAAACGATTCTTACATGTACAACCCCGGTCTGTGCGGTGATCCATTGACAGTACAATGTGGGCCTCCTCTGTCAGAGATTCCAGCTCGGGGTACCAAATTCTCAATCAATCTCAACTGGCAGTTCATTTTTAGTGGATTAGGTTTTGGTGCGGGTTTTGCTGTTGTTCTTTTGCCTTTAATGGTATGGAGTGAATGGAGAGAGCAGTTCAACATGTGTGTGGATTGTTTGCTTCAAACTGTTCTGCCGTTGTGGATTTGCAGTAGTTGTATATATAAACGGGTTGGATCAGAGGATGAAGAGAAAGGACCTGTTAAATTGGATGAAGTGGATGAGGATGAAGAGATGCTGAAATTTTGTTTATTTTGCACCAAATTAGAGATTATTGGAGAAAAGGTAATTATACATCACGCAGAGTGCTCTTGTCATGTATAGACTTTTGTTTAGTCTTGAGATTTTGTCTGTACATAGTATATAGTGGGGAATAATAGAATGTTTGATCAATTTGTAAGTGAAATGTCCTCTAGGTTGATTTCATGAATACTACCTTAAAATTTATCCTGAGCTCCTTGTTTCTTTCCTTCAATGAGTAGGAAGCTGGTATGATCAGCATGCTTTGTGCATCAATTCTATCAAGGCAAAGGTTTCGTTATTAAATCTTCAACAGTTGACCTGTTTCTTATTTTCATATTCAATGCAGCAGTATTTTTTCTTTATTTTATATTAATCTTGGCCGCAGTTTTAATGGAGTTACCACAGTATTCTCATGATCCCATTCTAATTAAAAAGGAAGATTTTGCAAGGAGATTGTTTGTTCGGAAAAAGTTTAGTAAATTTGGTTGTTGTGCAGCAACCAAGAGACCACAGGCCATCTTTATATCTGGCTTGTAAGCTTTACTGGCCGAGAAATCCATTCGAAGAACGTGGAGATTAGTTGAAGACTAAATACATAATCAATTTCCCTTTGCTAGAACTGCGGCAATTTCCCTTTTATAATCAATTGATTATGTATTTAATCAATTACTTAAATAGTTAGTCTCCATTCTATAAATCTGTATCGGCATTTATATTCATCATTATTAATATTCAATAGACAAATGAGACTAGCACGTGCTAGGCTCATCAAGAGAGCTAGTGAGCTTAATTTCGAGATATATCATATGAATCCAAACAGATGAAACTCATTTACTTAACGAGTGATGCGTGTACATGCAAAATTTATTTTTTTTTATTCATTTAGTACAAAGTCAAGTTGTCTACAAACAATAAAAAAATGAATGCATTCAAGTAACTTATAAGCGTTTATTTGTTTACCGCTTGACTTTACATTGAATGAATTTCAAATTTTTAAAATTTTGCATGTACAACTATCACTCGCGAAGTAGATTGGTTTCAACAATTTGAATTCTTCATTTGAAACCAATCCGATAGAGTTTAGAGTTAAGCTCATCGAACCCTCTTAGTGAACCTAGCACACGCTAGCCTCACTCAGAATAATTATATTGGTATCAAACATTTCAGAAGAAAAAAATAGAATTTTTCAGAATTTCCCACGACTATTCCCACATTACACTCAACATTCATTTCAGCATATTCCTATAATCATTTATGTGCATATGTATGGGCAGGGGTTCCCATAAATTAATTTGCAAGTTTTAAACCCGCAAAATCTCATCCCGCATAATCGTGCGACACCCGAACATGCTCTTATTTCTTGACCATTTTAGGAGAGTCACTTTCCTTGTACGGATCTGATTTACAATCCAAATAAAAATAAATTAATAATATTATTTTACCTATTCCTGATAATTTATGACTACACTGACCTTGTGGGAAGTTGAACTGACCAACTTAAATACCACTGGGAACATACAAGGACCTGAAATTTTTATTAATGTCATATTTAAAAAAAAACTACTTTTTTGAGAGATTTCGAAAAATACCAGGGCAGCAGGCAGGGTCAATGGGCGGCTCTTTTTTGGGGGCCGCCATGTGCTGCTACGGTCTCAAGAATAGAGCCGCCATGTGGCCATGCGACCCCACTTTTTTTTTTTGTAAATAGAAATTGTTTTTTTTATATAGTTTATTCCGATTTTTTTATTTATACCCTAAAAAAATTACTGGAATTGCCCTCGGTTTCAAATATTTTGAAAAATGCCCTCGGTTTTTTTCCAGACGGATGTATATGAATGCTCCAACAATTATACACAGTTTTATTGTATGATCCGTGTGTGATAAAAGAAATATAATATTTTCCCACATCATCGATCTGCATCTCTATAATTTTTTTGTAAGTCATTTCTCTCATTTCTAAAGCACCTGTATGTTGTACATGTATTTATCTAAGACATTTCTCGTAAACAGGTGAGACTATGACAAAGAATAAGGCAAGTGAGACGATATCTTCACTGAGAATGTAAAAAACGATGACAAAACTTCAAACGGCTATAAAACGGCGCTCGAGTGTCCGATTTCAGCAAATGACCACTTTTCGAAAAACTTGCAAGAAGATGCATGCGTCGGTGACCGCTATGCCATTTTTCAAAATTTAGAATTGCAAAAAAACTTAGGGAAGAGCTTCAAAACTTGAGTTGAAGTTTATATGTTTTTTAATTTTAGCAAATAAAATTTTACATTATTCTAAATCAGATAATTTTTTTAAAATATGAATAAAGGAAGTAAACAAGGAGTAAACAAGAATGAGTGGGAGGGAGAGGAAGAGGAAGAGAGGGGAAAAGTGGAGTCCAAAGAAGAGAGGAATTTTGTCATGTATTATGAGAAGGGAGAATTTCATATATACCACTAAAAAACTGTGAAATTACGTATTTACCATCTAAATTTCTATAATTACGTATTTATCATTTAAAAATATAATAACTCACATATTTACCTAATATAACTTTAGTATATATCAAATATACCCAAAACTAAGATTAATTATGCTTAATATTCTTAAAATTATAATTAATCAAGGATTAACTTAGCATCATCTCTTTCTTTCCTTAAATACGTTATCTAATTAATCAAGGATTAACTTAGCCCCAGCACAAACAACTGCCTTCTATTTTCCAATAAGTACATGAGCAACATAACCAGGAATGTGAAACTGTTTCGCTAATTTTAGAATTTCTTTATAATTTTCAATTCATGTTTATTTGGGCTGATTATGCAACTGGTTTATTTATTTTCATCCGCAAGTTAAGGTATGATGTAAGATGTGTAAACTTGTATTTATTTTCGTCCATTTGATGCCAACATTCCTTTGATGAGAAGAAAGTTTTAGCGGAGCAGGAGATGAGGAGGCAAGAGAGAACGATAAATTTTAGCGTAGAAAAGAAATGTCGCGTAAAAAAGAGAAGAATTATGTGCGTAGAAGTGGAAGGGACTAATCCGAGTATTAATTATATTATTTATAATATTAAACTTAATTAATCTCTAATTAATCTAAGATTTTGATTAATTGGATAAATATGTGAGTTATTAAATTTTTAGATGGTAAATACGTAATTATAGAAATTTGGATGGAACAGTTTTTCACAGTTTTTGAGTGTGGTATATATGAAATTCTCCCTTATGAAAAAGGAGCGCATTGTGTAAAATCTCCCGTTAAAGTTGCCCTTTCTTCGATCGCCTCTCTCAGCTCTCCAATGGACAGTGGTCGAAGTTCTCTATCAAAACGACACAATACTGACCCGTTATTAGGGTATTTGTTAGAGAATCTTAAGCAAAACCCTATACCCGGCTTGTTTTCCTCTTCCTCTACAGACAACAGCGTAACATGTTCCTCTCAAGCACTGATTTCTGTTTTCTACATTACTTTTTTCAAATCGCGGCTTGATACGATCTTCTTATTTTACTTTTGCCGTTACTGTTTTTGTGTGATCTACTTTACCGAAATCGAGAATACTGCTTGTTTTTTCTGGTGTTTATGCTTAATCGAGGGATAGAAGTGATGGTAAATTGTGTTTTTTTTTTTTTTTTTTTGTCATGAAGTTGTTCCGAGGTCGAAATGCAATTGGAAAGTATATACACAATTTTTACGGTCTTTAGGTCTGATCCCTTTGTTTAGGGGCAGGAACAAACGCACTTGTTGAAGTCTGGATGCCAAGTTTTATGAAAGTTCTGCATGCGAACAAACACAAATTTGTGGGTTTTTGGTTTAAATAGGGCTTTCGAGACCGCATCTTGAGGATACAATTACAAGAAAAATTTATTATTGGAAAGAACTATAGAAATGTAAATTGTTTGTTTCATTTTTCTAGGTGGTCTTGTATGATTGGTGGCTTACTACATCAAATGTGGAAGGTGAATCAAAAGGGCTGGCAGTTGCTGGCTACATTGCGAAGTATTACTCTCTTTTTACCAAAATAAATGTGTTCTGCCTGGGTACAATTGATTGAATATAAAAACGCTTCTATTTTGCTTGGGGTACAATTGTTTATTTTGTCCCCTTAGAAATCTTAATAGCTTTAAATACCCCAGTAAATAGACAAGTTCTATGCCCCTGCAAATTGCAAAAATGTAGCATTAAAATTATTGGGCATGTTCCTATAGTACATTTTATTGAAATTTATCTTGAACACTCCATTGTTAATATCTATTTCTGAAAATGAGAAAAATGCAGGGATTGCTTGATTTTTTCTTTTGTTTCTATTTTTGGCAAATGGGGTTATACAACACAATTCTCTTTCTAAGGGTTATTATGTTGTTTGGAGGTTTAAGTGCGTGCATGGAACTTCCCTTGGTTTAAGAAATTGAATTCACAAATTTGCTTGCTCGCATATTAACAAGGAACTAAAATAGAAATGATCAGAAGTAAATAGAAGTTTCTTAGACACCAGAAAAGATGTGAACTGAGCATTCATGAGGCAACCTCCGGCCAGTGCTGATTGTCAATCACCTAGGGCTTTTGTGCTGTCATCTTTCTTTCTGTTTTAGAATAAATATAGTCAAGGAGAAGAGAAGCAAATTAAACAATTATCATTATACATTTGGTTTTGATTTTCCCACTAGTCATTTTAATTTCTTTTTTTTTGTGTGGTAAAATGTATGGCAATAAAGGGGAATATATACAAAATGTTTTTAAGAACACATTTCACTTCAAAGGGTCTTTCCTGAAACAAGTTTTTAAGGATCTTGCTAACTGAATGCTCTCTCTCTCTCTCTCTCTCTGTGCTAATAAGGATCTTACTAATATCTTTGATTTTTGAATAAAGTGCAATTCATTGATATTATTATATATATTGATAAAACACTAGATTCCTATGTGAAATGGACCGTAGTAAGATTAATAGCAGATGTTGTTTGATCTAGAAGATTTGAACACAAATCCCAAGCCATTTCTCCTCTTAATTGTTGTTAATAGGAGCAAAAAAAAATTAATATCAGCTCTATTTCTTAGCTGTATAAACTCAGACCATCTGATTGCTGCATGTAATTAGAGCAGTGGATCGAGGTTTAAATTATGCCCAGTACAATCTTTAACGATATTTTACTTTGGATGTTTATCTTTGAACGTATTCTTATTTTTGGCTTTTTTCTTTGATAGAAAAGAGAGTCAGTTCCCCTTCAAATCCACCCCAATTGTAAAACGTCACGACACCTATACTTTAGAAGCTGCTGATGGTGTAACTGTGAAGGTTGAGGGAATGATCAATCAGACCAACACACTGAAGAATGGTTTCTCGCATGAGGTCTGTTCATTTTTTTTCTTTGTAGCCACACATACTCTATATAGAGTTTTGCAATTATGTCCATTGTTTGTACTACTCGCAGAAGTACTTAATTATCTCCATATTTGCTGGAATTCAAAAAATTTGAGATGTTAAGAAGACTTCAAGTTTTGGATTATTAGGGGCAAAAACATGTAACTCTTCTATATGTTCACAATAGGGGCAAAAATGGAACTTTTGAATTTCCATGCAAGGTCTCAAGTTTGCACAACAGGTTACAATCCACTGATGTTTAGTTGGGGATGAATATGGCAGGGGCATACACCATTCTTTTGTTAAAGTAACTCTGATAGTTGACCTTAGTTTGCACGTAACCCAAAATTGGGCATCAGTTTAGAAATTTGCTCTTGTATAAGTATGGTAAATTTCCAATAAAATTCATTTTGAGGTCTTGCATAATTACAGGTCATGTTGATATATATTTGGTGTCAATCACAGGTTAGTTGCTGACCTTCAGTGTTGGGCACTATCTGGTGTTATGTCGCTAGGGATTTATGTTTTTGTTTTATTTGTAATTAACTATAAAAAGGCAGCGGATGAATTTATTAGACACATTTTATAAAAGCGATCCTTATATTATTGGCTGTGCAATTACATATTTTTATATAAATTCAACAATTCTCATGTTCTGGCTAAAATTGCAACCCTTTAAGTTGTCATTGATAAGTCATTTCTTTCTTCTTTCTTTCTTCTTCCCATGTTTTTTTCTCTGTAGATGTGCGGACGCTTTAATATTGGGTTTCCTATTTTCTGGAAGCAATATATTGACTCCTTTGCAGACACTACACCAACCCCTGGTACAAACCCTTGTCAGATACTTGAACAATTTGAGACTGGCATGGGAAATATCTTGAACCCCAATTTGGAATCTGCTGACCCCATTGGGATTGATGATGATACTTTGGGAGACTCTCCTGGAAGCATCACGACCAAGGAATTTGAACCGGTATGTGCAGAATGTTCCCTTTTCTTGTGCTAATATCTTGTTCTGGAGGTTTTAAACTGGGTTTTTGTTTGTGCGCATCATCTATTGAACTTGGGGAGTGCTTAGATAAAACCCGAGTAGCTGAGGTGTAATTGTTGAATGAGCAGCTGCAAAACAGTCTAGAAGGTACTATAGTGTGAATAAAAATGTCCATTTTGTTTCTTCTACTGTTGTAGGCACATGAAGGTAACCCAAGTTCAAGTGATAATAACACGAAAGCTAAAGAAGTTGTAAACCTTGAGGAAGGGGACACTACAAACCTTGAAAAAGAGGACACTACAAGCAACAAAAGATCAGATGCACCTCAAAGGAGCAGTAGAACAAAGGTGGCAGTTGTAAACAATGAAGAAGAGGACACTACAAACCTTGAAAAAGAGGACACCAAAAGCAACAAAAGATCAGATGCACCTCAAAAGAGTGGTAGAATTAAGGTGGCAGTTGTTAACTTTTTTTGTTTTTTGATACTATACTTGATGAAGTCCTTGTTATCTTGTTTATACTATTTCAGTTTTCATTTATACTAAGGTCATGTTCTGGTAGTTATTGGTTACTGAATGTTGGGTTTTTATACACCATAGTGGCTACTGAATGTTGGATTTTTGATTTACTTCACCTAATATAATTTCAGGATCGCTTCATTAGTCCAGAAGCCAGAGATTTAGCTTATTTTCTATCATTTAAACTGATCTGGTAACTGAAGCCCAAGTAATTACTATTTTGCAACCAAATTTAGAAGAAAGCTGAACAGTTTTGACTAAAAATGAACTGCTTTGGTTCACACGAATGTAATCTCAGGACTAACAATTGTTGCGGCAAGTCCTTGAAGCTATTATAGTATGTATTAACTGTTCATAACTAATATTTCTCTTCTGATGATGTAGCAACATGAACATGGGCCAATTTCAACTGATGGCAAGGAGGCTGAAGAGTTTTCAACCCCACAGAAAGATGGCACTTTGAGTGATAAAAAGTTACCATCAGTAGGGAGGAGAAAGAATGCAGTTGCAAAGGTTCTCAATTTATCTTTGTTTGTGGGAATATCCTTTCTTTTTCCTTTTTCTGAATAGTTTGTATTTAATGAAATTTAGGATCTTTTAGGGCAACTCCTTTTTTCTCTCTTCCTACAATCATGTAGGTGCCTGATATGAGCCCGACTAGTGTTAAGAGGTCCAGTAAAAAGGAACATGTACCGCAATCAAGAGATAAGACAAGTGGCAAAGGCAGCCGACGAGCAAATATGGTATTAAACTTTACATTTAATATACTTGTTTTAATATCTAATATACTCTTGAAAGAGCACAGGTATAAATACTTTGTTTGTTTGTAATGAATGATACAATAGGCGCATGGTGCCACAGATTATGTTCCCCTATCTGAGTCAAATATCCGCAGGACCCGATCAGGTACTTTTCTCTCCATTCTGGGTTTACTTTCATTCCAGGCTTGACTCTTTACTCACTTATTGAGGTTTGTGTGTTGGGTTCTTTTGGACCCAAGAAAAATAAAAAAAAATTGATTTGGAGGTGCTATTTTTCGTGTTAGATTGGGTAATGAGAATATTCCAAAATTTGGGCAAGTTTTGGTTCAATGTTTGTAGCAGATTAGAGCTGATCGGCAGAAACAATAGCAAATGCTTGTTAAAGTCTTATCCAGTGGGTAATTCCATCTCAGATCTTGGTTACCAGTATTAACTAGGCTACATATTGTTTTCTTTTTTGTATAAAGATCTTTTTCCATGACATTCTTACTTTGCCTGAAAAATAGGTCGTGCAATTATCCCGACTGTTGATAAGGGCTCCCAAACAGTAGTCTATGATCAGGTTTGTTTGTTTGTTTGTTTTCTTTTTCTGAAAACTGTCTAACAAATTAATAAGTAAATGAAATTTTATTAATAAATGGATTATAAAGCTTTTATTTTTTAATTTCTGCAGAATGGCAACTTTGCTGGCATAGCTACGCGAACTGCAGTTTCTACAGGTTTCTTGCTGCTTCTATCATTTTTTTAATCTTCAACAAGTTTTAATTTGGCCTTTGAAATTTTTTTTTTTGTTCTGTCCTATACCTCTAAACTATTTACCTTGTATACTAAACAAAAATAAATAGAATCTTGGTTCCTCGATGAATAAAAGACAAGTTGGGTAATGTTGAAGTAAAATTCAGTATGAAATTGTATAAATGTTTTCATGTAATCTTTTGCACTTTCATATATGTTCTTGTTTCTCTAAGTGCTGACGGGGTTTATGCTTTTTTATCAGGAAGCACGTCAAAGCCAAGTAGGAAAAAGAAGAGGTACTGAAGGTACAAAAATGCTGCCCAAGAATGAGAATTCATAGTGTATTTAGGGGTGTTATAGCTTTATGTGAAGTCTAGTAACCTGACTCTTTTGTTTTGAGTCCATGGCTTTCTTGTGCCAACCATAAAAAGAATTAAAGGGACCAAAAATGTTAATTATTTAATGCTTTTAAGATCTGTCAATGAGGTTCAAATTATGTTTTATGTATGTAATTGAGATGATATAGAATAATATAGAACACATTTAATGATTTCAATCTATAACATTTTACTTGTATGTTATTAAGAAGGCATCAAACAGTGTTAAAAGGTCTTGCACGCAAAATATACTCGTATACTTTTTGGATGAGGTCCTCCAAATTTTTTTTGAGTGTTACTATGACCAATTCGGTAACAAGATCTTCAGTATGGCAATGGCATCAAATGGGAGCTGTTTTAGAAAAAAAAAAAAAAAAAAAATGCCATTCGCATCTTCATCTCACTTGCCAAAAAAATTGTATATGTATTTGTGATTTCAATTACACGAATATGAAGCGCGTGCTAGTTTATCAATTTTATTAATTAACAATTTGTTTGAAAGTGTCACGTAAATTTTTACAATTATTTAGCAAGTGATACAGGTATTTTCATCTCTGAAATTTCAAAGGATTGTTTTTTCTTAATAATTTTTTTTCATGTTAACAAAAATTGAAATTACAAGAACGAATACATATTACAATTAATACGACGAAAATTACTAAATTATTAACGTGACCAATAAATTCAATTTTTATAATTGAATAAATGAAGACCGCTCTAATTATTTTTTTTTTATTTCTCAGATCCATTCGTTATCACTGAAGAATACTTGTTTCAGACAGATAAAATATATCATTTGTTTTATTTCTCAGATCCGTAAATCAGCGGAGTACTTTCTTCAGACTGAAAAAAAAAAATATATTCAATTTAATTTTAATAATTGAATAAATGAAGATCGCTCTAATTATTTTTCGTTTATTTTTCAGATCCGTTTCGTTATCAAAGAGAATACTTGTTTGAGTTGTTTCAGACAGAAGAAAAAAAGATATCATTGGTTTTATTTCTCAGATCCATAAAAAAGTGGAGAACTTGCTTCAGAGGTAAAAAATAAAAATGAACTTGTGGCTGCTGGGATTCGAGCCCAGGTCTCTACGGCCACAACGTAGAATTCTAACCACTAAACTACAGCCACTTCGTTGTTATGAGGCGCACCAAATACATTATATAATGTAACATCAGCTGGGCCTCGCCTAGTCACATTGCAGTTCTCGGAGTGCGGTGAGATTAGCAAAATCAGAGTAACGTGCAATTGAGGAATATTTCCACATGTACAAAGAGTAAATGATACAATTTGAATTTAACTATATTATTTTGACATTGAAATTTAAATTTATTAAAATTTTAAGAATAGAAGCATAATAATAAATACAATAAAGGTATTTCAACCCTCCGTATCGAGTACCAACTTTTTAAGCAGAAAAGAAATTAAGACTACATGAGCAAGTGATCATATTAGTTTTAAGAGTTCCAAGTTCCAAAGGAATATTTACAATTGAGATGAAAGAACAGTTAACGGTGATCTAGTGAAAATGTGAATCTTATTGAAGAAATAGTTAATCTACGAACAATTATCTCAACAATGAAGGGTCCATAGTTTATATACACCATAAGAAAATTAGTATGTACCTATGATCCACCTTAAAGAACTCTGTTATTGTATATTTGCATCTGGTGCTTCCATGCGGAAATTACAATGACTTGGGACAAGACATGATTATCAAATGTTTTTATAGATTACAACATACACAAAACAAAGCGTTGTTAAATAAGAAAATTAAGAAAAAAACAACCCCACAATTAAGAAAACAAATTGCTACCTGAGGATGCCTCACAAAAAAAGTAGTAGCATCAGCCTCGGTGCAACAGTTTAGAGTACAAAATTGCATTGTAAAATTACACAGAAAGAGAGAAAAAAAAGGGGGGGAAAAGCTGGTTATTTGAAGGACACCTACTTCTAAATGCCCCTTGCCCCTTGCCCCTTCTGAAGCTTATCTGAAAAGAACCAAGTAATGATACTGAGTTGGAATTAAATGTTGACTAACAGTCAAATACAGTATTAACAGAAATGGGGAAAGATATACCTTGAATTGCAAGAGCTATGTTTTACTCGCTAAAGATGATGGGAAGAAGAGGGGAGAAAAAAAATTAAAAAATGAATAATACAACGGGCTGCCCTCCTGTACATAGAGATTTACTAGCTACAACTAGTCCCACACAAAAGGTGCTAATTAATTAACATGTTTCTCTCATAACCCTATAAGGAATTCCCAGAGTAGACACCGAGAATTCACAAGCATCTAACCTAACTAAGAAAACATTTTCAAGTTTCAAAATTTTTCGGGCCAATTACTGAGCACTGTCGATGCCAAGATCAGTCGAGAGTTGGAGTATCCCACGCATTTGAAGATATGGGTTCTCCAAAAGCTTTTCGTTATTGCTCTGATAACCAAAATAAGATAAGTATTAAAGTATTAATAAATAAATCATTTGATCCTTTGGGTGTTAAGGGTTAAGATTAAAGAAAAGGGTGATGCTGTGATGGCGATTTGAGTTCTTTTTGACTTGGATTGAATTAAGAACACTTGTGTTTATTGCTTGTATATACACCATAAGGGGAATCAATGGTACAAGTTGGGGCAATTGGCACCAACTGGTCTGGTACTGTAACAATCAAACCCGATGCAGGTATATAACACCAATAAGAGTTTTTTATATTTTTTATTGAAAGATGTCCAAGCTAACCTGTTGGGCTCTATAAATAAGACTTTGGAGCATGCGCTGATATGCTTCAGGCTCCTCTGTCATCATTCTCTGTGAGTTCAATTTTTGAGAATAATCAGCTATTATCGACAGTAGTGTAGTGGTGAATTAATCGTCATTAATAAACATATCATTTCATTGTGCATTAGAAACCCCACCTTTAATAGAAAATTTGCTGAATAATATGCTACTCTTGAATCCATGTCATCTTCTAGAAGGCCACTTTAAGACACCAAAACAGACAAATTAGTACAAAGCACATAAAATTCCACATTTACACAATTGTAGAAGGCTCCAAGTATTATAATACACAAGCACATTCACATTTATGTTATAATATGCCTAACTATTCTACAATTCCTTTTGCTTTTGCAGACATGAATGGGATCTTGACTTGTTTATTTTCTAATTTCTTTAATTAACAAACATAAATGCAAAGATATAGTTACCTGAAAAATTCATTTCCATCAACTTCAGAAAATGCCACTGGATCAGAGGTGCATTTACCAATCAGAAGCAACAACAGAGCTGCACGAATGTCTGATGTGGATCCTGGCAGGTAGCCTCTGCCGGTGCTACCAACTGCCACACCAAGGGCAATATCATCAGTTGCTGCACCTGCCAGCTGGATCAGTGGCCAGTAGAAAAGGGAGGCTGGAACCCGGCTCACCAACGGCATCGGAGCAATGGCACTGCCTCTTAGAAGCAAAGCGGCAACTGACGTGGTCTGACAGTTCTTGACATTCACGTAAGGGTTATCTGAAATTATGGTTTTGGTGTTGTTTCGGCTGTCAAGTCTTTCAGGGATGTGAGGTTCAGTCTCAGGCTGCTCAACTGACGGTGTGTTATTGGTTGGGGGAAGCTTTTGGCACAATTGAGAGAATAGCACGTCGCACATCTGCTCAATTTTATGATTCAAATAAGGATGACAGACAGAGGGAGGTTTAGACTCTACAGTACACACAAGTTTGGTACAGGTTGGAGTAAAAATTATATCGTAACACTCTACTAGTCCTCTCCTTTAGACTTAAACAGCCAAATATTCCAGCAAACCCTTACCAGAAATGTAGTAAAAATGCAGAAAAAGAACATCAAGAAAATAATATGATACCTTCAAAATGTTAATATGATCAGTCTCATTGTTCTGTTCAACAAGCGTAAGAGCACTACTCATTATATCTACCAGTGCAGCTGCCTTCTCCAGTCGACCTTTGCCTCTGCTATTTTCTCTCTGATCCAGTAACAACTGTACTCTCATCAGAAACATCTCCAGTACAAACAGAAAACCCCATCTTATGAAATTATGCTTTGACTTGAGGAGCCCACACAGAACAGAGACTGATAATGGAACTCCTGCACGAGCTGCCATGTCTTCACTTCCCGCATCTGAGATCTGCTGTTGGAGTTGCTGTATGTTTGACCAAATACCACCTCCTCTTTGGTTGTCAGTACAGATTTCACAAACAAGTAGATCCACAAGCCAGATGTAGCCATGGTGACGACATGCTGAGGTGTCAGCGTGAAGAAGAGAGTGTAGTGTGGTCCATGCCAGGCTGGCCTTGATGGTAATTTCAGGATTATGAGATCCCTCCTTGATGCTTTTCAATGATCTGTAGGTCTTTGTCATTTGTACCATATGTATGAACTCATGGTCAATACCAGAAAAAGATCTGACAGTGGCTTCAAGTTTGTTTATAATCTTCTCCAGTAGCTGTAGTATAAATATAAAATAATGATGATACTGATGTCAATACTATCATGATCATGCTTTTACTATAATCATGAGGTAGTTCTTACATGTCGGCCAAGCGACAAAAGACAACAAACATAACTAAACAGAAGCTGAAATCCAAATATAAAAAAACAGCAGGTGTAAGAAAGAACTCACCAAGCTCAGGTGCTTATTATCAACGGTATGTGAGATGGCTCTGGAGATAGAACTCCGCAAAATGTCACCAGTACCCTCCACCCCATACTTAACTGTCAGATAAAAAGCCTCTGGGGCATGATTTCCTACCATAAACAGAGAAACTAGGGGTTTTATATCCTCATATGTGTAAGTTGATACACCCCTTGCTATGCACATCTCATTTATCTGGTGCACCGCATAGTCAAGCAGAATCATAAATAGGTCTCGCTTCTCTTGCTTCGACTCGGCCCGTGAATACTACATATTAAATACATCGCTATTAGAAGTTCCAAATTTAGGAAGCATATGTACATATACAAGTAAACAGTACAACTCACCTCAAAGCAAATATAGTCGATTCCACCAAGGAGATTGATTTGTTCCATAAGAAAAGTCGGTGCACCATCAGTGGGAGATAGCTGGTACAGCATGTTTGTCAACATGCATATAAGCTTGCAGCGTACCACCATGGCCCAAGTATGTTCTCTGCTTACCTCTAATAGAGTTTTTATAACCTGTTCAATATAACCAGAAGAAAAATTAACAGATGAACAAATCACAGAAGTATGATTAACGCCTAAAATAACATTAATACTCACCCTAATATCAAGGCCTTCTAGTCTCTTCCTAATAATGTTCCCTCTATCACAAACAAAGTAGAACAGACAGCTAAGGGATGATGCCCATACTATTTCTTCCTTTTCTTCCATCTATAATTGATATGTTAAAAAATAAGCGCTTCGATACAAGGATGCTATTGCAAGAACAACAAAAAAATAACAGCCAAGGCTTTTCATTAAAACACCCTCAAATTATCCCATTGCTGAAAATAACGTGGTGAAAGTGAATTCTTCTATATTGAAAACCTCGGACCAATCAATCAAATCCAAATAATTCCAAAAACCATTTATATAGAATTGTAATTTCTCGAAGACTACTTGAAGCTTCTCCTGTTTCGAAGAGAAATATCCTGCAGTCGAAGTAATGCTCTTACTCCTTAGTAAAGAATGAAGAACTGGGTAAGTATATAAACCTGAACAAGGAGGAGGAGGATCTCAAACAAAACAGCCAAAAGCCAAGACTCGAAGTTCTCTATGGCGGCACTCTTGGTTGGATGGTTCTCCACACAGCTGTTTTGTTCTTCACTCTTGGAATAAGAACCTTCTGGCAACTCATCATTTTCTATGATAGGAGTGACATCTTCTGACAACATAGGTTCCAGAAGATGTGCGTGCACACCCAGGTTGAGAATTAAATCAAAAGCTCGTGTTTTTGAAAATGGCTTTTGAGAGCTTAGAATTCCCTGAACCAAAAGAAGGCACAATTACTAAGCTTCAAATATATAACCAAAAGTAAACTACTGAAGTGGTCCTTGCATCTATAGTTAATGTAGTGGTACCTAAAGAGCTGAAGTCCCCATTTTGGTACTTATTCAAATTTTCAAATCTGTATGATTGCATCGTCACAAACATATTTATCAAAATGTGGACACCATTTGTAGTCGACCTGATGCTAATACGGGATAAGTTATTTTAATAAAATAAAGACACTTTGCCGTGCTCACTTAGATTTCATTAAGTTTCTAACTTACAAAATTTAGCAACCAGAATGGTACTTTTACAGGAATTAATTAATACTTCATAGATAGTTGGCCTAATTTGCTAAAATACTACACTTGTACATGTGATTATAGACTACCTCTAGCATGTAAAGAGTCAAAGGGCCAGCTGTTTCTGGGTCCATCATGTACCTGCACAAGGAAATTACCAATTATAGTAGCTTGGTACTGAACTAATGTTGGCTCAGATTGTATGTTGGTGCCTACCAGGTTAGTACATTTTTTGGAACAACATGGTAATGAGATTTTTAAATAAGCAACTTCAGCATCTACTGAAAAAAAATGCAATTACCACCTATCTGTTAAAACCAAGGTTAAAAAATGATTAAATTATCCTGATATTCTCATAGCAACTTGCACAAATCACTCCATAACTAGATCCTGAAAACGTAAATTTGAAACACTACTTCAAGTTGGCTTGATTTTGACTTTGATTTTGGACATAAAAGGTAAAATATTCAGTGTAATTTGCAAATTTAAGAGCAGTTGATTGTCATATACAAATAGTGTCAAATGCTGGGGTCATTTGCCAAAAAATACTGCCGGAGCATACATATCAATGATGAGCTTGATGAGGACACTGAAAGCAACGTCAGCAGAAGGCTGCCGGTTTTGGCTGCTCAGTCTTGATGGCGCATTTAGTTGGTTCCCATTTGGTGTGCATGAAGCATTGCATACTTCTGTTATTACCTCATTTATTTCTGCTGGGTTTAACTTCAATGGTTGCTGTTCACTGTTCAGAAAAAAGAGAGAAAAAGCAGATAGATATAGATAAGAAGAAAGAGAATGACCTGATCTCATGCCTGGAATGCTAAGAGCAAGTCTTTTAGCTTTCGGCCTATGCTTATTTAAACTCTTTGTTGTTGGATCTAGGTCATATGCGCTTAAATTATGATTTAATACATCAATCCACAAAGGTGGTGTCAGGGATAAAAAAATATGCATTGTTAAAACAATACATCTTGCTTATTTTTTTTATAACAATTACCAGATATGGTTAGTATGCCAGGATACTATTATAGATGTCTACTTATGATCACCTGGTTTACAACTGAAGTTTGTTATCAGAGACTCTTTACAAACATTCTCCGCATAATTATAAATATTATACATTGCTGAAAAATGAAGCAGCTCTCTTTTCAGTATCTGATAATGAAACCATACTAGCAATTTGTTCTTTTTCCTAGTTGGATTTTGGTATTGGTGCATCTACTGTTTTCATTATATTCGTGGGACCTCATACTGATTGTTAATATCATGCAAGTATGTTAACATACCAATAGTGTCTATACTGAAAAAGGGGCTTTGCTCGGGGCTGAAAGGCACTAGATGGTATATTCGACCTGGAACCAAAGAAAAATAAAGAAAAATAAAATTATGGAAGATAGATGAGATAGAAGTCATCAACAAAGAGAAAAAAGAGAAGAAGACAGGACAATACCAAATTTCATTGGGGCCCACTTTCATGCGTTTTGAGGCAGTTATTGCCTTCAGATGGCTACGAGACAATGCGAAATCAGTAGACGGTGTGCCTTGTGATGGTTGCAAGGAATTTATGTCTAGCAAATCCCGAACAGCTGGATCTCTCCAATGCTGGCTGTTCCTAGTCCCGTCCATGTCCCCTAGAAAAATTGCTGCCGCACCGACTTCAGGGGATTGGTACATGGAAATGTCTTGCTGCCTCTCAGCATCCCCACTAGGTTACAAAAGAATGTGTATGTACATATTTACCCCATTTAAAGAGATATATCATGAATATTCAAGACTAAGGATTTTTTGCTTATAGATTTTGAGTATACCCTTTATTTATGTCATGTCAAGCATGATATTGTATGACTTGATTCCATTTGATATTATTTAGATTATAGAATTTCAATTAGTAAACTTCAAGGGTGCATTTTGAAACTCTTTGACCAAATGCAAAGCATCAGAAGATACCTTTCTTTCATTGTAGATGTTGTTTGTTGTTGATCTAGATGCCACCTCCATTTCAAAATATCAAAAAGAATATATTTACTATCATCTTCTATACCAACAACATCAGTTGATGAACCCTTCAAATTAGAATGCCTCAAAACCTGGTTCAACTCAACACTATCCTGACTTGCGCCAGCTTCTGAGTTTAGTTTCAAACTAAATGACCTACTGCTTGGAATAGAAGAAAGAGTTGGTTTATTAAATGGTTGTCTTGGTGGAACACTGAGGCCTATAGGCTGGAAGGACAACTTGGGAATGTGCTTCGCCACCAGGGACCTCACATAAGTTATTGACTTGACAAGGGATGGATTTGTAAAATTGGAAGCTGATGGGGGTGAAATGAAAGAGTTAGATTGGAGTTGATTTCCTGTCGGTTCACATTTTGAAAGGGAATTTGCACAGAACAACTCAATCTGTCTAAGAGTTTGTACTCTTGGTATGTACCTGCTTGTAAAAAAAATACTATTAATATGTATTATAAAATAGGAGAGATTTGTAAGAAGCAAATATCTATTTAATAAGTGTATCCATTGAAGCTTACTTCGCAAGATAACGCTTTAGCAGTGCAATACACCTGGGAACTACAGCAGGGCTGGTTTTAAAAAAGAAATCATGTTATGAGGGAAAATAAATAAATCATGGAATTATTTTTAATCTGTATGCCTAAATATATCAGCCTGATTAACAATGAACCTGTAAAAATTTGAATGAAATATTCTGGTATAGTTTAATTTGTTTGGTCTAAGTTCACACCGTTAATTTCTTGAAGAAAACACAGAAGTTTAAGAAAAGAAGAAAGAGGACCTAAAAAAAAAAAGAAACCCTTTAAAAAGTAACTAATAATTTAATGTCAATGCATTGATCAGTTATCAGGTATTAAAACTTCTTCTCATTCTGTATATATAAAATAGAATTGCTTAACCAGAAATTGAAATGAGAATTACGACTCAACAAGCAAACCAGAAATTTTGGGTAGTTGTTAGGTAATCAAATTTCTTTCTTTGGTACATTTAGGAAGAGAATTTTAATAAATATTAAAAACTTCAAATTTAAGCAAACCTTCTATCTCTCTCAGCAATTGCATATTCTACAAGCACACTATAAGCAATATCAACAGTAGCTGGGCTAGCTATATAATCCTGCATTTAAGTTTATGACATTAGTATCTACAAAAACAATGCAGAGAACAACATTAACTATATTGCCAAAAAAAATGCATGTCCAACATTTACAGGCAAACGATGTTTGGATAATTGCTTTGCATTGCTTTTAAAAAAATGGATACAAACATGGTGGTCATTTATAGTCGTATCTTAAAAACTGATCAGATAATTAAGACACACAAATGATATTATGATGTCGGACCTCCAATAAAGTATCACCACAAAAGTGAAGGGTATCATAAAAACATCTTAGCTAGCTATAGCATTTGAAACCCTCATTAGAAAGCATGTTAAACATTTGCATGCAAAGCATAGTTAGATCAATAAATGACATGACAATGCAGGACCGTAAAAAAAAAAAAATATTAATGTAAATATCAACGACACTTCCATTTGAAAAGAATGTTTTAAAATGTTGACAAAGATGCCACATGTCATGTATCACTTGGTGGTATTGAAGATGTTAAAATATTCAAGGTCCAATCCTTAACCGGAATTCAAGGATGCTTTGTCGGATTTTCCTTGTGAGAATAAATACAGCTTTCTAAAATTTTATGAGACTATTAGGAAACAAATTCTCTTGAATAAAAACCAATTTCTTTTCTCTTCAACAGTAGACTAATTTGGACAAAAGTGACATCAAGTAGTAGTGTAGCTTTTAACTCTCTAACATCATATACAAGGGTATACTATCTATTTGTGTGTGTGTGTGTAGTGTTCACCAACTAAGCAAAAGGTAATGGGCTTTTTAATTGATAATTCTATGGTCCTTCTCAAATCACCTGCAACTGTAGTGGGTGAACCCTAGCTCAGTAGTAGTCTTAAGTTTGAAGAATTGCATGGTTCTAATCAATAAACTATATCTTCAAGTGAGAAATTAGTCATTGTTCCTAAACATTAAATAAACATCTCAAAGTATTCTACTTCAATATATTAACACAAGTTCTTACAGAGATCAATTAGAACAAAACTCTGGTACAAGTTCTACCACAGAAACAAGATAGAGAAACCGGCCGTTTCTTATCCATTACTGACTAACGACAGGGAAAGCGCAAAAGAATCCAGTTTGGAACTAACCCGAAGAGTTCTCGAAGCTTCAACGGCAATGGAGGACGAGCTGGCGCCGGAGCTCCCATGGAGATGCGAAGCGGGAGGTGACAAGCAATCCGCCACCGCTCGCCGGAGTGGCTCCGGCGGTTTTCTTGACCCCACGGTCGCCGGCGATCTCAACGCCCTGGGCTGGCCCGCCAGCACTCCGTACAGTCTCGTCGTCGCCAAACCTCCCCTTGCAGGACTGAAGCTCAGTCCTTGCCTATGCAAGGTCTCCTCCAATGGCATATCTTTCTCTCTATATTTCCCACTGGCATGTAATTAGTGCTTCTCTCTGCTCCGTTTTCCCGGCCTCTCCTCTCGTTTATGCATCGTTTCTATAGAGAACAACTCATGTTCACATTGTCAAGTATCCTTCCTTTTTCTTGTTCCTTTTACTCCTGCGCGTCTTTATTAATGGCAAGAGAAAAGACAGAAAAGAGAAGAAAGAGAAGGATCGTGGATTTGGGAGATTTGTAAGAACTGTCCTGAGAGAGAGAGGGCTTTTCCGAATCTTACATCTTTAATTAATAGGCGAATGAGTTCAAGGTATTACACGAAAATAGAACTTCGGATTCTGATTGGCTGGGTCCTTTGATTCGGGCCATTCGGCAGGAACTACGGATCTGAGCGTAGAATTTTTAGGTGGAAACAATAAAAGAGAATTTGTTAAGAGGATTATAGCTGGCATTGCTGACTGGGACCCACTACTTCGATTTTTCTTTCTTATTTCTGAACGGAACCAGAGTAGGTCCGATGCCCATCGGACCTACCTTGGTTTAATGGGTGTGATGACCATTCGATCTGCATCAAGATTCGTGTGCTATGTATCAAAATCCGTGCAAGTCTGTATCAATTTCCGTGCGCATAGATCTTGATGCTAATCGTCGGTCCTAGAGCTCATTGAACCTAAATGTAGGTCCGATGCCCATCGGACCTACTCCTATCTCTTTATGAACTAATCCGGAGCTATGGATATAAATAGATACAGTCTGCAGCTGTATGCTTACGGTTCGGTGTGGGTCCAACCAAAAAGCGACAAACAGCGCACAAGACCGGATGTATTTCATTTTGTACGGAGAGCCGCTATTGGGTTTGGACTACGATGTGTATGTCGGACCCATACCAGACTCCAGTTGGATATATGGGCCCAAGCCCAATAAGGGTAGCTGGATTGGATTAGTATATCAAACAAGGGCTTTGAAGCAGATAGAAATAATATATTTCTAACTAAACTAGGCTACAATATTTACAAGGATTTGATGGGCCTTCTTTTTTCCTTCCCTAAAATATTTACAAATTATCACACCGTAACAGATACTTTTTTGTGGGCTGATTCTGATCCTATAATTGTAGGTTCTTCTTCCTCCTCTTCCATTGACAATCTTGCATGGAGCAATCTTTGTACGGGTTTGCTGTTATAATTTTGATTTTTCTTATTGTTCGATTTGTTGTTCCCTTTCCACTAATTTTTTATTTTTTTATTTTTACTTCTACATATGAAAAAATAGCAGATTGTCTACTACTTTTAAAGAAGCTAAAATTTCACAAAAGAAAAAGACCGTTGAAACCAGTAGCTGATTTACCTTTTGTTACTCTGGACAGAAAATGAATTTTGTTATTCTGGACAGAAAATGAATTTTGTTGGCTAAGATCAAAGTGGTATGACCAAGGTTTTGATACTACCAATTTGTTTTTGCGATTTTCAAAATTCAAATAGTTGATATGAAGTGCTCAACGTGTTCTCCACATTAAAATGTGCTTGGATACTAAATTTTACATTTTTTGGAACATTTTTACTATTTTTTATGAATTTTTGAAAATCACTGTTTTTCAGATTTTATTTATTTATTTTTATTATGAAAAATAGTGATTTTCAAAAATTCATAAAAAATAGTAAAAAAATTCAAGAAAATGTAAAATTTGGTTTCCACGCACATTTTAATATGGAGAACAAGTTGAGCACTTATCAATTATTTGAACTTTAAAATTGTAAAAACTAATTGGTAGCACTAAGACCTTGGTCATACCACTTTGATCTTAGCCAACCTATATATATATATATATATATATATATAGAGAGAGAGAGAGAGAGAGAGAGAGGTTAGCTAATATCAAAATGTTTGTTCCTACGCCGTGGAACAAACGCTTCGGTTTTTACATTTTCAAAGTCCAAACAGTTTAACATTCAATCTGTATTAAGATGTGCTTGGAGACCATACTTTACATTTTTTTAGAATTTGTTTACTATTTATTAAGCCAGTTTTAAAATCGCTATTTTCAATGATCTAGAAAATTTTAACTGTTTATTAAAATCAGCGATTTTAAAACTGACTTAATATATAGTAAACAAATTCTAAAAAATGTAAAATTTGGTCTCCAAGCACATTTTAATATAGAGATCACATCTAACGGTTTGGATCGACCGTTTGGACTTTGAAAATCGAAAAACCAATTGGTTGCACCACAACTCCGGAACAAACGTTTTGATATTAGCCAACTTCTATATATATTTATATAAATATGAGTAGAACTAGGGTGTTCCTAAGCTCACCAAGCCCTTCTGTGAGCTCGACTCTAAAACCTATCGAATTGACTTCAAACGACATTTCCAAACTGTTAGATGTTCAATCTATATTAAAATGTGCTTGGAGACCAAATTTTACATTTTTTTAAATTTTTTTACTATTTATTAAGATGGTTTGAAAATCGCTGTTTTTCAATGGTGCAGAATTTTAATAATAACAGTGATTTTCAAACCATCTTAATAAATAGTAAAAAAATTTCAAAAAATGTAAAATTTGATCTTCAAGGCACATTTTAATATAGATTGAATATCTAATGGTTTGAAAATGTCGTTTGAAGTCAATTCGATAGGTTTTAGAGTCGAGCTCACGGAAGGCTTGGTGAGCTTAGGAACACCCTAGTTCTCCTCTATATATATATATATATATATATATATAGAGTCCAACTTAGCTACTCCATGGAGTAAAACGACTTTGTACTCCACGCCATATCTTCACTTTCAAAGTTCAAATAGTCGATTCGAACCTTCCAACATGTTCTTCATATTGAAATGTACTTGGAGACCAAATTTTACATTTTTTGGAATTTTTTTACTATTTATTAAGCCACTTTGAAAATCTGAAAATCCTTATGAACAGTAAAAAACAGTAAAAATTTCTGGACCGCCGGATCAGTGATTTTCAAAGTGGCTTAATAAATAGTAAAAAAATTCCAAAAAATGTAAAATTTGGTCTCCAAGCACATATCAATATGGAGAACAACTTGAGCGGTTCGGATCGGTCATTTGGATTTTCAAAATGGAAATAATGAGACGTGGAGCACCAAGTCGTTTTACTCCATGGAGTAGCTAAGCCCAGCACTATATATATATATATATAAATATGAATATGAACCCAACTTGACCAATCTTTAGCGCCCGTGATGTTTTGGTATTGTTGACTTCAATTAATTTATCAATAGACGATCTTCTTGGTATATGATGTCACAAATAATGAGACAGCCCCGATTTCAGAGGGGCACTTTGGAACCAAATATAAGCTCTCGTTAAATTTTTGGTTAAATGAATCCTTACTAAGCAACAAAACGGGACACACTTGCGAAAAAACAAAAGAGATATAAACTAACAAACAATCATATGTGCCTGCTTTACCTAGCTAGCGCCTATAAAAGGTCAAGCACAAGTGACCTCCAAAACAAGGTTCTCACACTAATTTACTATTCACCATTCCTGCTTCCTTGGTTCAAGGATCCATAAAGAAAACAAGAGATCGAAACAAAAAAGATAGTACGTCATAAGCCTTGTAAAGGGTCCGTGGACGTACCGGTGATGGTGCTTGGAGAGGTGAGCGAGATACGAAAGGGTCCGTGGACGGAGCAGGAGGATATGCAACTGGTATGGTTTGTGCGCCTCCTCGGTGAACGCCGTTGGGATTTCCTTGCAAAGGTGTCAGGTTTGAATGGTGGAGGGTGAAAGGAAGAGAATCGTATATAGCCTTTTGTTTTTTCAAACCGCTATATACGATTCTTGAATTTAGTTCTCTTTTTTAAGTTCCGTTTTAACGGCTTTGCGGTGTGTTGTGTTTGTGCTGCAGGTCTCAATAGGACCGGCAAGAGCTGTAGGCTTCGTTGGGTCAACTACCTTCATCCTGACCTCAAGCACGGCCGCATGACTCCCGAGGAAGAGCAACTCGTGCTCGATCTACACGAGAAATATGGAAACAGGTTTAATCCAATGGCATATCGATCTTTTTTAATTTTATTTTGATAATCAATACACCATCTTCCATCTTCAAATTTGTTGATGTTTCATTTGAATGATGCCAATAGGTGGGCAAAAATTGCAAGTAAGCTCCCGGGACGTACTGACAATGAAATAAAGAACTATTGGAGAACCCACATGAGGAAGAAGGCGCAAGAGGAGAAAGGATCCTCTTCGTCTCCTTCCTCCTCTTCAATGTCGCTTAACAACGAAGCACAATCGGAGTCAACTGGACTAACAGATGTCGAGGACACCACCAATGGATACTCCAACGACCAATTATGGCAGGTGGAGATGGCGAGCAAGTTAGGGTTCGAAGAGTACAATGAACTCGGTTGTTATAGTAACAGTGTTCCGATCAATTCGATGCCTTCGCCGGTCTGGGAGTACAACCCGGAACCACTGTGGATGATGGATGATCATGTTGAGTTTAAACAGGAATATTAATTCTGCTTGATATTTGTTGCGTGATCGGAAGCTACGATTCGGCAGATGATGAATGCAAGAACATTAATTAGTTTGTTAGTTACTTAATTATGTAAAATTTCTCTCTTATCATGGTGACTATTGTTTAATACTTTAATGTAGGTTTTTTAGGAAGGAAGGATGTCTTATGTTGTCATTGTTTTCTTTCTCATTAATTGGGAATTCCTTGGGTTAATTAATTAGTTTGATTTTTATTCTTATTCTCAGAAGTTTTCCATTTTACTGTAATTATATATGTGAATCAGATTCTAAATTTTTATGAGAGTTCATAATTTTACAACTTCCACTTTGTTTGACTTGCTTTTTGTTTCAAGTAAAATCCAAATTAATATATATCATGAATAATTAATCTATTGTCCTCTTGGATAGCTTTTTCAAAAGTAACTAATATACAAATTAGGAGCGCTTAACAAGATAATATATGTAAAGCCAACATGTTTAAACAATGAAAGAAATTTGAAGGCTTTTACCTCCATCTTTTCCATTTTAGTAAATAAAAAAAGGGTTTCCTACATATCCTCATTATCTACTCCTGTATTTGTCATTGGTGGAGGCTCTGTAGGATTCCCATTTTGCTGCCATTGAAAAGTTATGGCGCCAGGGTGACATCATCCATGGATTAATTCCTTATAATTTAAATCAGACGGTTAAGATCAGATTCTAAAATCATTTTCTTAAAAAATCAAAACATGATCTGAAACGTTTGATTTTAATCAAAGGACCTGCAATGCGGACCCACTCAATTATAGTGTTGGGATGGAAGAGACAATAGCCCTAAAAGGGAAGATAGCTAATTGGAAAATAAATTTGATAATTAAAATCATGAGAAAGATATACTTTAGGCCAGAAAAATATAACCAACCGGTTGTCAAGTAATATATATATATTGAGTAGAACTAGGGTGCTCCTAAGCTCACCAAGCCCTTCCGTGAGCGCGACTCTAAAACCTATCGAATTGACTTCAAACGACATTTTCAAACCGTTAGATGCTCAATCTATATTAAAATGTGCTTGGAGACTAAATTTTACATTTTTTGAAATTTTTTTACTATTTATTAAGATGGTTTGAAAATCGCTGTTTTTCAATGGTGTAGAATTTTAATAAAAATAGCGATTTTCAAACCATCTTAATAAATAGTAAAAAAATTCCAAAAAATGTAAAATTTGGTCTCCAAGCACATTTTAATATAGATTGAACATCTAATGGTTTGGAAATGTCGTTTGAAGTCGGATTGATAGGTTTTTGAGTCGCGCTCACGAAGGGCTTGGTGAGCTTAGGAGCACCCTAGTTCTACTCTATATTAGAGGTGCTACTTTTATCCGATTACCCGGATCCGATCTGGAACCGAATCGGATCCCACCCGGAACCGACCCGGATCCAGTTAATTTGGGTAGGATATGGTTTAAAAAATATAACCGGTTAAATTATGGGTACGGTTACAAAATTAATAATTTAATATCCGATCCGGATCCGAACCGGAACCGATATTATAATTGATAGGATATGGGTTTGATTTAGTTATCCGATCCATAACCGAACCCGACCCAATACCCATATAATATCTGATAAAACATATATGAATAACTATGAAAATACAATTTTACATATAATCAAATCAACAAATGTCACGCCAGTAATCACATTTTGCATATTAATTTTTTGAATAAAATTTATTGCTTTGAATATGTCGTTCAATATCTGTCTTATATATCCTCCTCATTATCATGAAAATTTATTGCTCTCATTGATATGCCATTCGCAATAAATCTCATTGAAATCAAATATTTGTCATAAATTTAATTCTATATTCAAACAAATTAGTATTAATATTTCATTCATGGATTTTTTGAATCATAGAAAAGGAAATCACCATCTCCAATATTTTACTTTCTAAAATTTATATCTATTCTTCAATATTTTGATTTTCAAAAGTTATTTATCTCAAGCCTCCTGAATTCAAAAGCTATTAACAAAAAATAAAAAACTTTCGAATACTTTTTGTTACACCATGAATACTCCAAACAATCAACAATCAAATCCTGAAAATACTACCCAACTTTCACAAAATATTATTGAAGGCACTTAATGAGAAAAAAAGAAAAACATCTGTAGTATGGGAGTTGTGACATATACCCGCTCCGGATCCAGAACCGCTCCATATCCGAACCGGACCCGATAATCCACAAATAAGTTATGGGTATCTATCTACCCGGAACCGAAAGACTGGACCCGAAATATCTACGGGTAGATAGGTATCCGGATCCGGACCCGACCAGATTTGAAATAAATAAGTGTATGGGTCGAAATTTGGACCCGAACACTTTTAGGGTACGGGTCCAAATATAATATTATCCGGACCCGACCCGACCCGATAGCACCTCTACTCTATATATACTTTCATGTGGAAGTTTATCTTTCTTTCGTTTTGAAATTTAGTGGCTTTAACTGCTTTTGATCTATAAAGTTTGTTTCTTTTTTGACTTGGTGTTTTTCTAGATTATTATTTGTAGTTTTGGCGGCGATTTATGTGTTATCATATTCTATAAAGAACTTATTTATAGCTTAATTAGATGACGGTGTTTTTTTTTTTCTCTTTAATCTTTGTGTCATTGTTCATGCAAGGGTGAAAACGGACATACGTATCCGACAATATCGATAATTGTTCTTATTTTTTCAGATATGAATGTAGATATAATAAACACAGATAAAATAAGAATTGTGTTAGAATTGTTGTATCGGTCAAATTGTTTGGGTCGAAATTAATTATTTCTAAAATTAAATATGGATAAATATAATTAGGCTGCAAGAATATATGGGTCTGAATTTCTACTCTTTGGATAAACGAATTTAAATGGCGCATCTGATAAGTTTATGTAAAAATGTGCAAATTAATGAATGCGATCAACATCAACTGGTGCAACCAACAATTGCATAGTAATATAAATATACATACACAATTCATTTTATGTCATTTATTTTGTTTGCACCATTTCAGAAATCGAAAGAGAGATTGTTTAATTAGACAATTGAATAGAGTGTTGGTTCTGATTCGAAGATATCTTTTTGACAATACTCATGGAGAGGGATGGCCTTGGTGGAATCACTGTCTACAAGGACCATCGCTACTATTATATATGTGGCTGTAGGACGTTGTGGAAGAAGCAAAATGCTCAATTTTTTTCTGGAGAAAGAACAACACCGCAGGTGCTAGTGAATAAGGTGTGGCACATGAATCAGTGGATCCTACACTGTTGAGTTTTGATTTTTCTTTGTCACGTTTATTGTATTGTATGATGTTTTTTATAATGTTTTTTAAGATAGTGATGATGTAGCTCAAGATGTAAGGATGTTTTTATATATTAATAATATATTTTTGGCAGTCATTGCCAAGTTTTTCGAAAGAGAGAGAGAAAGAGAAAGAAAAGAGGGGTTGTTAGTCGGTGTTAGCATTCCGACTCGCAGTTGTTTTCAACTTGTTCATGTGGATACCGATTAGAGATATGGATGTTGTTGTTGTTGCGTATATCTGACACGAGAATAGTGATGAGTCCAAAATGGTACTACTACTTTTAAAGATTTATTAACCCTAATTTCTACTTACGTTCAGATCACAAGCGTATGATCCTACCGTGTAGTATGATTGGGGTGTCGATCCATAGAGATAGTGTATTAGATTTTAAACAATTTTCACTAGTCTAGGTTATCGAGTTTTTGAAAGTTTGGAGTAGTGGTGATAAATTCAATCAATGTATTATAGCCAATAAAGGTTAAACAGTAGATAGAGAGCCTCTAGGGTTCAGGTTTTTTGTCATTCTTAATCATGAAAGTACAAGTTTTGACATTTTTCTATGTCGCATGCGTCACTTCCACTGTCGCACACGGCATGGATTTCCTAACATCTATCCCGCATGCGGCACTGTCACTACCTGCAGGGCGTGCTGGGTGTTTGTTTATACGATTTGAAAGGTTTTCTGATGTTGCGATTGGCTTTTGGGCTACCAAGACTAAAGTATTTTAGGTACGCAATTATATTATTTTCCTATACTACCCCGTAGTTGAAATATCTCAAATACCCTACTTAATCTAAGTGTTTTCTAATGTTATTTAAAGTACAATTTGCGTTATCTTGCCAAGAGAGCCCACTGAGTTCTAACACTAGTCTTTGAACCGCTACCAAGTCTCGTTAGCTGAAGTGTTTGTAGTATTTACATGCATTATCCTTCTCACACAATGATGCAACGACTTAACAACTATTGGTATGTGGAGATCATTGGCAGATAGTAGACATAACTATGTATGCAATGATACAATAAAAAATAATTTAAAGTGCAAATGAAAACTCAAACCATAACATAAACAAAACATAAATGTATATTAAAACATAATTAAAAATTCAAGTACAACTCTCATCATAGAGATGAGAAGTTTAGTTTCTCATGGCCATGGCAAAATAAAAGGAATAAAATAAAGAGAACATAAATTACAACCTAATTGAAGATGGAAGAACCTCTGCCTCATTAGATGACGTCTTCTTCTCTTGCTTGACTTCTAATGGCTATCATTCTCTCTTTAAGTAACTCTCTAACCTAACTTAACCTAATTAACAATGAGGATTACTAGCTACAATTTTAGACTTGACACAATTAAACACGCACACTAAATCCTATTACAAGAGGGGTATTTATAGCCTTCCTAAATGAGGTGGAGTAGTGGAAGTAGTGGGGGATGTGGGGTCCACCCATGTTTGGATAGATGAAGTCAAAAATAGCTTGGGTCTTAAGAAAACGCGTCCTTTTAGAAGGCCCATCAGGAAAACACATTCTTCTAGAAGGCTCATTAGAGAAAGCCTATTTTTAGAACAGTCCACGGATCGTGCAGCCTCAAGGTATGCCGCATGCTGCATAGAGGAGGCCACAGGGCTTCCTGACTTAGCGAATTTTCTTATATTTTTCACCATTTCGCATATTGTGCATTTCACGTGAGGTGTTGCATGCTCCATGTAATGTCTCATTTTTACGCCTTATTCAGATATCGCCTAAATACGACACTTTTGCTCTGTTTTTGCCCTAAATACACAACTTTCTCAAAAACCTGTCAAAAAGACCTAAAAACACGTTTGCAGTAAATAAATGGGAAAAATGGCTACTTTGCATTCGTTTTTCGTCACTTTTCGAAAAAAAAAAGATAGTAATTTTCACTATATGTTTTGGCTTCATCAAATAAACAGAAGGTCACTGCTTCTACAACTAGACAAATATTACTGATGCGCGTTTAGTGGTAAACTCTATCTTAGATTTAATTTTACAATTGAATTTTGTTTCAGGTAGAAATCAACGAACTGAATTGAATCGAATTTTCGCACCGATACTCTACCCGAAATCTCAACAAATTGGGTATCAAAATTTTATGAATATAAATTGGACATCAAACAAATGTAGATGTTACAAGTATAATTTAAATAGTGATGAATTTTTTCACCAAACTAATATAACGCATTAAACATTATTGTAAAATATTTTGTTTAAATTAATACAAATAAACAAATAAAAATATTAGATAAAAATAGTAAATTCAAATAATATATCCCTTTAAATGGTGAAGAATATATCTTTTATAACAAGTTTGTCAATGACTAATTATATCTTACTAAATAGATTCAAATTTTTACAGAAATTTGGCTATAAATAATATTCATATTTGTATTCCCTTCAAAATTAAAATCATATATGTATATTCATTTATTCAGTATTTGAATCATAAAAAAAACATTCCCATAGAAATGGGTGATAAATTACCGAGATTTTTATTTTTACCCAAAATAAAATATATTTTAATATAATTATCCAAGTTTTTGAAAAATTTAAATTTATACCCAAACCGTAAAAAAAATTTACGGTTTGAATTCCGAATTCAAACCGTAAAGTTTTTTTACGGTTTGAATTTTTTTTTTTTTTTTTTTTTTTTTTTTTTTTTTTTTTTAAAAAAAAATTGTTTTTTAGCTATAAAAGGAAGCATCAGAAGCTAGAAAAAAGAAGAGAAAGAAAGAGAGGAATGTGTTTTTGTTTTTTTTTATTCTTATTATATTTCAATTGGGTAACTAGTCCTGGTAAAGCTCGCAGACGACGTATTTTTTTTAAACGAGGTCCTCGATAACGAGACATAAAGATTCCTCCTTTTTTTTTCTTTGATTTTTATTTTTTATGAGAATTTCATTTTATAAATAGAAATTAAAACTGAATTGGATCAAAAAAATAAGATCGACTTAAAGTTAAGTAAGATACTAAAAAAAAAAAAATTGTATCATCATATGGATTTTTTGTATATAGATTTTTTTGATTGAAAGTTGAGGCTGGCTCTTTTTTCTATAGACATTTAATTCCTCTAATCTTTCTTTTTATTTTGAATTCTTATTTCATTAAGAAAATAATAATTGTTTTCACTTAATCGTAATCGAGAGTTCCTTTTTTGTTATTAAAAAGATTATTGCTGATAGAAAATCAAATAAAATATATCCTAAAATATATACTATAAAAATATAGTAACATATTTTTTTATAAATATAAAAAAATACAAATTTTCTTTCTTAAAAAAAAGCTCAAGAATTTTCAATACAAAAGAGAGAGAGAAAGAGAGGAAGAGAGAAAAGAGAGAAAGAGAGGAAGAGAAAAAAAAAGAATTTGCACCTCTGGTTAACATATCAAGGCAACTTCAAAAATCATGAAAATTTGCCGACGTCCAGTCTTGACTTCGTAGAACAATACTGTGAAGTTTCATGCAAAATCTCAAAACAGATCGCGAGATATCATCTCTAAAAAATTGCTCGAAATGCTGAAGTTGTGCGTCCGAGCCCTACTTTGCACATCTGGTTAACATATCAAGGCAACTTCAAAAATCATGAAAATTTGCCGACGTCCAGTCTTGACTTCGTAGAACAATACTGTGAAGTTTCATGCAAAATCTCAAAACAGATCGCGAGATATCTTCTCACAAAAATTGCTCGAAATGCTGAAGGAGGGCTCGGACGCACAACTTCAGCATTTCGAGCAATTTTTGAGAGATGATATCTCACAATCTGTTTTGAGATTTTGCATGAAACTTCACAGTCCTGTTCTACGAAGAGGGACGCGTTAATGATCGTACTCTCTATTGCGTCTCGGGGCGCCATCGCTCCACTAGTCATGAAACTTCAATTGCGTCTCGGGGCGCCATCGCTCCACTAGTCCTGCAATGAGGGACGCGTTAATGATCGTACTCTCCGACTCTAGAATTTCGACCAAATGTTGCACCCCCAAATTTTGCAAATATGGCTCCATCTGCGAGTAGTACTGGAAGTCATAATACCGGCCCCTGGCAGTTATAATTGCCTCACTCTGCGTTGGAAAAAGTAAACAACATGAAAATCCAAAAATATGAAAACAACACAATTTAAACTTAAAGAAAAATAATTCAAGTACCTCTCTAGATGCTTCTGAGACTCGGTGCTCATCGTGAGGCATCCATAATAAAGGACTGAAATGGTCCTTGCTGTCTGCGGGAATGGGCTCATCAACCGGGTCGGCTGCGGGTGGTCTCCTATGCCGTCCCCTAGTCATCCTAAGTTAATAGTTAATAGTATAATTATTAGAATCATTTTTCTAAGAATAATTTATGCATATTAGCATCTATACTTTCTATAATCATTTCTCAAGTATATTTTTTTTTGCGTGATTCTTACTGTTTATGTCATACTATAATTTTATTATCAAAGAGCTAATTTATTTTTTCAAAATATTAATCTAAAAAATTGGACAGTAAAAAAAATTTTAGTTCAACACATTTAAGTTATACTGTTATATACTAATTTCTAACAGCATAAAAAACTGTAGAAATAAATAGCTTCATTTAAATATCAACCTTAAAGAACCGACAAAATCAATACTCATCTCCCGTCGTAAGCAATTGAAAGGGAACCGACATTCACAAAAAAGAAAGATAAAGACAGAATCCTTTAATAGTTATGTTAAATTGGATAATTAATTATCCGTTCTTTTTTTTAAAAAAAATAATAAGATTAACTTTCTTCTTTACAAATTAACGTATTTTTATTTTCTCGCCTATTTATTCAAAAAAATATTATATTCACAATTTTTTTGTCATTCTTAAAAAATAATATATGACATGTGCAATAAATTTAAAACAATGCAACTCTTCCATATTTATTTCCATGAATTTTTATGAGTGTGATTAAAATGCTATGTTGTTTATGTGTTAATCACGTCTGACATCCTCATCTTTGTTTTCAAAGTCCGAACTGTTTATCCAAACAGTTCAACATGATTTCTATGTTATAATCTGGTTGAAAACCAAATTTTACAATTTTTTAGTTTTTTATTTCCCAAATAGATACTAATATTGTTGTTTTCTAGAAGAGTACAAGATTTTGAGACTCTAGATTTTGTTTCACGGTTCAGAAGATAATTAAAAGTTTGTAATAAGAAACAATGAAACTATTCAAAGAATGTGTACAATACATTATATAAGTAAATTAAAATTTGGTTAAATCTCAAACATTTAAATTATTTTATCAAGCATAGAAATGTTAAAATCTAGAACATCTATTTACACATTCTTTATGAATTTACAAACAATGAAATTTTTCGATTTACATTAACTTCTTTTGGAAAACTATTTTTTTGGTAATTGTTAATTAATTTAAACTTTTTAATTAGCAAAAAAATTGCAAAACTTATTAGAGTAAAATTCAATTTAGTTTGTGATTAAAACTTTTAATTATCATATGTTTTGTTAACTGTTTAATTTTGGGTGAATTAAATTATTTACACTAAATTGTGTGTGTTCTTTTGAAAAAAATGAGTACATTACATGAAAAAAAAATACATAAAGAAATAATATTTAAATACTTACCTAAAATAAATATTTAATACGATCGATCAATCGCTCGGGAAAATCAACAACCCGATACGATTCAAAAATTCAAGTCCAATTATCTCAAACTAACAATATCAACGAGGCCTTTCGCAACAATAATTTGTGCCAATAATCCTAACCCTTGACTCTAATCCTACCCTAATCAAATTTTAATCAAAATACAATAAATATTAATACGATTGATCAATCGTTCGGGAAAATCAACAACCCGATACGATTCAAACATTCAAGTCCAATTATCGCAAACTAACAATATCAACGATCCCTTTCGCAACAATAATTTGTGCCATAAACCCTAATCTTTGACTCTAATCCTACTCTAATCAAATTTTAATCAAAATACAAAAACTTACACGAAATTTCAAATCGAGGAGGCGACGGAGGCAGCAAGGACCATGAGCGAGAAGGGAGGCGAGGCGGTGAAGGCTGCCGGTGAAGGTGGCAGCAGAGGGGTGGCAGCGGAGTGGTGGCAGCAGAGGAGGGAGTGGCGGCGGGGAGAGGGGGTGGCGGCGGCGCCGGTCTTCGGGCGGACGGGCGGGGGCCGGAGGCAGCAGGGGTTTTTTTCTTTTCTGGCGGAGAGAGACAGAGAGAGAAAGTCGGGGGCTCCTTGGTTTGAATTCTTTTATTCAAACCGTAAAAAAATTTTACGGTTTGAATTCTGAATTCAAACCGTAAATTTTTTTTACGGTTTGGGTATAAATTTAAATTTTTCAAAAAATTGGATAATTATATTAAAATATATTTTATTTTGGGTAAAAATAAAAATCTCGGGATAAATTATCCAATGAAAATAAAGGGATATGGCTTTTATCTATTGATCTTGACAATAGGCCAACTTGGCTTCTAGTCAAAAATGAATTAATGAATAATCAACAAATAATACAACTTGGCCAGAAAGTGTAATCCATTTTCCCTTTACTTTCTCCTTATTGTATTTATTTTTTGAGAAGTAGATATATATTGAATGTCAAAAACGTATGTGATAAGAAAAGTGTCTACGTCTGATGCAATGCTCAAATTTTCCAAATGCCGAACCATATGGACTTAATTATATGATTAAGATAGCATTATCTCTTGATTATTTAATAATCATAGTGCTTCATGAGAAGAATCACGAGAGCTAGACTCCCCTTAATTGTGACACGAGGTGGGGACCATGAAGGCTCCTGACGACAAAACACACTCAAGAGATAAATTAGAGAAAAAAGAAAAATAGAAAAGGTTAATAAGAGAGATGAGAGATTGAGTGTTAACCAATTAATTTTTCTTAAGTTTAAGTTGAGGTTGTCGACGCTTACACTACTATAAAAAAAACACTTCGCCGTCAGACGAAATCGCAATCCGCAATTGGATTCTGCACAATGGCTATCGCCCCGATAGGAAAGGTATACACATTATGTCATCGGCTCAAAACAAATGGCGTTAATTGATATGCCATCGGCAGTGCACGATCAAACAGACAGTGTTAGTACCCAACGCCATCTCTTTTTTATTGCAACCGACGACAAATATAATTAACGCTGTATGTTGGATTTTAATAGCCGATTGAAAAAGTGTCTTACACCATTTGTTTTGTTTTAGTTGGCGTTGGCAGGTCCTAGTTTGCCATCGGTCATTAATTTTTTAGCCGATTGTGATGTATATATAATTATTATGTTTTATTATTAATTCTTGTATTAGGGGCTAGCCTCCATCATATATTTGCTAGCCAATTTTAAACCCAGCAAAGCAACAATAAACATGCATACATTCTATACCCATATTTTAAACAACAATCAATATAGACATCAACAACATAAATATATGGGAGAATTTCATATATACCACTCAAAAACTGTGAAATTACGTATTTACCATCCAAATTTTTGTAATTACGTATTTACCATCTAAAAATCTAATAACTCACATATTTACCCAATCAATTAAAAAAATGAGATTAATTAAGTTTAATATCACATAAAATATAATTAATAAGTTATTTAGTCTATCTTCTCCTTCTTTGCCCCTTCCTCTTCTGCACACATATTTCTCTCTCGTTTTTTTTTATATAACTTTTTCCTTCTTGCTGAAACTCTCTCCTCATCTCGTCTCTCCCGCTGAAACTCAGAGAAAAGGGGGTAGCAGACTCAGAGATTTGGATTCCAACTCCAGCTTGATTGTTTAAAACAAGGTAACCACTCCACCTTTTCCAACAGAACAACTCGTACTGAATACAACGCTAATATCACAACCCATTATTAAAGTAGTAACTGAGTTTGAGAATCTGCGTTTTGTTACTGACTTAGTTTCGAATATATGTTTTTAATCTCTTATATTGGTTATAAAGGACAACAAATCTAGCGAAAGAAAGAGTGTGCTAAGTTAATCCTTGATTAATTATAGTTTAAAGAATATTGTACATAATTAATCTGAGTTTTGAGTATATTTGATATATACTAAAGTTATATTGGGTAAATATGTGAGTTATTAGATTTTTAGATGGTAAATACGTAATTACAAAAATTTGGATGGTAAATATGTAATTTCACAGTTTTTGAGTGGCATATATGAAATTCTCCCTAAATATATACAAGTTATCCAACATATATATTAATCCATGCAACAAGCAATATATAAAGTAGACAACAATTATAAACCAACAAGCTAACAATATTACACATACAACAATATATAGAGCAATATTTCATTGTACCATAAAACTAACAACTGTTTTAAACCACATTATCAGGGGCGAACTCAGGTGGTTCCAGAGGGGCAGTTCAGTTTTAGTGGAGATTTATCAGTTCCGATCAACTTTGCCCCCCCTGGAATTTTTTTTGGCCCCCTCTGGACGTTTAATTTGTAATTCGAGAAATTTAGGGTTAAAATTGAAATAAATTTGTTGAATTTTGATTGGTAATTAGAATAATAAGTCAAAGCATCAGAAATTACAAATCAAAGCATTGGAAATTATAAGTTAAAGCATTGTTTTTATCGAGTACCCAATTGGTTAATGAATTTAAACCCGATTAGATATTTTTTTGCCCCCCCTGACGAAAATCTTGGATTCGCACATTATTAAAACCAACACCAAAGTGTTTGACTGCAAAAACCAGAAAACCAGAACTGTTTTACACCAAAGTGTCAGCACCAAATCCTCCCCCCGCCAAGTACTTGCATAGTAATTAAACTAATTCCAAGAAGAACTAACACCATTGGATACAGATGTCATGTAATGCGTTTTCTTTGTATGTCATTCTGGACAGACAACACTATATGAATAAATAAAAAACATATGAATAACATATATAAGAACTTAATGAAAAAAGTTTTTTTTTTAATATATATGATTAAAAAATTAAAAATAACGAAAATGACTAGGTAAATCCATACTCTCTAGTGCGATCAACAGCTAACATGGCATATCATATCATATCATATCATATGCATCCACCTCAATTTTTGAAGAAAATAACCCCTTGCATTGGTCCACAAATCATAAAGTCACAAAGAGGTGCTGAGAAAAATAATAATAATATCACTACTGGCAACCAATTATATTGGATTGAGAATATATAGTTTGGCATTGGCAACCATAGTTTCAATAATCAATTCAAGATCCAGAATATATAGTTTGGCATTGGCAACCAATTATTGCTGCCTCACCACTATTGGTTAAGTCAAGTCCGTATATTTCGTTCCCTATGTATTTTCATTATAAAAAGAATAATATCACTACTTGTCAATTTTTTATAGAGGAGGGATCAAATTATATCTTTTTTGGTGACACACTTTGACATCTATTATTTTCAAAGTTCAAATAGTCGATCCAAACCGTTCAACATGATAGATATATTAAAATGTGCTTGGAGATCAAATTTTACATTTTTTTTTAATTTTTTTACTATTTATTAAGATGGTTACAAAATCGTTGTTTTCAGACCATTGAAAAACAGCGATTTTGTAACCATCTTAATGAATAGTAAAAAAATTTAAAAAAATGTAAAATTTGATCTCCAAGCACATTTTAATATGGTGATCATGTTGAACGGTTCGGATCGACTGTTTGAATATTGAAATCGCAAAATTGACCTATAAAAAAAACAGTGTCATGATGTGTCAAAAAAAATGATGTAATTGGATCCCTCTCTTTTTTATATATGCAGCCATAATTAATTTCAAATGGGAGACCGGGTTAGAGAAAGTTTATTTTATTATCTTTTACACCATTTATTTTATTTTATTTATTTTACTTTTCACCAAATCTCCTGAAGTATTTGCCCAGTACTGTATAATAATATTTTTTTTAAGAATTCATAAATAACAAATATCATGTCAAAATTGCAGAATATTACTCAAATACATTAATTTCACAATATCATATCTGAATCCAACAACATATATCTATATTCTTTTTTCTTTTTTTCTGTTTGCTAAGTTCTGTGTAGGTTGTCATGTGGTGTTACAATATTCGGAATTTTTCAATTTTGTATTCGATAGTTTTGTAATATTTCGAAATTTGATGTAATGTTTATTATATTTCGACATTTTGTGATATTTCAAATTTTGATGTAATTTTATAATGATTTGAAGATCTGAATTATTGTTTGATAATTCTCATTGGAGTCTTTTGTTTGAGGGTCATGGGTGAGTAATTCATGACTTGCAGCCAGAAAATTCAAAATAATAGTAAAATCAAGAGTTGGGTTAAAATCTCTCCGGATGGCAATCATGTCTCACATTCTTATTTCTGTTTTTAAACTCTAAATAGTTGATCCGAACTACTCAACATGATCTCTATATTAAAATGTACTTGGAGACCAAATTTTATTTTTATTTTTTTTTTGAATTTTTTTACTAATTTTTTAGATAGGTACAAAATTATTGCTTTTGGATAGATTATAATCTTCTAAAAAACAATGATTTTGTACCCATCTAAAAGTAAAAAAATAAAAATCTGGTCACCAAATACTTTTTTTAATATGGATTATGTTGAGTGGTTTGGATCGACTGTTTGATTTTTTAAAACGGAAATTAAAATGTGAAGCATAACTGGAACACAAAAACAATAAGACATTTTAACTCTACTCTAAATTCAATAAACAGTCTAAAATATTGATGATAAAAAAATGAAAATAGGATATCTATAAATCATATGACAGTTATAATCATATCGCATTTCATATTTTTATGTGTAAAAGAGCAAGTTATGGAAGGAATTTGGCAGCCGAGAGCACACAAACTCGTTCTGAACTGAAAAGGTATTTTTCTTCCTTCGACTGTGTCACATAGGGCTGTCAACGAGCTGGGCCGTAGCTCAGCTTGTTAATTCTGAACCGAGCTCTTACCGAGCAAGCTGGACCTAGAGCATCCGAGATAAAATCTCAGCTTAAAATCGTGACGAGCCAGCCCGAGCTAGCTCGCTGGGTCTAGCTGGATCTTGTTTTAACCGAGCTGAACCGAGCTAGATAGTATAAAATGCACACAAATTCATACAAATTCACAAATTGATGCCTAGCCGAGCTAGCTGGCGAGCAAGCTAGGCCCCAACTTGAACTCGTTAATTCTGGACCGAGCTAGTGGCGAGCTGGCTCGTTAACAGCTCGGTCCAGTAACGAGCGAGCTGTTAGCGAGCGAGTCAAGTGCGAGTCACGATCGAGCCACGAGCTACGAGCTTTTTTGCACCCCTAGTGTCACAAAAAACAAGTAGAACTGGACAAGGTATGGGTGTCGTGCTATTTCTCAAATACCACCCACTGATTTCCTAGAAAAAGTAATCTTGAAATAAATTATGATTAATTAAAAAAAATTATGTCGTAATTGTGGTTAATTAGTATTATAATTATGACAAAGTGGTTTCATTTTTCGCTTCGTTTCGTTTGCTTGGTATAATAAGGTATGAGGTTCCTATTCGTTTCTTTCTTTTTTTGCAAGGTTACTGTATATTTCGTAAATAGTGGTATCCATGTACCACCAATTCCATTGCGAAATCAGAAAATATTACATACAGAGTTTGGAGATCAGGTCATCTGACCAAAAATACAAGGCCGCATACCAGTACCAAGTTCATTTAATGCAACCAACTTATGCTCGGTAACAGTAAGAAACGTAACAAGAAAATTCATAGACTAGAGGTTGAAACATAAATTGCAATAAGTAAAAAATTAGAATTTGAACTCAATTCTATAATTACAAAATTGAATTCTAACTGCTATGTTACAAACACACGTTTAGTATTTTATAAGAAAGACTGAATTATATAAAGTTAAAAAAAAAATTAAATTTCAATTTGCATGATTAAAAATTTTAAAATCATGAGATGACTAAGCGTAGATCTGCCCTGATATTTGTGCTAAAAAATTTTAGCCACATGTTCTAATTTTGATTGAGCAATTCATTACAAATATATAAAGTTTGAATGCTTAATTCTTATTTTTAGGGGAAAAACAGGTACCAAAAGCTTTTTTCAAGGTTATATAAGTTGTTTCTTTTGTAATAATATTTTTTTATTAAAAGAGACTGGTACATCTTTAGCATCTTTTAAATGTCATTTTCGAAAATTGAATTTACTGAATTCAAAAATACGTTGGGATTCTATAATACCTGAGATTGAACCAGTTTCAAAAATCTTGTTTTCAAATTACAACTGCACCATGTTTCACATTCTGTGTGCACTGTTACTGATTTGTTAGCATGAAAGCATTAAAATAAGTTTAATATCAAGGCTCAAGAGTACTTTTTTCAAATATCTTAACTCTGAGAGTTTGACAAATTATCATCTATAGCAATTAAATTATGTGAACCAAAATATTAAATGCAAATTATGTGAACCAGATTAACCCAAGTATTGGTGAAGCACCACTTGAATTACCATAGTGATTAAATTCTCAAATGCACAAGAGACAAGTACGTAACTGTCATATACTAGTAGTCACAGATTATGGCATGCATTAACTAAACATGTTGAACACCAAATTGCGATTAATTATACGCCGACTAGAGGTATTATATATATATATATTTGCATATGAATAATTGATACTTATCTCAGCAGATTGGGTTGTTTTTCGTGCTCTGGTTGGTTGTTGAATGAATCTATATATAGAGATGATGTACGGAGCTCGTCTTTTAAAAAATAAAAAATGAGGAATCAAGAGAGAGACACATGCATGGTGGTCCTGCAATCTCCACTTCTACCGAAATGGTACCGGTTTCAACACTGACCAGTCTTCTTTGTCTTCTTTGTCTTCTTTGCAACAGTAAAATTAATTCAGTTCTCTTTTAACAAATCATTCATTTCTCTCCTTAAATACATTTTATAAGATTTTTAGTTACAAACAACAATAGTGACCTAGCTACTTTGAGTAGAATATCTGTACCATTCAATTTTGGCGGGAACTATAACGGTACCATTCTATTGGTGGTCCCTCCAAACTCCAAGAAATGTGGTCAAATTGCATAAATTACACTGGTATATATATCAATAATACGTACAGCATCTACTGCTGGTATATTCCAAGCACCACTTGATACCTTAATTTCAACTATATTATAGAATATATCGATGCATAACATAACAATTACTTGTTTCTTACAGGTTGCCCAATTGACCAATTAATTAGTTCTTACAGAGTACCCGATTGACAATTACGTGCTTCGGGCTAAACTGAAAAAAGTTGACCCGTTGAGTCCGTCAGAACTGATGCCTGTACCGACCGAATATGATCTATAGAAATGAAATAAAAATTTTAAACATATATAATATGACGTGAACCTGACAATACCCGAAGCCGATTTGATCTGAACATGATTAGACAAAAAATCAGCCGCATACAACCCGACATAAACAATGTACCCAATCTAACTCTGATCCAACAAGGCTAACCTGATCTTAACCGAATATGCTCAACCACAACTCCAAATAAATTTGTCAAGATAACAACTGAAATTGAATATATATGGAGCATTTGAATAAATTTAAATTTTATTTCATGACAGACCTAATTAAGCTTACTGGTTCACTATGATATCGAATGTGCTTCTGAGTAAAATTTTGTTGAAGCAATCCCAATGTTCTACCGGTAAATTACCAACGACTTGACTGGTACATTCTCAGAATCCAAATTTCCATTGCCCGTTGCTCCAGAGTTCGGTCTAGTCAGATCTCAATAGAATTAGAAAAGGTACTGTTTCACGCTACAAAGCTACAAAGGGTGACAGAAGAGAATGGAGGCCACTGTACATGCCTTCTCTGATACAATGTAACAAATCCATAACAATAGTTGCACACTAGTGGCCAAAAAAAAGAGCTTGATCTATTAATTATATATCATTTTAGTAGGTGAAGAAAATATCTCATTATATCAATGAAACTATAAAGTACTTGTTAAACTTGACCTGATAAAACAAATACTTAAAAGTTAAATACTTCCAAGTATGGCATCTTTCACCTACTGAATTGACTTCATTTAGCCGAAAGCTTGTTTACATCACGAACTACGTAACTTTTAAGAGTTTGCAATGACAAAAACCCATAAACTAAACTTGATTAAAAAAGAATTATCCAGATTAAGATATATAGTTAAACTAATACCGGCCTATGCAGTGCAGCATGGTCCCTTCTCACCATATTACAGAAAGGTTTATTAATTAAACTTATCACCTTGTTATGCATCCAATATTGCATCGCTGGCCTTTGTATTTAGCTGTTTCTCATTGCCTCATTTTAATTCTGTCCGCGCGGATAATGTAAACATTTGGCAAATTTAATTAATTGTACTTTTGCATGCGTTTACGGGAATTATATATGAGCATCTTATTCTGAGCTAGCTAGGTTTTTTTTATGAAAGATGTAACCTGTAACTTGCCACCAAAAGCAAATTAAAAGCTCATAAACTTGTTAATCATTGATGGCTTCACTGTCCGAACGGCTTGATTAATTGTGGGTGCTAACTGCCAAGATTTAAGTACCAATTGAAAATTGTTACTAGTGCTTCAAACATTAATCAGTCAGTACTATCAACAATGTACTTGATTAATTGTGGATAACGAAACGATAGCGGGTAAATAACGAGTAATACTAATATAATAATTACTTTTATTATTTATTAAATAATACATTAAAACATATATATTCATTTCACACATGTATAGTACTTTATTGAAAAAATATTCTGATCATGCCAAGTGCAAGTAAAACCAATTAAAGTACTCTTTCAATGCTTATTAATATATATAATATATATATTTTTTTATAATTACCCGATCAGATAATGGATAAAAAATAGGTTTTATCTGTACCCTTTTCCGCTTAGATAACGAAAAAAAAATCTTTACCCGTACCCATCTTATCAGATACGGTCGGGTCGGGTAAACGAAAAAACATTCTAGAAGTAAGAATCATTCCATGCAAATTCCTTTTATAAAAACTACTTGAGAAAGAAAGTTAAAATCTTTTATAAGAAGCACATGTTGAATTAATTTGCTCTGTACAAGTGCACACTTTATTTTGAATAGGTTCTTCTCCAACAAACCTTTTGATTTGTCTCATATAATTTTAGACTAAAGGTAATATTATAAACAAAAAAGTACAAATAATTGGCCGAAAGTGACCGTTCCAGACCAAATTACTGGTTTGATATCATCTACGTCACATCCATCTTGATTATATGAACCTTGAATTATATTAACCACATAATTTTCTTTTAATTATTACAAGTAGAGACGCGCCCGTGAATAGAATATAGCAACATGATATGCAATATTTAAAAAATGTAGGTTTCACTTATTGTAAACTGAATAAACTTTTTTAATTTAGTGAAATCCTTCAAAGAAAGAATTGAAGATTATATTAAAGCTTGCATTGGTATGGATTGTAAGCTCCCGCTCTTGACCGCTCGTGGCATTGCTTCAAAAGCTCCCACCTTATTATGCTTTTAAAGTAAAATATATTATGAATAAATTATTTATGATGTTCATGTTGCAACTTTAATTACTTCAAAAAAATTATTTAAAAAACTATGTTTCATCTCTCACAATTATTAATAGAATTAATTTAAATGGCTTGTAATTTATATTTTCTAACCTATAAATAGAGACTTTATAAGGTTGTATTACACATAGTGCTCTAAATAGCGCGCTATAGCGTTTTTGGACCCCACACGCTAAGCTATGACATCAAAATGCGCTATTTGCGCTACGGCCGCTATACAATATGATTTTTTTTTTAATAAAACCTATTTGGCAGTCACTGCCAAATTTTTCAAAAAAAACAATATGAATTTTTTTAAGCAATTTATATGGGCTTTAAATAAAGACCCAAAAAAGATCAAACTGAAATTGAATTTGTTGCTACTTGCTACAGATAAATCAATTTGAAATTGGGAATAGAAATTGAAATTTGAATAGAAAAAAAAAATAGATTATGTCATGAATCATGATGCTTAAGATATTTTTAATAGAAAAAATCGATAGTTTATGATATTACTATGGATATTTTGAACTGCAATTTGTACTTTGTACTTGTTCAATATGAATATTATAATTTCTTAATTACTTTGGTGTTATTTATTGTTCTATGAGACTTTAATTTAATTTAGATAATGTTGATATTTAGTACAAATATTGAATATACGGAATGTAAAAAAAAATGTTATGTGGCATAGCTTCCGCTATAGCAATGCTATTCGTTATAGCTTTTTTTGTAGCCTTCCCGCTATGACGCTATAAACGCTATTTAGAACCTTGATTACACATATCGAAAGCGTATGAATAAAGAGATAACCATCCTTTATACATTATCTCTATCTTGTTTATGTTTATTTATCTTTATTTTATAACACGTTATTAGCACGATAACTCTGCTAGTTGAAAATTCGAGAAAACATTGAAATTTTTTGTTTTAATATCATTTATATAAATGATACTTCTAATTAGTAATTGCTAAATGAATTAAGCTATCAATTTATCTACATTCATTTTAAAATATGCAATACGGTTCATATTAGTTTTATACGATGTGTAATTTTTACTTCCTTTCAATGAGTTAATCTTTTTGAAGAAGATTCAACGAGGTTTATATGATGTGCAATTTTGTTTATAATGATTTAATCTTTCCGACGAATATTTCAAGAAATATTAAAAATATCTTCTTGAAGAAGATTTCAGGAAACTTATATACGATAAAATTTATATGATGTTCACATTTTTTTTCAATATTTTAATCTTCCTGAAGAAGATCAAACACATATTATGAGTTGATTTATATTGAACAAAATAACTAGTTGTTGAACAAAATATTTCAATTGGTTTTGTTATTTTCTCTCAGGTGAATGTAGCAATACATAACAATAATAATTTTGAACAAACTCGTGGACGTGGACAAGATCGAGGTTATTATCATGGTGATTATTCCAAAAGCACACATTTCCACCACAAGTGGAAAAATAATGAAGAAAATAATGAGAAAGAGAAAAATGAAAAGAAAAACAAAAAATAGAATTCATGCTATCATTTGTCACATACTTGTCGTATGCTAACGTACATGTAGTACATTGAAATATTTTGTTGACCTATATCAAGCACCACTAATAAATACGAAGAAAAGATTGAGATAAATTTTATTTGTTAATGTGATCTCAATCTCAACCAAATAGATGTAGCTCATTTGGATGTTCTTCATTTATTTAGTGGAGAAAATAAAAACTAATTACTTGATTAGTCATGATAGTATCCAAAATATATAAATTAATAAAACAAAATGTTATTATTGTTGTTGTATTTCTTATTTTTATAACAAATTATTCGTATATAAATTTAATTTTCTGCATCGAATTATTAAACATAAAGGTGAGAAAATAAGACAAAATTCTATATAATTCACTACCAAAATGAGCTTGATCAATAATATAACGTTAAATATAATAAATAATGAGAATCATGACCCAAAGTTTATAAAATAATGTCGACAAAGAAATAATTGGCCAAAATAGAAAGACGCAATTGATATGGACTTAAACTCTCTTGAAAAATAAAAAAGTTTTTGGGCCTGTAGTGCTAATACATGAAGGCATAAAGTCCGAATGATAGAAATTGATATTTACGTGAAAACAAAATAAGAATGGTGAGATATACTCACCTGTGGTGGATGCAATAATTTTCAGTAATTGATTAATATGGCAATACATGAAGGACTTGATTTGCACCTAATGGATGTTGTTACAGCATATTTATATGGATCGCTTGATAATGATATTTATATGAAAATTCCTGAAGGATTTAAGATGCCTGAAGCATGTAATTTAGGTTCTTGAGAACATTATTTAATTAAATTGAATAAATTAATATTTATATGGATCAAAACAATCTGGATGCATGTGGTATAACCGTTTCAGTGAATATGTATTGAAACATGGATATATAAATGTTGTGTATTTTGGGTATAGAAATAAATTGGTCAATTTGTAATACACTTTTTTCTTTAAATTTATAAAACCTTAATACACAATGATAGATTGGTTGCAAGCATACAACCTATCCTTGTAGTAAAATAGGTATCGATCCAAAGATAACGGGAGAAATTACTTTCTACTAAATAATTAATTCTAAAATAATGCAATTTAAGTAAATGGGGGTTTTTTTTTGTTGAAAACTGAAATTGTGGGTTCAATACCCGAATTGGAGTTGAAACAAGACAAAATAATTCTAAACAAATAATAAAAAGGAGTTTGTAATCAAAGAGATGGAATCTAAGGGCTATCGGCTCTCAATCCCTTGATCAAATTCACACTTACTTGGTTTCTAAATTCATGTTTGTAATTTTGGGGTTTCTAAACCTAATATGTCAAGAAGGGTCACTTTCGTGAATTAATGACGTGTCTAGATAGTTCGGATTTCACGATTAAGTTCTTCACCCTAATTATCTAGACCATAAGCACTTGTTTAGCCTAATTTATTCCCAAATATCGACACTTCACGATTAAGTTCTTCACACCAAAATTCGGTTCAATTTTAGGGTTCCAATCGAATATGAGGCTTCACGATTAAGTCATTCACCTCAATTCAACCATTGGTCTTGTAGTTCCTGACTAAGAAATAGATTTGGTCATTTCTAATCTTAATCCTAGAGTTATTCATGCAAGTAGTTTGGTTCTATCAATTCTTTGATCCTAACACCTTAAGTTGGTTAAACCTAAGCGGGACACTAATTAATAAAACGCAAATCACAAAAGCACATGAATAATTAAATTAACAAGATCAATCAAGAATCAAACAATCATTATCTAGAACAAATATCCAAGTAAGCACAAATCTAATACAAGTTCATGATTTTAGCCTAAGCCCTCTCATGGGTGCAATAACATCCAAGAGATACAAAAGAGAAAACATGACTAAAAACCTAGATAAACAAATAAGAGAAGAGAATACACCAATCTCCTAGTTTGCTGCTCCTTGTCTTCAGTATTTGCTCGCTCGAATCAGCCTTCAGTCCTTCAATCCAAAAGCCTTTGATTTGTGGAGAAGAGGGAATCAAAAATGGAGAGGTTTAGAAGAAATAGAACCTAGGAACAAGGTGGAAGATGAGATCCCCTTCTCCTGCTGCCTCTCCCCTATTAAATAGCCAATTTCGTGCCTCCAGCAATCAATCCCCGAAATCTGGCAGCCGTTATGAGAAGGTCCCTCAAAATCAGGCTAAATTGGCGTTGGTGCGGCCTTTGTGCGGCCTTCACAAAATCCGTGCGGCCCGCACAAAATGAGGAGTTGGCCGAAAACTGCGCGGAGAAAAGAGATTTGTGCGGCCCGCATAGAATTCTTGCGGCCCGCATTTTCTGTTTGTGCGGCCCGCATAAAATTTACTTCAGGCCGCACGACGACCCGCAAGACTCTCTGACTTGACTGGAGCAAAACTTGTGGATTTCTGACTTTTTATTTTCGGATGAATTTATTTTGTGCGGCCCGCACAAACTCGCAGAATTGCTCCTTTTTGCTTGATTCCTACAAATTAGACAAGGCAAAGGCAGTAACTTGGTTCTTGAATGAATTCTCTATTAAACTAGGGTAAAACACAAGAAATTTGGTACAATTTAGAGGTAAAACCTTAACCGAAAGTATATATAATTGAGGCTTATCAATAAATGATATAATTTGTTTATGTATTTTCATGAAAAGATCTGAAAATGAGTTTATTATAATTGAAGTTTATGATGACGATCTAAATATCATTGAAACTCTTAAAGATCTTCCTAAAGCAGTAAATTGTTTAAGGGAAAATTTTAAGATGAAAGATCTTGGGAGAACAAATTTTTGTCTTGGATTGCAAATTGAAAATTTGATAATAACATTTTTATGCATCAAGAAAATTATATTGCAAGAATGCTGAAATGATTTTATATGGATAAATCACGTACATTGAGCACTTTGATGGTTGTCAGGTCATTAGATGTGAACAAAAATCCTTTTAGATCTCGAGAAAATAATGAAGAACTATTCAGTCCTGAAGTACCATATCTTAGTGCAATATGAGCACTTGTGTATCTTGTTGGACATACAAAACATGATATATCATTTGTTGTTAATTTATTAGCAAGATATAGTTTTTCTCCCATACGAAGACATTGTAATGGAATTAAAAATATATCTCGCTACCTCCGAGAAATTTTAGCAATGCACGAAGCAAGCCGAGAATGTATTTGGCTAAGATATGTGATTCAACACATTTGTCAGATATGTGGCTTGTCTTCTGAAAAAATGATCCCGATGATCATATATGAAGATAATATTGTATGTATTGCTCAATTAAAAGAATGATACATTAAAAGAGATAGAAAAAAACACATATCACCAAAATTCTTTTCACCCATGATCTTCAGAAGGATAATGTTATTATTATTTAGCAAATCCGTTCAAGTGAGAATAGCATATTTATTCACTAAGGCGTTTCCTACTGCAATATTCGAAAAACTGGTCCGTATATTGGTATTCGTCGACTTAAATATCTTGATTAATGCTTTCATGAGGGGGAGTTAATACGCATTACATTTTCCTTAACTATGGTTTTTCCCACTGTATTACCAGGTTGTAATCGTGTATTTAGAATAATAGTGTATTCTTTTTTCTTCACTAGATTTTTATCCCACATGATTTTTTCTAGTAAGGTTTTAATAAGACATATTTTTATGTAATTGACATCCAATGAGGAGTGTTATGAATAAATTATTTATGATATCCATGTTGCAACTCTCTCATGTTACAATTCTTCACTAATTACTTCAAAACTTCTCTTTAAAGAAGTATGTTTCATCTCCCACATTTATCAATAGATTAATTTAGATGACTTGTAATTTACATTTTATAGCATATAAATAGAGGCTTTGTAAGATTGTATTACACATCAAAAGCATAGAATAAAGAGATAGTCATTCTTTATACATTTTTTCTATCTTGTTTATGTTTATTTATCTTTATTTTATAACAAAATAAAATTAATTAATTAAATAAATAGAATCCGCACAGGACTAGACATTTATTCATATGGCAAGGAAAAGAAAAATCATTTACAATTAATTGTGGAATGCATTATGCAAACTAATTAATAAGAATGGTATTTCTTGCGTATACCTAACTTTTATGGTAATGCATAAAATTATAGATGTGTTCTCTTTAGATAGATAATGCATCAAATTTGAGAAATTTGAAAATTGGAACATATATACTTAAATTTTTATTTTATTTTTAATATAAATAATATTTTTTAATACAAGTAACATAAGAATTGGAATATATACAACGCTAGTAATAATTTTTTTTGGTAAATAAAAAAATAAATCACACTATAAGTCAGTGACTCTAGAAGTGGCGAATAAGATAGAAAAGTACTCTATCCTGAATCATAGCCAAAACTCATCATCTTTAATTCTTTATCCAGGTTATATCATATTTAAATCAGTGAAAAATTGTTATAAAGTAAACGTGAATTGGTGCGCATGTGTTGGGCCAGGGTGTGATCCAATTTGTTCTTTTTACATCATAGTGGCTGGTATTGCGCTATGACATAATACCAGGCCAGGCCCATGGTTTTCTCATCTGGATAATCCCCTGCTTTTTTATTTTTTTTATACTTTTGTAAATTATATTAAATTATGTTTGTTTGTTTGTTTGTTTCCCTCAGTTCTTTTCATTATTTGTAAGCATATAGTAGTGACAGAGTTCAAAAAGTAGATGAACTGTTTGTTTATATTGACCATATTAAATAGGGGAGTGTTCAAATTTTCTGAAATTTATTAGCGTTTTGCTGATTAACATGGGTTTTTGTTTAAGCAAGAAATGATTTGAGGAGGAGATCAATTGAGACAATATACAAAAGAGGATTACTTGACAATTATTTATTTTGACAATATTAGAAACAAAAAAAAACTTAAAAGTTAAAATCCAACAATTTTTTTGACAAAAAAATTATAGGACAAATCATCAGATTTCATTAATGAGACACAAAAGTGTCAGAATTATTTACAAAGTTGTATTAAAGTAAACGTAAAGTTGAAAAAGGTTAAGATGAAGAGGAAAGAAACACAAAAACAAACCATATATATTTGCCAATTTGGCCCCTGCTCCATTCATATCCTATGTATGTGATCTTGACAATTTGGCCCCTGCTCCATTGCTCTGTAAAATGATCTGACCATATATATTTGCCATCTCTTGTTCATGGCATATATATAGTGCTGGGCGTAGCTACTTCATGGAGTAAAACGACTTGGTGCTCCACGCCTCATTATTTTCATTTTGAAAATCCAAACGACCGATCCGAACCGCTCAAGTTGTTCTCCATATTGATATGTGCTTGGAGACCAAATTTTCCATTTTTTGGATTTTTTTTACTATTTATTAAGCCACTTTGAAAATCACTGATCCGGCGGTCCAGAAATTTTTACTGTTTTTTACTGTTCATAAGGATTTTCAGATTTTCAAAGTGACTTAATAAATAGTAAAAAAATTCCAAAAATATAAAATTTGGTCTCCAAGTACATTTCAAATATGAAGAACATGTCGGAAGGTTTGAATCGACTATTTGAACTTTGAAAATAAAGATATGGCGTGAAGTACAAAGTCGTTTTACTTCATGAAGTAGCTAAGTCAGACTCCATATATATATATATATATATATAGAGAGAGAGGAGGGTTCCAATGCACCCTCTTTTTTGTGCTCCCAATGCACCCACATCCTTTATCTCCGTTTTTAAAGTTCGAACAATCGATCCGAGCCGCTCAACATAATCTTCATAATAAAATATGCTTGGAGACCAAATTTTATATTTTTTAGAATTTATTTACTATTTTTTTAGATAGATACAAAATCACTTTATCGGATGGTCCCAAATCTCCTTAAAACAGTGATTTTGTATCTATCCAAAAAAATAGTAAATAAATTCTAAAAAATATAAAATTTGATCTCCAATCATATTTTATTATGAAGATTATATTGAGCGGTTCGGATCGACTATTCGGACTTTGAAAACGGAGATAAAGGATGTGGGTGCATTGGGAGCACAAAAAAGAGGGTGCATTGGAACCCTCCTCATATATATATATATATATATATATATATATATATATAGAGTAGAACTAGGGTGCTCCTAAGCTCACCAAGCCCTTCGTGAGCACGACTCTAAAACCTCTCGAATTGACTTCAAACGACATTTTCAAACCGTTAGATGTTCAATCTATATTAAAATGTGCTTGGAGACCAAATTTTACATTTTTTGGAATTTTTTTACTATTTATTAAGATGGTTTGAAAATCGCTGTTTTTATTAAAATTCTGCACCATTGAAAAATAGCGATTTTCAAACCATCTTAATAAATAGTAAAAAAATTCCAAAAAATATAAAATTTGGTCTCCAAGCACATTTTAATATAGATTGAACATCTAACGGTTTGAAAATATCATTTGAAGTCAATTCGATAGGTTTTAGAGTCGCGCTCACGAAAGAGCTTGGTGAGCTTAGGAGCACCCTAGTTCTACTCTATATATATATATATATATATATATAGGGTCCGGCTAATTTGCTGCCGGCAGCATTTTAGCCGGAGGTGCTGCCGGCAGTTTTACTGTTTTGTGATGTCCAAACAACAAATTCAAACCGTTAGATGTTTAATCTATATTATAATCTACTTGGAGACCAAATTTTACATTTTTTGGAATTTTTTTACTATTTTTAAAGCTGGGTTGAAAACCGCTGTTTTCAGTAAATTTCTGCAGCGTTAAAAACAGCGGTTTTCAACCCAGCTTTAAAAATAGTAAAAAAATTCCAAAAAATGTAAAATTTGGTCTCCAAGTAGATTATAATATAGATTAAACATCTAACGGTTTGAATTTGTTGTTTGGACATCACAAAACAGTAAAACTGCCGGCAGCACCTCCGGCTAAAATGCTGCCGGCAGCAAATTAGCCGGACCCTATATATATATATATATTAACCCTACATTATGTCTATAGATTCAGAGTATGTTTCACAGTACATCAAGTAACTTAAAATTTTAACGATTATTGATGAATCATCGATTGAATTATGCTAAAATAAAAGGAAATTTTCATTCTTAGACTTAACTTAGCGCCTCAGGCCCTCAGCAGTTGAATAAAGTATTGAAAGAGAGGTATTTATGCATGCACATGATGATTGAATTCAAACTTTAAATAAATAAATCAACTTCCTTTTATTATCTATAAGATTTCTATCCTGTACAAAAAATGAAAATGAAAAATTGTGTTAGTATTTTTTTTGGAGGGGGGGGAGGTGGTTTGACGCCCATCAGATGAAAATTTGAGTCTGATGGGTATCGTATCGTGCAGCTTCAATATTCGTGTAGATCTAATGTGCACGGATCTTAAGACAGATCGAACGGACTGGGAAAATTGGGCTTTGAGGGGGCGGGAGGCAAACAAATACAACTAGTGTAATGCCTTAGCTATTTTTTGTTTTTCTATACTGGACTTTGTTATATCAACGGGCCGAACCATTAAATTTAAGCCTATATAAATACATATGGGAAATTAGAAATAGCTCCGGTGCAATAAGTTGTCATTATTTTTGTTATTTTTGAATTTAAAATTCAAATGTTGGATTTGAACAACCAATTTTGTTTTTATTCCCGAGGAACCTTCCATAATTTGTTTCTCTATTCTTCTTCGTCATCTATTCTTGCTTAGCAAATGAAGTTGTACAGAATCTGATGTATGATTTTAAACAGGCCCAGGACCATTTATTTTGGACCAAATGATTAAGATCACAAAGTCTCATTCAAAGTTTCAGGTCTAAACCAATCTAACCATGTCAAAATTCAGGCAGACGATTTAGATTCATAAAGTCATTTAAATTTATTAAGTTATGAAATCGTTCCCTCAAATTTTAATACATTTTAGGTTTAAAATCCGGCTTTGGAGAGAGACTTTGTCCAAAGCACTTTGGACCAAAACCAATTCCAATATAAAAAGGGAAGCCCATATAAATACTTAACAGCTAACCAGTCAGATCTCAAATAGGGTCCAAACAATCAATTAATTCCGTATAATTTGAGAAAAGCCTATTCTAATTATATAGTCTTAATTAAGTGGTGCTCATGTATATGGATTATATCTAAAAACTCCTAAATTATATATGTTAGGGAATTATAAAGATCAAACAATTACGTCTTATCTAGAGGTCAAACAATTACATCTCATTTAGGGGTCAAACACTTACACTCTGAGGAAGGAGAAACAGTTCTCCACCTTAATCTAAAAGGACCGTTCTATGTCAAAGAGATCCAAAACATAAATCAGAAGTGTGGAACATAATACCTGATTCTATGCCGTTTGTCATGGAATATCCAAAGCCTTGGTAAAGCAACAGCCGTTTCCGTAAGCATGAGACAGTTTTCAATGGCAAGAAGCCCTTGAACCAAACATTTAAAAAAGAAAGCACGAGACAAGTCTTCCATTATGTTGCATTCTTCAATCAAACATTTAAAAAAGAGGGGATTCCAAATAGCGGGCATATGCAACATGTGCTGGAACCAACATGAAACATCGCATCACATGTTCAACGAATGCACACATACAACACTCATATACAGAGGCGCACTAAACCAGGGAGGAGAGGGATACACAGCAGGCCAGAATAATATAAACAAGATGACGGACAAAAATGCCTCCAGGAAGGAGAAAGAACTGTTACTCATTGCAAACTTCACAGTATGGAGGGAACGATGTAACAGAATCTTCAGGGAAGAGAAAAAGAACACACAACAATTGATTGATGAGGTAATTGACCAATGGAAGGCATTGACGGAGCAGGCACGAGATAGAAACAACATGACGCGAGAGGAGTAACACAACGGAATTTATAGCTTAAAAATCTTTTCATTTTAGCATATTTTCTTTTCACTTTTCTTACCTTCACCATACTTTCTTCTCTTTTTTCGATTTTATGAACTTTTACATCTTGTATTTTGCATCCTTTCACTGTAACCAATCTGGGTGAATGAAAGTCAGCGCTTGACCCTGCTCTTTTTATCAAAAAAAAACATTTCAGCTACTGATGACAAAAAAAAAATATCATTTCTTTTACAAAGGACACGCTTGCACCACACCAAACAATAGAACAAGAACACACACACATATATATATTGTTAAGGGATAAACATCATTTTGATGTTTGTCTTCCTTAAACTTTGGTTTCAATGAAACCGCTGGGTTTATATCACTTTAACAAAAAAAAAAATACAGTATATATTATAACATTTTCTTTAGAACTCAGAAGTGGGTAGCTCCTCATATGTCCCTTGGCCAATGAAAATGACATCATAAACAAGAGCCGCCACGGCTGCTCCGATAAGCGGCCCCAGCCAGTACACCCAGTGTGCCGTCCAAGTCCAGCTGACGACAGCTGGCCCAAAGGAAACAGCCGGGTTCATCGAGGCCCCGTCAAATGCACCTCCGGCAAGGATGTTTGCACCCACGATAAAACCGATGGCGATTGGTGCAACAATTCCAACATTACCCTTCTTCGGGTCCACGGCGGTTGCATAGACCGTGTATACCAGCCCGAATGTCATCACGATTTCGAATACAAGGGCGTTCCAAACACCTACGCCAGATGAGAGCGAAAATGCCGAAGTTTCCTACAAGATCATGCCAATAGTTGTCTCTAATTAGAAGGAAATTATCCATATATGTTATCTAGCTTAGTTCATATACTGCAGCATAGATTAATTGTTCCATGCATAGAACAGTAATTAATTGACTTGATTTTGTTCATAACATACCAGGCCACCAGTGGAGATTTTCAACAGTAAGCAAGCAACAACCGACCCGAGCAGCTGTGCAATCCAGTAGAGAATTCCCCTTAGAAGAGTTATGTTGCCACCGATGAAGGCACCGAAAGTAACCGCCGGGTTTACATGGCCACCTGAGATGTTAGCGCCGACCGACACAGCCACAAATAGTGCAAATGCATGAGCCAGAGAAGCCGCAATTAAACCGGCTGGAGTCGCTGCTCCATTATTTGTCAATTTATCTGTTCAGGTGGGGAGAAAGATGCACAAAATTAGTCTTCAAAATCATCTTACAACAAAATTGAAACAAGCAATTTCAAAACATCATTTAGCACAAGAAAATAGAAAAACAATAATATGAAATGAATTAATAAAGAACTTTAGAATTTGGAAAATAAACATACTGATAGCCATGCCAGAGCCTTCGCCGGCGAAAACAAAGATAACCATGGAGATGAACTCCGCTAGTGCCGCTTTCAAAGCATCTGGCTTGCTCGCCTCTGCCGGGGATCCGATAGCTATTCTTGACACCGGCATTTTCTTTCTCTTCTTTTAATTTCTTTTTAATGTTACGGAATTGTTGTTCTAGGGAAGCTAATTAATTCTATGTTTGTAGGAGAGGCTGATGCTTTATATTTATAATTGAGTCTCTAAGGCATGGTTTGATTGAACCAAACGGTCAGTGTGAATTTTACAAATTGGTCCCCAATAAATTATTTAAGAGTGCAATGTTATAGCTATTTCGCCCCCATAAAAAAACCAACTATTACCCTACCAACCACAACAAAAAAAAGGAGGAAAAGTACATATCATATATATGTCCGATTATTTTATTTACTAAATTCAAAAGTTTAGGTTTAAATTTCTCAAAAAATCATATTAAAATTTCGGAAAAGAAGTGAAACGAAATATATTTTGCCCGTCAAGTCACACGAGCATCACCCAAAAAAAAAAAAAAATGTAATTGAAGTTTATACAAGGACGAAACTAGAAATTTAAATTGGGACAACTATAACGTAATATACATGATGTATGACAAGTTAAACTTGAACCCAATCTTGAAAATTTTTTATCCATAGAAATTAATTTCAGACGTAAGAAAATATAAAGAGTGTCTTGTTTTTAATAAATATAGAAAGATCAAGTTTATTGAGTCCGATCTAAATATTATTGATCGGACTCAAGGATTCAGATTCAAATATTATGCTTTTCTAAGATCATATGTGGACCAAGACTTGATTCTTCTCTAATTGGATAGTCCAGATCCAAACTAAAAAAAATAATAACTTGGATCTGAATCATTGAGTCAGATCCATAATATTTGAATCGGATTTAATAAACTCGAGCTTTCTATATTTGTTAAAAACGAGACACTTTTTCTATTTTTATACATCTGAATTTAATAATTTCTAAAGATAAAAAAAATTCCTCCAATCTCTACAACCACAAAAGTTAAATCTTAACTAGTAACCTTATATCCACACATTTAGCATTATATGATAGGTGGAAATTTATAAATAATTTTAATTAAATTTCAATATATATAATTAAAAAAATTTAAATCATGAGGTGGTTAAGCACCTCTTACCATCAATGTAGATCCGTTCCTCAATTTATGGATGTACCGTTGGGGATCTATATTGCTTAATTGTCAGTGTTTCAAATTTAAACAATTTGAATATTATTTGAAATTTGAGCCAGAATAGTTGATAAAAACCATCATAGATGGACTACACCGACGGTTTTATAGTATACATTATCATATTTCTTTATTACTCTTGCGAAGATATGTTATTCTTTTTGGATCATTAGCAGATTATGGACGTACAAAATCGCTCAAATTTGTAACTCGTTTATAACTCACTCGCTAACTGTTCGTTTTAATTTGTTCATTTACAATTTGAGTCAGTTCTAACTCGAGTTGGCTGAGTTTGAACATACCCCAACTCGCTCATTAACAACTCGAGTTACACAAAATTCGTCACAATAAATCTCATGCTCCTAAATGACTCCTAAGTTACTATTTGAATTGTTTGTTTTGTTAGTTGTCTTTTTACTTATATTTTACTAAGCTATTTGAATTATTTGTATTTAAATAAACTCTTACTAATATATAACTATAACTAAGAAAATTGGCTGGTTAAACGAGTTATAAACGAGTTGTGAGCCAACTCGAGTTGGTAATGAGCTGAACTCGAGTTGGCTTTACAGCTCGTTGTTGCCATCCTAATTCAAATTGACTCGCTCATTAACTAAATAAGTTGAGTTCGAATTTGAGATAACTCGCTGAGACTCAGCTCATTTAGAGCCCTAGTCCATAAAAAGAAATCATTCGGCGAACTTTAAAATTGAAATAAAAGCCTCACTTCCACCAAAAAATAAAAAATTAAAAGGGACGGCGGGGTGTCGTTTTCAGGTCGAATTATTTGAGCTGAGGGCATTTTCAACCGTCGGATGGTCGGTGATATAAATATCTACTGGCTGTTTGTCTCCACCTCCAAGCCTCTAACCTGCTGCCACGTGTACAGTACGATTGGCCCCAGATCAAAGATCGGTGATTCTGCGATGAGAGGTATCGGACCGGGTCAATTAGTGACCGTCCAAATGACGTGGCAGTGTCGTCTAACTCTTGTTCGTTTATTTATGTGACTCGGACATTCCGTCAAAAAAATTTAGCAAGTGGATAGCCACGAAAATGAGTGAGCCTATGGTAATATTTTTTATAAATCATAATTAAAAAATTGAATTTTAGGAAACCAACATGATTAATTTTTTTTTTTTACAAAAACCATCAGAACCGAAATGCCATTTCGGTTCTAGAATTTATTTTTTTTGAGACCGAAATGACATTTCGGTTCACAGCATTTCGGTCCCAAAAAAAAACAAAATTTCAGAACCGAAATGGCATTTCGGTTCTTATAGTTTTTGTAAAAAAAAGTAATCATGTTGGTTTCCTAAAAATCAATTTTTTAATTATGGTTTATAAAAAAAATTCTAATATGTATATTACACAGCACAGCGGTTGTTTTATAAATCTATATTTATATTTTTACAATTTAAATAATTAATTTGAATTATTTAACATGATTTTTATATGAAAATATATTTGACGATTAAATTTTATTTTATTTTAAACTTTTTTACTTTTTTTAAGCTAGATAGAAAATCACTTGATTTGAGAATTCTAAACCATTCAAAAACAGTGACTTTATGTCTATCTAAAAAATTATAAAAAAAATTAAAATTTGATCTACAAGTACATCTTAATATAAGAATTACATTAACAGTTCGGATCAATTGTTTGAACTATAAAAATCTATATGAATTATATATAAATTTATAGCACGGACTATAAAATGTGTAGTGTGTTCGGTGAAATCATGAAATAGAGGGAAAATGGAATTTAAACTAGGTTTTTGTTGCGCATTATTTTAGTTGTGTTTGGCTAAATATTTGTAAAATAGTGAAAAATAAAATATAGAATTGATCAGTTCTATCTTTTGTAAAAAGCTAATTTTTTTATTTCACCTCTTCTACAGATTAAAGAATTAAGTTCCAAAAAGATAGAAAAGAAACTAAATTATAACTACAAAAGAAAACACTGGTTTCAAAAGATCCGCTCGAAATTTAAATTTTCACTTTTTCATAATTTCATTTATTGAATTTATAAAATGAAATTACATAACACTTATCCACCTCCAATTTTAATTTTCTGATTTCGTTCGTAAACATATTATGATCCATTCATTGAAATCTAGTTAACGAGAACTAGATGCATATGTAATCTATTGAAAATAAGGTTGTGCCCGCTCTTCGTGGTGAATACAGAGATTTAAATTTTGAAGGTCTGAATTTTGATGAGAAAATTTATAATTTTAACATAAATATATATATGTGATAAGATTTGTGAGGAGCGATCCAATTACATCATTTTTATGGTAATACATTTTGACACCATATGCTTATAAGTCATTTTTGCAAATTTAAAGTTCAAACAGTTGATCCGAACTGTTCAACATAATCTTCATATTAAAATGTGCTTGGAGACCAAATTTTACATTATTTGGAACAAATTTAGTATTTATTGAGATGTGTACAAAATTGTTGTTTTTAGACAATTTTGAACCATTGAAAAATTGTGATTTTCAAAAATTCTAAAAAATAGTAAATAATTTTAAAAAAAATGTAAAATTTGGTTTCCAAGCACATTTTAATATGGAGATCATGTTGAACGGTTCAGATCGACTGTTTGAATTTTGAAATCACAAAAATAACTTATAAACATAATAGTGTCAAGATGTGTCATCATAAAATAATATAATTGGATCTGTCCTCAAAGATTTATATACTGAATTGAATTATATGATAATGGAGAAGAATACATGATAAATTTACATTAAAAAGTAATCTAAAATACGCAAATTCCATGTTTAGAGTCAATAATCATCAAAATTGAGCTAACAGTTAGTTAAGACTTAAAGACTGTCAAGTTCTAAATCAATAACTATTTAGTGCCTGATTTAAATATCGTATAAATGTGATTCACATTCAATAACACGCTCTCAAGTTTTTTGAATAATTATAAAAATATGTTTCTAGTTTAAATTAATTGTAAAGATATATTTCATCTTAAAATTTTGTCTCAATCTATAATAAATCTCCCTTGTTTTCTAGTAGTGCTACTAGAATAACTTGCTATTTGTACATTTGTTGTTGGGAATTTTCTTAGTTACCATTGTGAAAAAAAGAAAGAAAAAGAATATAGAGTTGTCAATAAGTGGAAAAAAATGTGCGGTGCCGTGCCGTGCCGTGACGTAACTAACACGCCGTACCGTACCGTGACCAAGTTAATTTTTCACGTGCCGTGACCAAAATGTTAAGAGGTGGTCACGGCACGCGAATGGTCACATGATAAGTCTAAAATACATACATATTCGATCCGATTTTTATCACAAAACAATACCAAATATCTTGTATTTTCATACAAAAAGGATAGAATTTATCTAGAATCAAGTTACTGCGTTTGTTTGTTTTCAATCTACAGAAAAGAAGGCAAAAAGAGAAAAAGTGACCATGAATGCGGACGCACTGCCCAGTCATGCGGCCGCACTCAACACTTAGTCAAATCCAGAGCCTCAGAATTCAACAGGAGAAAAAGTCCGAGCGCAGTGCGGACGCATAAGATCCCAATGCGGACGCACTCCGAACTTAGCCAAAATTTGGAGAATAAATGCTTCCTGAATGCGGACGCACAGACCAATAATGCGGCCGCATTCCACACTTAGTCAATATTCAGCACACTCCCGAAGAAAAGGAACAAAAGTCCGAGCCTAGTGCGGGCGCACTATGGCCAAATGCGGACGCATCCAGGACTTAGCGAAAAACACAGATGTCAACCAAACCCAGAATGCGGCCGCAGGAACCACTAGTGCGGACGCACTCATGACGCAGAAGCAGAAATTGAAGCATCCGAGCGCAGTACGGACGCACTGCGGTCGCACTAAGGTCGCATTCAGCCTAAAAATCAAGTTTTCTATTTTTGGCGCTTCTAAAAACGACCCGGGAGTGAAATATGGAAAGTGGGGACGTGGGGGAACTTGTGGGGCAAGTATCTAATGACTCCCCACGTCCATTGGCTCCAGAATAAGCATTACATCTCCTATAAAAGGGCTACAACTTTCCCTTCCAAATCATCCACTACCAATCCACCTTACTATCCATACTTAGTCAAATTTCTCATCTTTTGGAGGCGAATCAAGGAAGGAGAAGGGAAGTTCAGAGCAAACAAAGGCAAGATCAAGGTTCTTCATTTAGAGAAGGGTGTAAACTATTTCTCTATTTAATTTCTCTTTGTTTTAGCCATGTTTTGTTTTAATCTTTTGATGAATTCTTGCATCTCCATGAGAGGCTAGTTTTCTCTCTAGGGGTTTAGGTCTTATGCATGAACTTGTTTAATTTTATCTTACTCGGATCTTAGTTTTTATTATGATTGTTTGATTTGATTGTTAATTTCTGTGAATTATTCTTTATGAATTTCATTAGTACTTGACTTATAGTTCACCTGGTTAGGGTTAGTAAATTGAAGTAGCTTGAAATCATGCTATGTCTTGTCTTTCCGCTTTAGTTTATTAAATTCCGGCATTGGTCAAGATAGGGAAGTACTAATTGAAATCATAAATATATATCTTAGGATTTAGTTTATCTTACTAAAAATTTGATATCTAAACCGGATTTCCAGAAATTAAGGTTAGGAGGATGGGAAGAAATCACAACCTAATTAGGACACCTTAGAATAAATATTGATATATACTTTGAATTATGTGTATTAAAAATCCCGATTAGGTGAGTGACAGCCCTAACAATGGAGGAACATTAATCCGTTCACCCAAAGTATTTATATCAATATTTGTTCATAGGCTAACACAAGTTAAAAATCATTCTTAAGCTTTCTTAGAATAAATATTGATGTTCGTCTTGAATTATGTGTATTAAACATCCCGCTAGGCAGTGTAAAAACCCTAGAATTTGAGGAACATTAATCCGTTCACCCAAGATAATAGCATCAATATTTATTCCAAGGACGACATAAGTTAGAAACCTCGTCAAAATCAAACATGAATTTAAACAACCCGAGTAGATAGAATTAGCAAGGGATTGTAGACCGAATGCCCCTAGACTTCCAAACCTTGAAAAGCAACCGAAAACTCTCTTTTAATTTTCAGTTTTAGTTTAATTGTTACAATCTCTCCTTTTTGGGTATTGAACCCAACAATTAGGATTTTTAGTAAAAACCCCCCAATTTACTTTATTGCACTTTACTTTCTTTCATTTCTGAAATATATCATCTAGGGTTAAAATTTAAGTATTTATCTTACTCCTTGAGGTTCGATACCCGATAATATACTACACGGTAGGATTGTATACTTGCAATCTGAGCCGAAAGTGTATTTGAGGATAAAGCTTTTTACACATACCCTTTTGACGTAACAAGTTTTTGGCGCCGTTGCCGGGGAGTATAGTTTAAATACTAAGTTTTTACTTTAGCGATTTATTTCAGATTTTCTTTTATTTTTTTGGAAACTAATCTAAGTTCTTTTTCAGCAGTCTATGAGCGTAGGAAAAACCCCTTTTCCGACGATTTTCGACGACGAAGAAGAGCATCTAAGAATGGACCCACCAATAAATCCAGCCATCAACGGAGACGACCAATCGGTCCATGACGATCAAGGAAGTAATCAAAGCCCCCCCGTACGAGGACTAACCCCACCTCGTAACGGGAGCCACAACAACAATGGCCGAAACCATCAACACGGCCACCGCTTCGGCTTCATTCCTCATGGCCAAGAGCCACGAGATATTAAGCCCTCTCTCATCCATTTACTTGGCCAAAATCAGTTCGGGGGAGCCCTCAACGAAGATCCACACGCCCATTTGGCTGTTTTCGAAGAACACTGCGGCACTTTTGCCCGAGAAGGAGATGAGCTAGACAACCTCAAACTCAAATGCTTCCACTTGTCCCTCCGAGACAATGCAAGGACGTGGCTAAGGACCGTCAACCGGGACAACATCGGTACATGGGACGACATGGAGAAATTGTTTTTGGGAAAATACTTCCCTCCATCCAAGACCCAACACTTCCGGTCGAAGATCACAACGTTCAAGCAAGCCGAGGGGGAGTCTCTAACCGAGGCATGGGACCGATGGGCTGAGCTCCAACGCTTGTGCCCTAACCATGGCCTTGACATGTGGTTGCTCTTTCAATTCTTCTATGGAGGTTGCACAATATCCACTAAAACTCACTTAAATTCTGCTGCAGGTGGAAACATGTCAAGGATGGATCCCGAGCAAGCCATGCTAATGATTGAGGATATGGCAATCAACCAAAGGGAGTGGACAGCCGAAAGGGGTGGACGAGTCTCTAACACACCGGGGATCATGAAAGTCGATGAAGTTACCGCCTTAAAAGCACAAGTGGAGGCCTTGCAATATCAAATGACACAAATGCAAAACGTCAAAACCGTGACAAAGAAGGCTCCATGTGGCATATGTGGAGAGGCGACTCATATCACCGCCGATTGCCAAGCCCTTATGGAAGGAGAAAATGTGGAGCAAGTGAATGCCATGTTCTATAATCAAGGTGATAAGAGGAATGACCCGATCTACAATAAGGTTAGGCAAAATGATAATTTCAATTCCAATTCTTACAACCCTAACACAAGGTGGAACCATCCGAATTTCAAATGGAAAACCGAGAATGATAACTCCAACCAATACCAAGGTAATTCCAACCAATACCGGTCCAACCAAAATTCTTACCAAGGTCCCTCACCACTGTCCAAGTTGGAAAAGATGATGGAGGAGTACATCGAATATCAAAGGAACACAAACAATGAAGTCAACAAAAAGTTTGAGTTCCTAGAAACGAAGACAAAGATGCTAGAGACACAAATAGCACAACAGGCTTCTTCATCATCTCGACAACAAGGCACACTTCCGGGCAAGCCGGACATCAACCCTAGGGAGCAAGCAAATGCCGTAACCCTAAGGAATGGTAAGGAATATGAAGGACCCACGATGCCGGACGAGGAAGAGCAGCAACAACCCCAAAAGGAGGCACAAAACGAGCTAGCTCCTCCAAGTACGGACGCACCCTCCACAAATGCGGACTCACCGACATCGGACAAGCAACAAAAAACGGGTAATTCTATCCCGGAAAAGGTAAAACATGCTGAAACTCCTAAGTACATTCCTCCTCACAGGTTTATACCATTCCCTCAAAGGTTAGCAAAGAACAAACTTGACCAACAATTTGCCAAATTTGTAGATCACCTTAAGAAACTGAACATTACTGAAGCAATTACTCAAATGCCCACCTACGCAAAGTTTTTAAAAGAAATTTTATCCAACAAAAGAACACTTGAGGAAGTGGGCACGGTGTCTCTAAACGAGGGGTGTAGCGCTCTCTTCTCAAACAAGCTACCTCCCAAACTTAAAGACCCCGGGAGCTTTGTTATCCCATGTAAGATAGGTGATACCAAATTCGGTAGGTGTCTATGTGATTTAGGGGCAAGTGTTAGTCTAATGCCAAAATCTGTGTACCAAAGGTTAAATCTTGTAGAATTGACAACCACAAGAATGTCCTTACAATTGGCCGATAAATCGGTAAGGTTTCCGGAGGGAATTGTGGAAGATGTAATAGTACAAATAGGTGAGTTCTTTGTTCCTGTGGATTTTGTGGTTGTGGAAATGGAAGAAGACACTCATACCCCCCTCTTGTTGGGGCGTGATTTCCTTATTACAGCAGGAGCAAACATCAATGTTAAAGAGGGAAAGATATCATTTGACATAGGTGGTGAAAAGGTAGATTTTCATATGTTTGATGCCATTAAATTCCCCTCTAATGATAATGATTCTATATGCAGAGTTGATGTTTTAGATTCGATCATAGCAGCTCATCTAGAGAAAGACACAGCTAATGAAAAACTTGACCAAATCCTGGAAGAAACCAGCCCCGAAAACGATCAAATCGATGAAATTGACCCTGAGTGCGTCCGCACGGACAAGAACTGCGTCCGCATTCACCCAGACGAGAAAGGTTACCCAGATGTCCGAGCTGACTGCGTCCGCACAGACCATCAGTGCGTCCGCACTACTCCTGGAGATAGCCAATTTCCACAATTGCAAGCTGACTGCGACCGCATAGCCCGACGGTGCGTCCGCACTCAACATGAAAATACAGATGTCCGAGCTGACTGCGTCCGCACAGACCATGAGTGCGTCCGCACGCAGGCCTTTTCAGCCCAACTTGGCGATTCCCTAGCTGATTCCTCACCACCAAAGGTCGAACTCAAGCCATTACCACCATCTCTCCGCTATGAGTACCTGGGCACAAACGAAACATATCCGGTGATAGTCAATTCCGAGCTCGACAAAGATCAAACCGACAAACTTCTACACGAACTAAGGTTACATAGAAAAGCCATCGGTTATACAATTAATGATCTAACCGGAATTAGTCCATCTTTTTGTATGCACAGGATTTTAATGGAGGATGATCACAAACCTTCTATCGAATCTCAAAGAAGACTCAATCCAAACCTCAAAGAAGTTGTGAAGAAGGAAATAATCAAACTCCTAGATGCTGGGATCATTTACCCGATCTCTGATTCAAAATGGGTAAGTCCGGTTCATGTTGTGCCCAAGAAAGGAGGTACCACGGTGGTGAAGGGTGAAGGCGACAAGATGATATCAACAAGGGTAGTCACAGGTTGGAGAATGTGCATTGATTACCGCAAGCTAAACAACGCAACAAGGAAGGATCACTTTCCCCTACCTTTTGTTGACCAAATGCTCGAAAGACTCGCAAGCCATTCTCATTTTTGCTACTTAGATGGGTACAGCGGTTTCTTTCAAATTCCAATTCATCCCGATGATCAAGAAAAGACAACATTCACTTGTCCCTACGGCACCTTTGCATACCGTCGGATGCCATTTGGTTTGTGCAACGCTCCAGCCACATTTCAAAGAGCTATGATGGCTATTTTTTCCGATTTACTAGAAAATTCCGTGGAAGTTTTCATGGACGATTTTTCAGTTTTTGGCACTTCATTTGACAATTGCTTATCTAATTTGATCAAAGTTTTAGAACGTTGTGAGCAGGTCAATTTAGTTCTCAATTGGGAGAAATGTCATTTTATGGTGCAACAAGGAGTCGTTCTAGGCCATGTAGTGTCCTCGAAAGGGTTGGAAGTCGATAAAGCCAAGGTGGAGGTGATAGAGAAATTGCCATACCCAACATGCGTAAAAGATGTGCGAAGTTTTCTAGGTCATGCGGGGTTCTACCGACGTTTCATCAAGGATTTTTCGAAAATCTGCAAACCACTCACTAACTTGACAATGAAAGATGCAGATTTTAAATTTGATGAACCTTGCATTAATGCTTTTTGCAGGATTAAGGAGGCATTAATTTCAGCTCCGATCCTCCGACCTCCGGATTGGGATATCCCTTTTGAAATTATGTGTGATGCAAGCGATTATGCCGTAGGAGCCGTATTGGGGCAACGGGTCGAGAACAAACCACACGTGATCTATTATGCAAGTAAGGTGTTGGACGAAGCACAATTAAACTACACCACAACCGAAAAGGAGTTCTTAGCAGTGGTTTTTGCTATCAACAAATTTCGATCATATTTGGTGGGATCCAAAGTAGTGGTGTACACCGATCATGCCGCAATCCGATACCTCCTCAACAAAAAGGATGCGAAGCCTCGCCTAATTCGATGGATTCTCCTTCTTCAAGAATTTGATTTAGAGATCAAAGATAAGAAAGGAACCGAAAATTCCGTGGCCGACCACCTATCACGCATTACCAACAAACCGAAAGAGGACGACCTACCCATTGATGACTCCTTCATTGACGAACAACTCTATGCGGTTCTTAATGCGGTACACAACAATGACGTACCATGGTATGCAGATTTCGTTAATTACCTTGCATGTGGATTGGTGCCCCCGGATTTATCTCATCAACAAAGGAAGAAATTCTTTTCAGATGCGAAACAATATTTTTGGGATGAACCATTGTTGTTTAAATTAGGGATAGATGGGGTGCATAGGCGTTGTGTCCCTCAAGAGGAAACTACGCAAATTCTCCATTGTTGCCACTCATCCGCCTACGGAGGGCACGCTTCAACCAACAAAACCGCCGCAAAGGTTCTCCAAGCCGGTTTCTTTTGGCCCACTCTTTTTCGCGATGCCAAGGAGTATGTACTGAGATGTGACAAATGTCAAAAAACAGGAACCATATCACGAAGACATGAGATGCCTCTTAACACAATCTTAGAAGTAGAGCTATTCGATGTTTGGGGGATCGACTTCATGGGCCCCTTTCCAAGTTCTTGCAACAACAAATACATCCTTGTAGCGGTGGATTATGTCTCGAAATGGGTGGAAGCCATGGCTAGCCCAACCGCCGACTCCGCGGTGGTAAGAAAGCTTTTTAACAAAATTATTTTTCCTAGGTATGGAGTGCCCCGAATAGTGATTAGTGATGGTGGATCTCATTTCATCAACCGCCAATTCGATAATCTTCTACTCAAATATGGGGTCAAACATAAGGTCGCCACACCATACCACCCACAAACAAGCGGGCAAGTGGAAGTATCAAATCGTGAGATTAAGAGCATCCTACAAAAGGTGGTCAACACATCGAGAAAGGATTGGTCCCTAAAACTTGACGAAGCACTTTGGGCATATCGCACCGCTTACAAAACACCAATCGGTATGTCTCCTTTCAAACTTGTTTATGGTAAACCTTGCCATTTACCAGTTGAGTTAGAACATAAAGCATATTGGGCCATCAAAACCCTAAACCTTGATATGAAAAGAGCCGGTGAAAAAAGGGTCCTTGATCTACACGAATTAGAAGAAATACGCCACAATGCGTATGAGAATGCAAAATTGTACAAGGAAAAAACCAAGCAATGGCACGACAAGCACATTGTAAGGCGAGAATTTCGTGAGGGAGATGATGTATTATTGTTCAATTCCCGCCTTCGTCTTTTTCCCGGTAAATTGAAATCAAAGTGGAATGGCCCATACAAAGTGAAAAAGGTGTTTTACCATGGCGCCATTGAGATTTGGAGTGAACGAACCGGTGCATTCAAGGTGAACGGACATCGCCTCAAACATTTCCATCACGCACATCCGGTAGGCGAGGAGCAAAGCATTGGCCTAGCCGATCCACACCCTTCACAATGAGCACAAATCATGTCGAGCTCACGACGTAAAATTGAGCGCTTCTTGGGAGGCAACCCAAGCTTTTTCTTTATTTTTCTGCACTTATTTTCTTAGTTTTAATTTTACTTTTACAAAATTTTCGATTTATTAACTTTGCGAGATTTTCAGGATAAGAAACAGGGAAAAAGGAACCAGAGTGCGTCCGCACGGACCAGAAGTGCGTCCGCATTCACTCTGTCCGAGCTGACTGCGTCCGCACTACTTTCCAGTGCGTCCGCACTGCCTGAGGAAGAGATTTTTTTGTGCAAGACAGAGCGCAGTGCGCCCGCACACACTGTCAGTGCGTCCGCACTCGGGATAAGGTTAATTATTTTGAAAATTAATTGAATAAATTTTAAAAAATCAAAATTTTTAGCTTCCGTGCGTCCGCATAATCCCTCAGTGCGTCCGCACGCGTGAATTTGAAAAAATCGTTGCCCTAGCCGCAGCGGTTTTCAGTCGCGCCCTTTCGTTTTTTTTTCAAAAACTGCCGTTTTCTCTCTCCTCTTTATTACTCTGTTTCTCTCCCTTTATTTCTCTCTCTCTCTCTCTCTCTTTCTCCCTCCTTACTCCTTCTCTTCTTTCTCTCTTTCTCTCAAGCAAATCTCTCTCCCTCCTCTACTCCCCCTATTTTCTCCTTTTCTTCTTCTCTTTCTCCTTCACTCTTGCCACTAGCCTTCTTCTTCTCTCTTCTCCCTCAAGGCCGATCTCCCTCTTTGCTTCACCAAGGAGTCTTCTCGCCTCACCAAGTCCAAGTCTCGCATCTCCTCCAATTTGGTTTGCAATTTCTAACTCTTGCTTTCACTTATTGCTTTTATAGATCTAGAAATTGGTACCAAAATCGACCAAATTGGCAAAAATCACCAAAATCCGGTTCTTCACCATTGCGTGCGACCAGCCTGCGACCAGCGTGCGTCCGCACTGCTCTCGGTCTGACCAGAACAAACCCCTCTGCCTAAGTGCGTCCGCACTGGATTCCAGTGCGTCCGCATACAGTTTTTTCCAGAGCAAAATTTAGGCTAAGTCTTAAATGCGTCCGCATCAGGCCTGAGTGCGGCCGCATACAGCTTACTTTTAAAGCTGATTTTCATTGTTTTGACCTAAGTGCGGCCGCACTGGTGGTTCCTGCGTCCGCATTCAGCCACATTTTCCAGGAATTAACATATTGTACCTCTTTTTGAGTACTGATTTGTAGGCAAATGGCTACCAGACTAGCAGGCAAGAGGCAGAGGAAGGACAAGGGACAGAGTAGTCAGACTGAACTACCTTATCCGGCGGCTACTCCATTGACCAATGAGCAAGCAAATAGGCTCCAAATCATCGAAACACACCGATCCCTTGAACCGTCTCGATGGATAGACACCCCAACCCTCGAGACATTAGGCATCGAGGCCTCTGTTCAACTCCTCACCGGGCGGTTGGGTCTGTGGGATTTCCTCACCGACCATGTGCACACCTACAAAGCAATCACAATCGAGTTCCTCTCTTCGCTCGAATTCGACAAGGGCACGTGGATCCTCGATTTCAACCTAGGAGGATACCACCATTCCATGAGCGCTACCGAATTGATGAACCTTCTCGGGCTCGATACCACCCATGGGAACAACGCATACATGACCACCAACTTCCACCATGACATGACCGAGGTACAATTCCGCAACTTGATATGCGAAGTTGGCCCTCTCAATCAACAAAGGGCGAAGACTATCCTCCACCCGACCTTGCGTTACATCCAGCGAGTGATGGCCTATACTATATGGGCTCGAGGTGAGACCGCTTCTGTGATCAACCAAAAAGAACTCTTCTACCTTTGCTGCATGTTGCGAAGGAATGATAATGAGATGCGCTTCATGCCCCACCTTGGTTACAATTTGGCCAGTCATCTCTACAATGTTGCAACCAACCGGCAGCGGGGTGGGATAATCACAATCGGTGGGATCATAACAAAAATTGCGAATGGATTGCACATTCCGGTGGGGTATGACCAAGTGCACGGTGAAACCCGTGTCGACTTAGAAGGTCTCCAAAGAGCAAGATTGATAGATTGGCTCGAGCACATGGAATCTTGGGTCAATTTTGGTCCGGGAACAATCAAACACCTGTTGCCTCTTCAAACCGCCATTGACCCACATGATGTGACAACTTGGCGTATTGTCGATGAGCCCATGGAGCCTCAAGCTCCACAACCTCAACCACCACCTGCCGACGCACAACCACAAGATGGGCCCACAAATCAACAACTCATGGCGTACATGGTAAGCATGCAAGACAATTTTAATACCACGATGGGTAGTATGCAACAAACCTTCACAACAGCAATTGGTAATTTGCGCAACCATGTCGATTCCCGTTTGGATGAAATTGAGGCTGAAGTATCATACGCCAAGTTCTTTGCCGAAAATGGGGTAAGACTTCAAAATTTAAGCTTTGATGAAGTACCACCAACACCACCACATATTAGACGCAGAGGCCGAGCAGCAGAAGCGGCACGACAAGCAGCAGCGCGAGCGCAAGCCGAGGCGGAAGCTCAAGCACAACCACCGCTGAACGAGGAAGATGGAGCACAAGACATGGAGCAAGATGAGCTAGATGACACTCCATGATGGAGCACGGGATGTTTTTCTTCTTATTTATTTTAGTTTATTTTAATGCATTGAGGACAATGCTTAACTTAAGCTTGGGGGTGGGAAGAATTGTATCTAGGAACTTTAAACTTTAAAATTTTTATTTTTTTCATGCATTTTAGGATTTATAGCCTCGTTTTTTTACTTGACCATGAATAGGATTTGTGATTTTGAACTTAATTGCTTAAAATTGCGAATTTGTCAAGATGTTTTACGGGGTTATGAAAAATAGAGTCTTGCATGATTGGACTTAATTGTTTGAGAATGCATAAAGTATAAAATCATATTTTAATTTTTGTGTTTAACATGGCTAAAACTTTTGATAAATTTGAGTGATTGCCAAAAATTAGAAATTTTTTTATGCAAATTTGAATGAGTTTTTAGGAATACCCTTGGAATAATTTGAAATAACCACACAATTTGGCGAAAAACTTTGTGGAAATAAAGGCTTAAGAATTTGCGACATTACGAATTTAAATTTATTAAGGAAGCAATTTTTAGATGTGGAAAATGAATTTAGAAAAATTGGAATATTCAAAGGTGTGAGTTAATACCTTTGGATGTGTGTATTCATGGTATTTTCGCAAAAAAAAAAAAAAAAAAAAATTTGTTGAAAGAATTTTTGAAAAAGTTTGAAATTGAAATTAGACTCCTCTTACCTATGATACGGCGACATGACGTACTTATGGTTATGAGTCTTGGGCACTCCTGCTCCACTAGTCTCCCGATAAAATTGGCATTCGTGTTGGTGGAAGGGTTAGACTATGAGCATGCAAAGCACCCTTGAATTAGAACGGTTGGGTACAGTTAACTACTTGTAACTAACCGGTGCTTAAATGAGGATTGGGAAGATAGTGCCACGAAATAAAAGAAAAATAGAAAAATCAACAAAAAGAAATGAATTTTGCAATATACCAACACACGAAGTTCGCGATTTTCTAACCTAAGCTTTATCCAAGCTTGGGGGAATTTTTTTCTTCACAAATAAAAATGCATGTCTTTTAATAAATTTGGATGAATAAAGTTCAAAAATTCTAAACCTTTAAGGAAATGAAAGTTAGAGTAATCAAAATTGCGGGGTGAATCATGATTAACCAAGGGTTGAACTTTAGATTTGTGAAAATTTACATAGCAATTTCTAAATTTTGGCAAGATCATACAAATTTTTCATTTTAAGAAACATACTTGATATAGGGTTGAATTTAAGATCGAATGGTACTCCAAGTTTAGATGTTGCTTAGGGACAAGCAAAGTTCAAGCTTGGGGGAATTTGATAAGTCTAAAATACATACATATTCGATCCGATTTTTATCACAAAACAATACCAAATATCTTGTATTTTCATACAAAAAGGATAGAATTTATCTAGAATCAAGTTACTGCGTTTGTTTGTTTTCAATCTACAGAAAAGAAGGCAAAAAGAGAAAAAGTGACCATGAATGCGGACGCACTGCCCAGTCATGCGGCCGCACTCAACACTTAGTCAAATCCAGAGCCTCAGAATTCAACAGGAGAAAAAGTCCGAGCGCAGTGCGGACGCATAAGATCCCAATGCGGACGCACTCCGAACTTAGCCAAAATTTGGAGAATAAATGCTTCCTGAATGCGGACGCACAGACCAATAATGCGGCCGCATTCCACACTTAGTCAATATTCAGCACACTCCCGAAGAAAAGGAACAAAAGTCCGAGCCTAGTGCGGGCGCACTATGGCCAAATGCGGACGCATCCAGGACTTAGCGAAAAACACAGATGTCAACCAAACCCAGAATGCGGCCGCAGGAACCACTAGTGCGGACGCACTCATGACGCAGAAGCAGAAATTGAAGCATCCGAGCGCAGTACGGACGCACTGCGGTCGCACTAAGGTCGCATTCAGCCTAAAAATCAAGTTTTCTATTTTTGGCGCTTCTAAAAACGACCCGGGAGTGAAATATGGAAAGTGGGGACGTGGGGGAACTTGTGGGGCAAGTATCTAATGACTCCCCACGTCCATTGGCTCCAGAATAAGCATTACATCTCCTATAAAAGGGCTACAACTTTCCCTTCCAAATCATCCACTACCAATCCACCTTACTATCCATACTTAGTCAAATTTCTCATCTTTTGGAGGCGAATCAAGGAAGGAGAAGGGAAGTTCAGAGCAAACAAAGGCAAGATCAAGGTTCTTCATTTAGAGAAGGGTGTAAACTATTTCTCTATTTAATTTCTCTTTGTTTTAGCCATGTTTTGTTTTAATCTTTTGATGAATTCTTGCATCTCCATGAGAGGCTAGTTTTCTCTCTAGGGGTTTAGGTCTTATGCATGAACTTGTTTAATTTTATCTTACTCGGATCTTAGTTTTTATTATGATTGTTTGATTTGATTGTTAATTTCTGTGAATTATTCTTTATGAATTTCATTAGTACTTGACTTATAGTTCACCTGGTTAGGGTTAGTAAATTGAAGTAGCTTGAAATCATGCTATGTCTTGTCTTTCCGCTTTAGTTTATTAAATTCCGGCATTGGTCAAGATAGGGAAGTACTAATTGAAATCATAAATATATATCTTAGGATTTAGTTTATCTTACTAAAAATTTGATATCTAAACCGGATTTCCAGAAATTAAGGTTAGGAGGATGGGAAGAAATCACAACCTAATTAGGACACCTTAGAATAAATATTGATATATACTTTGAATTATGTGTATTAAAAATCCCGATTAGGTGAGTGACAGCCCTAACAATGGAGGAACATTAATCCGTTCACCCAAAGTATTTATATCAATATTTGTTCATAGGCTAACACAAGTTAAAAATCATTCTTAAGCTTTCTTAGAATAAATATTGATGTTCGTCTTGAATTATGTGTATTAAACATCCCGCTAGGCAGTGTAAAAACCCTAGAATTTGAGGAACATTAATCCGTTCACCCAAGATAATAGCATCAATATTTATTCCAAGGACGACATAAGTTAGAAACCTCGTCAAAATCAAACATGAATTTAAACAACCCGAGTAGATAGAATTAGCAAGGGATTGTAGACCGAATGCCCCTAGACTTCCAAACCTTGAAAAGCAACCGAAAACTCTCTTTTAATTTTCAGTTTTAGTTTAATTGTTACAATCTCTCCTTTTTGGGTATTGAACCCAACAATTAGGATTTTTAGTAAAAACCCCCCAATTTACTTTATTGCACTTTACTTTCTTTCATTTCTGAAATATATCATCTAGGGTTAAAATTTAAGTATTTATCTTACTCCTTGAGGTTCGATACCCGATAATATACTACACGGTAGGATTGTATACTTGCAATCTGAGCCGAAAGTGTATTTGAGGATAAAGCTTTTTACACATACCCTTTTGACGTAACATCACACCACGTGAGTCACGCCGTGCTTAAACGTGCCGTGACCATATGTGACTCGCGTGACCATTTAATTATAATTTAGATTAGTTTATTCAAGATTCACCATTAAATCAAATGGTCATAATTACACATGACTAGCGTGACTACGTGCCGTGCGTGACTAAATCTTTCAAAAGATAGACACAGCACCCAAATAGTTACAGCACGGGACACGCGAGTTACGGCACAACTGGTACACGTGCTGTGCCGTTCCATGACTGAGCCGGCTCCGCCATGCCATTTTTCCCCCTCTAGTTGTCATACTATTTTGAAATTTTGAAATTTTTATCAGGTACACAATTATTATCTGCGCAACCAATTGGTGCATACTAGCTCTGATTTTCTACGCACCTTTGAGAAGTGCACAGATAATACATGTGTAGTTGTCTCTTGGCGGCATACTGACAAGGTTCGCGTATAATATCCGAATTATACTCGAATAATTCGTTTTTTTGGTGATGCCGAACCGAACGCCGAATTATTCGGTTGATTGAACTTTGACCGAATTATACCCGAATAATTCGCGAATTTTACGAACTTTTCCCAAATTTTACGAATTATTTGCGAATTTTCCCCAAAATTTTTGTTTTTTGTTTTTTTTTTGCTTCCTTGTAAGACTGAGATTTCTAATCCGTATTATTCCAAATCATTCCCGAATTATATCCGAATTATTCCCGAATCACGAATTTTTGACCTCGCCGAACCTTTCCCGAACAATTAAGTTGTCACTATGCTTGGCGGTGCGCAAATAGTAAGTGCATATTGAATAAAAATGAGATTTAAAAAAAAAAATGACAACTCAGTATTTTTTTCTATAGACCCAACAAAAATTATAGATATATCAAGATGGACCTAATTTGCTCGAAAAACATCTTTTTGATATAAGTTCCTAAAATTAACAATTATACTAAAGTAACTAATTTGTTACGCAAAGATAAACATTTGTGGGGTTTTTTTTCCTTTTAATTTCAAGTTTAAATCTCAGAGATTGCATAATTTATAAACAATTGGTTAATGGATAAGTTGGGTAAATGTTTGATTTTGGATTTCATTTTGATAATTTGTCTCTGAGAAAGGTTAAATTAAAGAAACCGGGTTTCTTAGATTTTGGAATGTTTGTTAGAAATTTTAACAACTAAATTCTTCGCTAGAAGATTCTTTTAAGATAATTATTTTTTTATTTTGTGATTCATGGAACTTAATAGACCGTCCATTTATTTTTGTATGGCCAATTGGCGCTAAGAAAAAAAACCGGCCGATTCATTAAGTTCCATTAATCATACAATCAAAAACCTCAAAAAAAAAAATCTAAGAGATAAAAATTTAAGATGTATATTATAATCTCTAGGAAACATTTCAAAAATCTAAAAATGAAGTTTACTATCATCTCCATTAAGGCGTTAATGCTTCATGTGCCTATTTATACCACACAAATGAGACCAAACAAAGCATGAAAGTTTTAATTATAACCCCAAGAGAAATTCCTTTGTTATAGAAAAATTATTTAAATATTGTTTGAGTTCTTACCGGAACTTGATTGAGCTCCTCCGAGCGGGGCACACCATTGAAGTGTCCTGAATTGGGATAGTCCCAAGTAGAGTGGGAAAAATGGCACGCCGGAGCCGGCTCCGTCACGGAACGGCACGGTAACGGCACGGCACGCGTGACCGTCGCGTGCCGTGACTCGCGTGTCCCGTGCCGTGACCAATTGTTGGCAAAGAAGACACGGCACGGCACGGCACGGAAATTGCCTTGGTCACGGCACGACACGGCACGGGACACGTGAGTCACGGAACGGTAGACACGCCAGTCACGGCAATCACGAGGCAATGCACTAATTTTATTTTAATTAAAATATTTACATTTAAATTTCAATTAAAACATTTGAATATTAAAGAATTGTTTCATATATTTTTTTTTAAAACGTTAAATGCGATCAAACGTGACTAACGCATGTTTGGTCACGGCACGTTTGGTCACGGCATAGCTTAGTCACGGCACACGAGTCACGGCGTGACTCGCGTGCCGTGACCACCCCTCATAATTTTTGTCACGACGTGTTAGTCACGGCACGGCACGGCACAGCACGTTTTTCCCACTCTAGTCCCAAGGCCGCTCAGGCCACTGCACAATTTTGAGAGTTTTCAAACAATTATTTACATTCTAATATTTATTTAATATTACTATATATATTTTAGGCATCATTTCGAACAATATTTTCTGTATTTTCTTAGGTTTAGTAGAGAAGACATCACTTGACAATTATTATTATTATTATTAGAATCTTGACTAATTTCGAAATATATATATTGGAACTTGAGTTCTAAAAACTCAAAATTATATCTTCAATAAATTTTCTTAAAATCTCCATTTGTAATATTTGAAAAGTTGATAGTTAAACCGAATATATATCTCTCTTTAATTGTGAGATCTTTTGTTAATGACCGTTTATTATTTTGTTAATGATATCTTACCGTTGCACTCCTTCAAAGCATCTTTCAGATGCGTTAATTTCTTTTCTCATTTAAATTCCCATTACACTCTCTCTTTATTACTAACATATGCCAATTAAAAAATAAAATAAATATTCTATTTTAATTACAGTGTCTCTCTCTATAAAACAGACTCATTCAGTTTTTGATCTTCACCGATTAAAAACTATCTGATTGGATCTCTCATCTCCATCAGTCATTTTGGAGTTATTCCATTTCTCTATTTTTTTATTGTAAAATAAAAGACAAATTAGTTTCATATGATTTCATTTCATATTTCTATCCAAGAAAACACAAAGAAAAGCTTTATTTAAATATTCCAATTAATCCTCTGATTGATCTATGCTGGATATTGCGGAGTTATCGTCAGTTTATTCCATGGCGTGCCTAAGGAACAACAACCCTGGATTATCTTGGTTACGGTTCCATCTTGCATGATGAGACGAAATACGCTCAAGGACAGTGCTTCGCACGATTTGGGTAACTCTATTTCAGTTATATTTATTTCAATTAATTTATAACTATCCAAATGTTATGAAAATTTATCCCAACAATATATATATAACCCTAAACCCTGCTAAATTGCTTCAAAGTGCTTATGGATCAATTTTTTTATTTATTGTTCAAAACATCGACATAAGTAGCTCAATAAATTGGTTATATAATAAACATGTAAAATACCGATTTTTACTATTTTTGGAATTTTATAACTATTTTTATGATTTTTGAAAAATGGCTTAAAAATACTTTTATTTTTAGGTTAAAAAAGCGATCTTTACAAAATCATAAAAAATAGTTAATTTTTTTCAAAAATAGCAAAAATTGGTATGTACATGTTTATTATATAACCAATTTATTGAGCTACCACTTTGACCGAAGTGCTTCCGGAAGTAATTTAGCCAACCCATATATATAAATGAACATCAAAATATAATTTATAGATATGTTATTAAATAGAGGAGGGTTCAAATGCCTCAATTTTTTGTGCATCCACCATGCCTCTATTTTTAAAAACATTAATAATCAAAATTTAAATCATAAACGTCAAAATAAAACCGTTATATGTGATCTATGCTATTTTCTTTATGTGCTCATAAAAAAATATCATGTTTCGATTTTGTCAACCTCACAACCATGATTTTCCCCAAAGAGATTTCAGTGGTGTAATGAGAAGATTTAACAAAGAATGGTTTAATTGGTACAAAACTTGGTTGAAGTATAGCAAAGAAAAGGATGCGACATTTTGCCTTTGTTGTTATCTTTTTAGACCGGAAAATATTGGGTAAGGTAGAGGAACTAACTTTTTAGGAGATGCTTTTAGAAATTGGAAAAATGCTAAAAAAGGGTTTAAAAGATCATGTTGATGATTCAAATTCTTGGCAGAATGAGGCTCAAAAGAAATGTTATAATTTGATGAACCATTCACAAAGAATTCAAGCCGTGCTAGATAGACAAAGTGTTGATGAGGAGGTGAATTATCGAGCACAGTTAAATATCACTGTACATTGTGTTTGATGGCTTTGCAAGCAAGGTGTGGCATTCCGTGGACATGACGAGTCCGAAACCTCTATCAACGAAGGAAATTTTTGTGAACTTGTAAGAATACTAGGAGATCATAATAAAGAAATAGATAAGGTGGTTTTGGAGAATGCTCTCCAAAACTGACAGTTGATTGCACCTACGATACAAAAGGATATAGTTAACGCGTGTGCAGAGGAGACAACTAAGGAGATAATTTCAGAGCTTGGAGATGAATTGTTTTCTATTTTTGTTGATGAGGCAAGAGATAGCTCAACCAAAGAGCAAAATGGCAGTTGTGATTCGGTTTATGAACAAGAGAGGTTTTCTTGTTGAATGGTTTCTAAGTATCGTTCATGTTTCTAAAACTACAGCACTGAATTTAAAGGTGGGGCTTGAGAATTTATTTGATAAGTATGGTCTAACTTTTTCTAGATTACGTTGCTAAGATTACGATTGAGCTAGTAATATGAGTGGGGAGTTGAAGGGTCTCAAATCATTGATCCTGAAGGAGAACGGGTCCGCACATTATGTGCATTGTTAGACCCATCAATTGCAACTAACTCTCGTTACGGTAGCCAAACATTAATAACAAGAGCCAAACATTATCAAAAGGTTGGGGAACTATTTATCAGGATTTCTAATATTATCAATGTTGTTTCTGGATCTTGTAAAAGAGATGAACTATTACGTAAGAAGCGGAAAATTGAAATTGTGGAAGCTCTTTCAAACATGTGATTGTAACCGGAAGAGGTTTAAACCAAGAAATGACTCTGGCACGTTCAAGTGATACTCGATGGGGTTCTCATTTGAGGACTTGAAATAGTTTGCTAATATTATTTTCAGTCATATTGATGTACTTGAGGTTGTACAAAAGGAAGGAAATACAATAGACCAAAAAGCCGATGCGGGTACATATCATTTATCTATTCAAGCTTTGAGTTTGTATTTTTGTATTATCTCATGAGGCAAATATTTAACATCACAAATGATCTATCGCAAATCTTACAACGCAAAGATCAAGAGATGTTAAATGCTATGCGTTTGATGAATTATGTAAAATCTAGGTTGCAAGATATGAGAGATAGTGATTGGGATTCACAATTTCAAGAAGTGTGTACATTTTGTGACAAACATAGTATTATAGTTCCAAATATGGAGGATTTATATGTAGTGAACCCACGGCGCCCAACCAACTTAGCTAATTTGCATTATTATCGTGTTGATTTGTTTTGCACGATTATTGATATACAATTGCGAGAGCTTGGTGAAAGATTCACGAAAACTAATACCGAACTTCTTATCTGTATGTCATGCTTAGATCCGAATAACTCTTTTTCATCATTTAACAAAGATAGGTTGCTTCAATTTGTTCAATTTTATTCCTCTGATTTCAACCAATACAATCTATTAATCCTAAATAGTCAATTGGGAAATTACCACTTAGATATGAAAGATGATATAGATTTTGAGCTAAAGAGCGTAAGTGAACTTTCTCAAAAAATAGTGGAAACGAACAAGCACAATGTTTATCCCTTGGTTTACAAATTAGTGAAATTGGCATTGATATTGCCGGTGACGACCGCTAGTGTCGAAAGGGTATTTTCGACAATGAATTTCGTGAAAAATAATTTAAGAAGTATCATGGGAGATCAATGGATAAATGATTGTTGGTTACTTACATTGAGAAGAAGTTTATGCGTGTTGATGATGAAAGAATTATGCAAAGAAACAGGCGAAGAAGAAGAGAACTACAACTAGCTATATTCAGAGGCAGATGTAGAATTTTGATGAGGGTATGACAAGTGTTAGAAATTTTTTACTAACTAACTAGACCGGCCATTAATTATTATTTATCATATTCTACACTGAAATTTTTTTCTTAGCGCCAATTGGCCATAAAATAAAATGGCCGGCCGATTGTATGATTTAAATCCAAGCGAGCAAATCTGAACTCAATAGACCGGCCATTTTATTTTATGGCCAATTGGCGCTAAGAAAAAAACCGGCCGGTTCATTAAGTTCCATCAATCATACAATCAAAAACCTCAACAACAACAAAAAAAAATTCTTAGAGATAAAAATTTTAAGATGTATATTAAAATCTCTAACAACATTTCAAAATCTAAGAATGAAGTTTACAATAATATCCATTAATGCGCTAATGCTTCATGTGCCTATTTATACCACACAAATGAGACCAAATAAAGCATGAAGTTTTAATTAGAACCCTAAGAGAAATTCCTTTGTTATAGAAAAAATATTTAACTATTGTCTGAGTTCTTACCGGAACTTGATTAAGCTCCTCCGAACCCCACGCATCAGACCACTGCACAATTTTGAGAATTTTAAAATAATGATTTACATTTATAATATTTATTTAATATTACTATATATATTTTAGGCATCATATCTAACAATGTTTTTTCCATATTTTCTTAGGTTTTGTAGAGAAGATATCACTTGACAATTATTATTTAATTTGATTTTGACACTAAATTTAAAAAATACCAAATGAAATTAAATATTAAAAAGTAATTTTATAGGTATGTTATTACATATATAGGTGTTTAGAATAATCAAATTTTTTTTGTAATTTAAATAGTTTTTATGACATGTCAATGATTTTTTATAATGAGTTTTATTTTAAAATACTTAATGTATTGTGAAATATATATTAAATTTTATATTTTTTTTAAATAAATATGATATGTATATAACATAGATCATGCCTATATGTTATATTTTAAATTCAATTTAGTTTTAGAAAATAATCAAAGTAATTAAAATAAAAAATTATCAAGCGATCTTCATATCAAGAATGACACATTTTTTTAAATTCCTATTGTTGCATTCTCCCTCCCACTTAAAATGTATTTTCATTTTCTCCATAAATTTGAGAAAACAATAATAATATTAATAATAATAATACTTATCTTTCTTTTTCATCAAAATAAAATTTACTATATTCTTGGTGGATAAGTTGAATTTGCTATATTTTTTATATAGTACCTGGTTATCTAAAGAGTTTGAATCCGATAAACTATTTAAATTCAATTTCCACCTTCTTGATAGAAATTCTGCATCCGCCTCTGAACAAACCTATCAAACAAAAATAATTTATTAATCAGAGTCAAAACAATTAAAAGAAAGAAAGAAAGAAAAAAGTACCTTGAAATTTTGCATGTCCCTGAAACCCTTCTTTATTGCCTCTGCATAGTCGACCCGGTGACGAGAGATACACGAGTTCTCCTCGTCGTTCATCTGTGTGGCAAGATGTAGCTTGGATTGTAGCTTCTCTTCTTTCTCCGCCTCTTCTCCTCTCCACTGCTCGCTTGGATTGTTCATTTCGTTCAATAAAATAGGTTTTTAATTTTAGAAAAAGACCCCACCCCCTGTTTTTGAGTCCTAAACGAGGGTTGCTTGGGGAGTTAGCAATCATCCTGCTAAATTTATTAATTTGCAAAATAAATCCGTGTAATCTTAAGAGGGAAAATCTATTGCCGATGAACTACAATGTCAAATATTGTTAATGAATCCGGACTGCTCATAAAAATAATTTCGAACGGTTCAGATTACAACTCTTAATAATTCACCTTGCTTTCTTTTTCCTCCCCACAAATTCGGATCCCTAAAGTAACTTAAAGTTTGAGTTTGAATACAGACCGTCCGATCAGAATCAGCACGAATATTAAAGGGACCCAATACATTGTGCAATTTATGGAAAATAACCTTCCTATCTTTTTATCTGTTGAGAAAGCAAATGTTTAAAACTATCCAATATCTAACTGGATAATATTCTCTAAAAAAGATCAATAATTAAGGGAGTTCTTCTCCCTTGTTGGGTTGTTCCGCATCAGCAATTCAAATTCTCACAAGAAAATGCTAATGGGGTTTAGTGCCCAAATTTTGGGCTTGGCCCAAGTTTTTTCGAAAGTTGTCTTGCTTCAGTTGGACTTGTAAAAATTTGAGCCTCCTAATTAATCCTTTGAATTATAGAGAAAAAAGAATGATATGCGCAAAATTAGCTACCAGTTTACAAGTATTTGAAATTCAGCTTATAAGCTACCTTGCTAGGTTTCTTTACAGTTTCATATTTCTGTCATATTACTAACTACCTATACTAAATAAGATAAACAAACCTGGTAAAAAAAACACATACAAAACTATACACTTCATACATGGACTATCTGAATCCTCTCATCTGTCGCTTCTTGTTTATTTTCTAAATAACTTACAATTAAATCAAATAACAAAAAGAAACCAACGCCGCTACGTCAATCGGTAGCAGTTCAACAATTCTAGGGCTCTGACATGGCATGGTGATCCTTGGAAGTAGTTGCCTCACCGTCACGTACAAGTGACACCGGCATCTCATCAGAGTGTATCATGTCATGTTGTTGAATAACCAGTACAGAGGAAACAACACCTTGTCCTGACACGAGAGCATCACCGATGGGCCCCAGCTCAGGGTGCTCTGCCGGCCTCCCGGCCAGCTCTACCACCATTATAGACGTGGGAAATCGGCCTTTTCCAACAATTACTAGCCCGTACTCGCTGCTTCGCCCGATTGAAAGCACCGACTCTATCACATTTCCTCTTACCACTTTTTCCTCGTATCGACATGTGCCTTCTGTCTTTTGCCGGAAGTTCTCTATGGCTACCTCATCCAATTCCTATAACCAAAATATTAGATTTCCAATAAAAATAGATGTTTACTTGCTACAGAGAAAATTTTCAATTTATTAAGCACCTGCAGGCAAAAGTAGCATATTGTCTGCATTTCTGTCACAACAAATAAAGAAAAATCTAATAACTTTTCTAGAAATTAAGGAAAGATGTTAGCAAACCAACCTTCTCTCTTTCAATATCCACATCAGCAATTGAGAATGTGTAGCTCTTCTCCGCGTTCTTTGAAGGGGCCGGCTTTAGCTTTACAGCTTGCCTTTCATCCTCACCGCCATTGTTCTCCGTCACAAACCTCATGGCTGTTATGTTTACTCCAGGGTGCTCTGCCATCCTCCGGGCAAGCGCGAGTGCCTCGCGGTCATCTGGTCCCCCGAAGAACACCACACATACACCATGCGCTACATCTGGGGGATTTACCTGTAATTCAATTTAATTTTGAACTTGATTTACTGAAATATGTGATGGGTATTTTTGTTTCATAGCTAATATAATTCCAATTGGTATTGCCTCATTTAGGTAGTCTGATAAACTAATTAAATAATATTTGGCTTCATTCCTATTTTCAGACTATATTGAAGTATATAGTAACTTGTGGCACTAATTTGGCTTGATTTTTGTTCCTTGGGTACATTGGTCTTGATTTTTTATTATTTCAAATAATTAGTTAATATGATAAGTTAATAAATTGGCATGTTTGTTTGTGAATCAATTAGACTATTGGTTGTTACATACATACCTGCTCACCACCACCAAATCCCCTATCAACAAACAGCCCAACTGAGCACGGCGCCTCCCTCTGCACCCTCCGGTTAACCGCACGCCACCCAGGTCTGAAATTCCCTATGTCGCCAGAGTGATCAGACCGGTGCCTGTGGAATGGCAGCAAAATCAGTGACACGCGCCGCTGGTCAGCTACAGTGCAAACATCCTCATGCATTGTAGAGAGAGCAGAGATGGCAGTGAAGGGACGGACACGCACGTGGCTGAGCTGTGTATATGCGCGGAAAGCAACAGCCACATGGTCTTGTGGGTCTCGTCGATCTCGAAGGAACGGAAGCCCATTACGACGGGCTGAACGCACCATGCGAATTGAGGAGGATCTCTCAGTTAGTTCGACCAATCGAAGGATGTATAACTTGAGGTGGCTGTTCTGGTTATTGTTTTGGCCACGGATGGTCTCGATGAGATTGATGAGAGAGTTGATGTCACGGCTAGCATGAATACATGCAAGGATACGTAAGTCTTTTATACCGGTTGAAGCAGAGGGTGAAGGAGGAGAGGAGTATTGGAGTTTGCGGCGATGAGGGAGGTTGTGCCGGCCTGGCCGAGCAGGCTTGTGGATGGCCATAACTGTTGGCGTTGTGATGAAGGTGGTAAAAAGTGCCATTAGTACCAGTATTGCAAATGTCTCGTCGTTCAAGACCTACATATATAGCAAAATTGAGCCGACAAGAAGCAAAACTTAAACTGTAGATTTTAAAGTTCTATTTATTGTACCTTTTTCTCTTTGCCAATATTTAGAACAATGAGCTCGACGAGTCCCTTGGTGTTCATCAAAACACCAAGTGTGATCGCCTCCACCACCGACATGTTACATCCTAGAGCCACCACAAATGTCCCTAGTATCTTCCCGGCACAAGCTGTTACTATAACCAGAACAAGTAGGCCCCATGACTTCCCGCCCTTCATACTCGTAACATTTGTCTTCAGGCCACTTGATGCAAAGTACAAAGGTAACAGAAGCCCCGAGACAAAATCCTCGATGCGCTCTATCAACCTCCCAGTAAACTCACCTTCCTTTGGTATTGTTAAACCGAAAACAAAAGCCCCAAATATAGCATGAATCCCGATAAAGTCGGTCGTAAAGCCGGAAATTAACACTCCTGCTAGAGTCAAACATATCCAAAGTTCACTTTCACCGCCTTCATCGTCTGACCTTCTTGCGACCCATGACATGGCCGGCTTTATAAAAAAAATTTGAAAAGCCACAAAAACAATGCCGGATAGTAACACCCATAGGGCGATGATCGGGCTATGGTTGGTCCCCTCTCCACCGCTAAGAGCCACTGCCAGAGCCAATAGAATCCATGCGGCCACATCATTGAATGCTGCGGCCGCCATAGCAGTCTCGCCAAGAGGAGTTGTCAGGAGCTTTAATTCAGCAAGTATACGTGCAAGCACGGGAAAGGCCGTGATAGAAAGAGAAACACCCATGAAGACCAAAAATGGTGCATAACCAGCTTTGTCGGCACCAGGAATAGCACGGCGAAGAACAAAGGCGACACCTACCCCGCATGCAAAAGGAAGGGTTATACCGGCCGCCGCGATGGAGAAGGCATGACGGCCACTACGGCGTATCGAAGTCAAGTCGAGCTCAAGCCCAATTAAGAACAGATAGTATAGTAAACCGATGTTGGCCACCGATTCAAGGATCGGAGTGCTCCATGATGGGAAGATGCTGTGAAGATATGTTTGGTTCCGGCCAATTGCCGAGGGGCCGAGAATGATGCCCGCCTAAATTATAAATAAAAATAAATAAAAAATTGAGCTCAAAGTAAAGCAATGATAAATTATTAAATTATAATTAATTTATCTGTTTTTACACGATTAATTTGGAAAGAAGCAACGTATTATAAGGTTATTTTTTGGGCCTGCCTTGGTGAAATTTTAAAAGGAACTTGATCTTTACATTGTAGAATAATAAACTGTTGGTTTAATTTAACCAAGTTACTCATCACAGTGAGGTCAACTATGACTCGAGTGTTACACAATTTTTATAATTAGTGCAAAATTTTAAGTCGTAATTTCTAGAGAAGCTAGAGTTCAATTTACTGCCATACCCATCGCCATCGGTACTTGCATAATAAATAAATTAACAAACAATTACGATTTAGTCCTAAAAAATTTGTGAAATACCGAGGGGGGGGAGGTGGGTAAGTGAACTTTGACATTTCTTTTATTACCAGGTCAACGTGACAACATCCAATACGTCACTATTTGAAACTAATCAAATTAATATAAAAAATTACCTTTGGGTTTCTCTTTATGTATCCAATTTTCCACAATATTTTAAGGGTAAAACGTAAACAACGGTGTGGTCAGATAAAATAGCTGAGTAGAACTAGGGTGTGATGTGGTCACCAAACTCTTTGGTGAGCACAACTCTATATAAATTATCGGATTCACTTCAAACGAGATGAATCCAACCGTTGAAACCGATGTACTTTACGAATGATGCGTGTACATGCAAAATTTTGAATTTTTTAAATTCATTTAGTCTCAAGTCAAGTGGTCAAAATTGATGATAAATGAATGATCCAAAATGAAGTTGTTTTAATACATTCAAAAAATTCTCAATTTTGACCACTTGACTTGAGACTAAATGAATTCAAAAAATTCAAAATTTTGCATATACGCTCATCACTCGTAAAGTACATCGGTTTCAACGATTGGATTTATCTCGTTTGAAGTGAATCCGATAATTTATGTAGAGTTGTGCTCACCAAAGAGTTTGGTGAGCACATCACACCCTAGTTCTACTCATAATAGCTTGCCTTGTGCTAGTTTGTATGAGCAGGTTGCACATGCCATTGAGATAACAATTCCTACCATCAAATCATGGTAAATGAAAAATGCAACCTAATGATCATGGTGGTAGAACAAGAATTGACACATAATCAAATCAAGAACAAGAAATTAAGAAGAGTTAAGAAACCCCATACGTACGATAATCTCGGCAATGACTTTGGGCTGCCGGAGCGGCCGGAAGAGAAATGAGAGGAGGCGGCTGAGCACCAAGACCAACACAGCTTGTATTATCAGCAAGGGCAAGGCAAAGTGCAGAGGGTTATCGCCTTGCCATATCCCGTTCGACGTTGTCTTTATCGACGTTATATTCACCGCCATGATTAATTGTAATTGTTGCTAATTTTATCTTTCCTTTCTCTCTACTTCTTCTGAGTGAGGGGAACAAGAAGGGGTGGTTTGGAACTTTGGATGTTGGTTGTGTTTTATATGGAAACATGTGGTCATGGGGAGGTCTATTTGAACGGGCATGTGGTCATGTGGTATCTCCTGTTCTCTGTTCTCTGAATCATATCAAAATTCAAGGCGCATCTAAGCATGCCAATGCTGAATAGTATATTTATTTAGTGAATTTCAACCGACTGATTTTAAACGGAGTCAATTCGGCTCGTGATTATAACATAGGACTCTTTAATATTAGTACAAATCTAATTCGCACGAATCTTAAAATAAATCGGACAGTCGACATTCATTAACTCGAAAGATTCTCTTTTGAGTTAATGCAGAGGATACGACACACGTGCATCACTTAGACATCGGACACGATAAGAAAAGGTCAAAAAGAAAACTTAAACAATTGATTTATCAAACACAATAAGAGAAGGGAGAATTGTCTTCAGGATTTCTAATGGGCCATTTTCATGTAGGATGTGTATAGCGAGTCAACAATAAATCTAATTCTGGCTCGAAAGACTATAATATCAACAGGAAATCCAAGAAATATCATCTTTTGACTGTGATGCCTTCCTTTAATAGCAACCACCTATATAGTATATGTTGAACTCTACTGCTTTATTTGATCTATATTAGCCCATCTCTTTGTATTTTATTGAAAATTTGTTGCGTAGTGTATTGGACCGCTAACCATCAAAAAAAGAAAATTTGTTGGGTAGTGTATCGGGGTTTCTAACCTCGGAGTTATACCCTTTGAAATTAATAAAAAAGTGAATTATTAGCATTTTAGATATGTTGTGCCTATTCTCAAATAGTCGCATGTATTGCCCCCAAAAACTTGTCCTCTTAGCTTAATTTTTTTTCTTTTTCAAACGTATGCATGTATTTACACCATTACCAATATATTTGTAATTTTAAAAATTTATAACGTTCAATTCAATCTCACTCTAATTTTTTGTCGGCTTCTATGACATTTCTTCAGTCCACCCCTTCAAATTAGTTGAAAAAGATGGCGCATTGGCGTGTCTGAATATGATATTTTGACCAGCTTTTGGTCATATGATAACAGTGTAATTGTGGAAATGGGATGGAAAACATAGTTTGTTAATTGTTATAGGAAGAGTTCAGCAGCCGAACTATGAGCGCATGCTTTTGGGTACCTGTGACGGGGACACGTAACGTAACACCTCTGACCGCTGCCGAGCCTCTTCTGATCTAGATCTGCTGTGGTATAATTGGTAATAGAAATTACGTTGCGGGTCACAGGTGAATTTAGTATACATAGAATAATAAATGATGATAAGTAGAGGAACATTAGATCAATTGACTACCATTTTAGCCATTTGTGTATTTATTTCTGAAAAGAGCATAATTTATGAATAGAAGTCTATTAATTACACCCCATTGACTACTATTCTTTCTTCATAATTACGGATAAAGATATTAAGCAGTGTTATTTTCAATGATTTTAAATATGGTTTCTATGCGGTATGCGGAAGGTCATCGTATACCGCATAATGCGGTATGCAGCCGCATATGCGAATTTTTATACGGACTTATATATGCAGATTTTAAAATAAAAATTCATATATATATGTAAACAAGTATGCGGTAATATGCAGTATGCAGTAATATTCGGTATCATACAAATAATAAGTATGCGGTAATAATATGTGACCGAATATGTGGTAGTAATATGCAGCCCGCATATGCAGAACTGTATACAGATTTCTATGCGGATTACAACTGAATACACATATGCAGCCGCATATACCACATTTTATTACACTAGTATTTTAACTTCATACTACACGAAAAAAAATATGACTTTTGTGTTGCATGAAATTAAAATAACGTTGTCAAGAGAGGAATCTCTCTTGATTTACTCGTAATTTTCCGAGCTCTTCTATAAAAGTAGAAAGACCTTGTTGTGTCTGAAAAAACCATCTGATTTAAAATGTACGATTGGAAATCAAGACAACAACATTATATGATATATATTAGATTTTCAATATGATTCATCCATAGAAAACAAATCCAAACTATCCGATCAAATTCAGAAGGGCTAAAAATCCCTGGTTCTAACCATAATAACTATTATGACTATGCTTTATTGGACAGAGCTTGAGCTTGGAGCGGACAATGCCGACCTGGCCAACTGGAGCTTGAGCTTGAGCTGATGATGAGGAGGATGATGATGCTGAGGAAGATTGAGTTCTTTCTCACAACTTAGTGTTTTGCTTTGCTTTCTTATCAGACTACCACTTAATTGCTTTTGCTGTACCACCTGCGTTTGTAATGTTTCTTTGCTTAGGTTGAAGACTCATGGTTGTTAGGAGAATGTTGCATTTCAGGTTTTTTAGAGCCTACAAACTTGCCATTTTGTAACTTAACTAGGTTTCGAAATGAAACGGGCCTAGCGCCTTTTTAATCAAAAAAAAAAAAAAAACTGTACCATTGGCGTTGCTAACGATGGAAAGAAAAAAAAAAAAAAGAAATTCCCATCTGAAGCTAATTAAGTGGGGGGGAGGTGGATGAGTAAAGATTAATTATTAATATTTCCCCACCTAAAACCTGTCATGCAAAGGCATTGCAATGAAGATCAAACAGAGTATGAAAGCTGGCACAATAGAGTATAGGAAAAAAAAAATTATATTAAACTTACGAGTAGGATTAAAATTCACTATTTGTTTTGTGCTACAATTATGCTCTATATTTTTTTTCTCTGTTTTCGAAATCGGAATAGTCGATTCGAACCGCTCAATATGATCTTCATATTAAAATGTCCTTGGAGATCGATCCAAATTTTATATCTTTTGGAATTTAGTTATTATTATTATTTTAGATAGGTATAAAATCATTGTTTTCGGTGGTTCAGAATCTAGGTATAAAATTATTTTTTAAAATCATTGTTTAAAAAAAAAAAAATTAGTACCGGTCATTTTCTGGCCGATACCGAAAACAATTAAAACCGGTCAGAAAATGACCGGTATAGATAGTTTTATAAATTCCTAAAGTTGTTGGGTATATTTATTAATTTGTAATTAACTTTCGATATTAATAAAAATCACGGCATTATAGGTGATCCCCTTTCATAAAAATGTGAGAGTGATAACCTAGGAGAATTCATGTCACACATGTGAGCTTCATGGAAAGTTGGTAGAATGGACCAGAGTTACATAGTTGCTCCACTAGCAATACTTTCTCCATGTGATTTCTACACCTTTTCTTTGTTGTTATTTTTCCAAATTGATGAAGGTTATATATGGACCATATGGCACTCCTTAATTAGTATTTATTTTTATGAAACTCTTGGCACATCATCCATTAATTATATTCTTTCTGAAAACACTAATGCTTGTGATCAAGTTAGTTAGACAGGTACATCAAAATTAAGTTTTTCTATTTGAGGATTGATAAATGCCTCAATAGTCATAGCCAGAAATCAAGTTGTACATACGTACATACCACATGTTGTAACTTTTGTCTATGTATAGATAATGATTCATCTCACTGGCTAATTTCAAACAATTTTTAAGTCAAACGCTGAAAATTAAACTCACAAAAGAAACCAACAATTCATATATATCTCGTGATTAAACCCAAAATTCTCACTTGTTGATAAGATTTTAGTACCTCTAGCTTATCTATATAAAAGATTGCGTTCTTAATTCATCTACTATTGTTGAAATACATAGATTTTCAAGGGTCAACATATGATCACTAACTACTAAAGTCTGAAATGTAAACCAATTTAAACACTCCAAATTGTTGATACGACTTATCTTTTATGCTAGCTCGAGGAAGATTTATTTTTTATAATTCCTTTTGTATTAATTCAAATATAGAAGAAAATATGTACACTAAAGGAAGGTAGATCAACAGCAAAGAGTATGCCCTAGCCGCTATAATCTCTGTTATAAGAGGAGAATATTCTCTCTTGTAGAAGCATATACTCAGATTTTACCATTGAAATAAAATAAGAGCGGGAAGGGAGTTTCACGGGAGTTGTATGTTATTTACTTTATTTCTCATAAGTTATCATGGTATCAGAGCACACGTGTCGATTATGTGCATTTCTATAGCCAAATCGGTTTCTTGTGTGAGATCTCTTTGGTGTTTTTCCCTCTGATTATTTCTCTGTTATTTTCTTGAATATTCGAGAAAAGAAAAATGGCTGAGAAATCAGAGTCTGTAGCCGAGAAGTCAGAATCTGTTCTCTTCTTGGAGAGTCTGACTGCTACCTTGTCACAACTTCTACAACAAAACAAACCAGTTAATACCGGTCAAGATGGGCTTGCTTCCGCTATGACAATCAAGATCGATGGGAAGAATTTCAACCTATGGTCTCAGATGTTGAAGATGAAGCTGTCGGGCAGAGATAAGCTCAGCTACATCAATGGTTCGATACTCAAAACCGACAGAAACTGATCCAAACTTCAACAAGTGGCAGATTGAAGACTCCCAGGTCAAGGATTATTCAATTAACTCCACGGATCCGTCCTTAGTATGCAACTTTCTTCCTTTCTCTACAGCTAAAGAACTTTGGGACTCAGTGAGTACAACCTTTTTATGGAGACGATTTGACTCAATATTTTGACTTAAAAGAAAGGTGAACCGGGTCAAACAAGATGGCGGTCGGTTGAGATTTACTATACTTAATTACAAGGTTTTTGGAAAGAGTTAGATGTCCATGGGCCAAACCCTATGACCAATCATGTTGATGTTGAGAAATATAATAATCTTGTTCAAGAAGACCGTGTTTTAATATTTCTTGATGGTCTTGATGATCGCTTGGATCATATCCGGGCAACTGTCCTACAACTAAAACCCTTTACCATAATAGAACAAGCCTTTGCTTTAGTCCATATAGAAGAGAATCGTTAAATTTGATGTTAAACAAAAGAGATGGGGTAGAAAACCCTATGGTCATGCTTGCAACAGATCCAACCCAGGCCATGAACAAACTGAATTTCAAACTTTTATATCTTCATATTAAAATGTCCTTGGAGATCGATCAAAATTTTATATCTTTTGGAATTTAGTTATTATTATTATTTTAGATAGGTATAAAATCATTGTTTTCGGTGGTTCAGAATCTAAGTATAAAATTATTTTTTTAAATCATTGTTTTAAACAAAAATTTAGTACCAGTCATTTTCTGGCATGTACCGAAAATAATTAAAACCGGTCAGAAAATGACCGGTATAGATAGTTTCATAAATTTCTAAAGTTGTTGAGTATATTTATTAATTTGTAATTAACTTTGGATATTAATAAAAATCACGGCATTATAGGTGATCCCCTTTCATAAAAATGTGAGAGTGATAACCTAGGAGAATTCATGTCACACATGTGAGCTTCATGGAAAGTAGGTAGAATGGACAAGAGTTACATAGTTGCTCCACTAGCAATACTTTTTCCATGTGATTTCTACACCTTTTCTTTGTTGTTATTTTTCCAAATTGATGAAGGTTATATATGGAACATATGGCACTCCTTAATTAGTATTTATTTTTATGAAACTCTTGGCACATCATCCATTAATTATATTCTTTCTGAAAACACTAATGCTTGTGATCAAGTTAGTTAGACAGGTACATCAAAATTAAGTTTTTCTATTTGAGGATTGATAAATGCCTCAATAGTCATAGCCAGAAATCAAGTTGTACATACATACCACATGTTGTAACTTGTGTCTTTGTATAGATAATGATTCATCTCATTGGCTAATTTCAAACAATTTTTAAGTCAAACGCTGAAAATTAAACTCACAAAAGAAACCAACAATTCATATATATCTCGTGATTAAACCCAAAATTCTCACTTGTTGATAAGATTTTAGTACCTCTAGCTTATCTATATAAAAGATTGCGTTCTTAATTCATCTACTATTGTTGAAATGCATAGATTTTCAAGGGTCAATATATACCTGTCATTTTGCTTTCAAATTTAACTTTTTATAGGATAAAGCAGTCAAATTACAGCTGCAAAATCCCAACTCACATGGTTCACAAAGTTGCAAATTAAATAAAAGCAACTGATTATGAGCAACATATGATCACTAACTACTAGAGTCTGAAATGTAAACCAATTTAAACACTTCAAATTGTTGATATGACTTATCTTTTATGCTAGTTGAAAGTAGATTTATTTTTTATAATTCCTTTTGTATTATTTCAAATATAGAAGAACATATGTACACTAATAAAGAAGGTAGATCATCAGCAAAGGGTATGCCCAAGCCGCTATAATCTCTGTTATAAGAGGAGGATGTTCTTTCTTGTAGAAGCAGTACTCAGATTTTACCATTGAAATAAAATAAGAGCAGGAATGGAGTTTCACGGGAGTTATGTGTTATTTACTTTATTTCTCATAAGTTATCATGGTATCAGAGCACATGTGTCGATTCTGTGCATTTCTATAGCCAAATTGCTTTCTCGTGTGAGATCTCTTTGTTGTTTTTCCCTCTGATTATCTCTCTGTTATTTTCTTGAATATTCGAGAAAAGAAAAATGGCTAAGAATTCAGAGTCTGTAGCTGAGAAGTCAGAATCTGTTCTCCTCTTGGAAAGTCTGACTGCTACCTTGTCACAACTTCTACAACAAAACAAACCAGTTAATACCAGTCAAGATGGGTTTGCTTCCGCTATGACAATCAAGATCGATGGGAAGAATTTCAACCTATGGTCTTAGATGTTGAAGATGAAGCTGCGGGCAGAGATAATTTGACTCAATATTGAAGAATCTCAGGTCAAGGATTATTTAATTAACTTCATGGATCTGTCCTCAGTATGTAACTTTCTTCCTTTCTCTACAGCTAAAGAACTTTGGGACTCGGTGAGTACAACCTTTTTTTATGGAGACAATTTGACTCAATATTTTGACTTAAAAGAAAGGTGAACTGGGTCAAACAAGTTGGGGGGGTCGGTTGAGGTCTACTATACTCAATTATAGGGTTTTTGGAAAGAGTTAGGTGTCCGTAGGCCAAACCCTATGACCAATCCTGTTGATGTTGAGAAATATAATAATCTTGTTCAAAAAGACCGTGTTTTAATATTTCTTGATGGTCTTGATGATCGCTTGGATCATATATGGGCAACTGTCCTACAACTATAGCCCTTTCCCACAATAGAACAAGCCTTTGCTTTAGTCCATATAGAACAAAATCGTTAAACTTTGATGTTGAACAAAGGAGATGGGGTAGAAAACCCTATGGTCATGCTTGCAACAGATCCAACCCAGGCCATGAACAAACTGAATTTCAAATTAAAAATTGGCCCAACAGAAGGATGCACCTATTGTCATAATCCTAGACATACCAGAGACAAGTGTTTTAAGTTGATTGGCTATCCAGAGGGTTGAAAGGATAGAAGGAAGACGAAACAAGGGGATCCGAATCAATACAGGGGTGAGGCACGGGCGGTTTCAGGTGAGCTAACTGCAGCACCTGCTGAAACAGGTACCCCTGCTGGACCAAGTGGAAGTGGCATTGCTGGCCAAACTCAAGCTGTTGCAGCATCTGTGTCAGTAGGTAGACATTCCCTCTTACCACCAGTTGAGAACAAGGAAAGGTCGGAAGGTAAAAGCTTTCTCATTTCTAATAACTATCATACTAATGGGTGTGACTGGATAATAGATTCAAGAGCAGCATATCACATGACTTACTCTAAAAAATATCTTGTGAACAATTCTAAACCAAGGAAAATAATGAAGCCAAAACATATAGCGAAAATCACTATTTTTTTTCAGAAAAATGACAAAAAGCGAATGCAAAGTAGTCATTTTTCCAATTTATTTACCGCAAACGTGTTTTTAGGTCTTTTTGGCAGGTTTTTGAGAAAGTTGTGTATTTAGGACAAAAACAGAACAAAAGTGTCGTATTTAGGCGATTTCTAAATAAGGCGTCAAAATAGGACATTACATGGAGCATGCAACACCTCACACGAAGTACACAACATGCGAAATGACAAAAATACAAAAAAAATCTGCTAGGTCAAGAATCCATGCGGCCTCCTCTATGCCACATGTGGCATACTCTGATGTCGCACGATCTGTGGACTATCCTAAAAATGGGTTTTCTCTAATGGGCCTCCAAAAGAACGCGAATTCATAATGGGCCTTCTAGAATGACGCATTTTGTTAAGAGTCAAGCTATTTTTGGCTTCATCTATCCAATCATGGGTGGACCCCACATCCTCTACTACTTCCACTACTCCACCTCTCATTTAGGAAGGCTATAAGTACCCCTCTTGTAATAGGATTTAGTGTGTGTTTAATTGTGTCAAGTCCATAATAGTAGACTAGCAATCATCATTGTTAGGTTAGGTTAGAGAGTTACTTAAAGAGAGAAGAGTAGTCATTAGAAGTCAAGCAAGAGAAGAAGGCGTCATCTAAGGAGGCAGAAGTTCTTTCATTTTCAATTGGGTTGTAATTTATATTCACCTTATTTGATTTCTTTTATTTTGCCATAGCTATGAGAAGCTAAACTTCCCATCTCTAGAGTGAGGGTTGTACTTGAATTATTAATTATGTTTTAGTATATGTTTATGTTTTGTTTATGTTATGGCTTGAGTTTTCCTTTGCACTTTAAATTCTTTTTTATTATATCCTTACATACATAGTTATGTCTACTATATGCCAGTGATCTCCACATACCAATAAGTGTTAAGTCGTTGCATCATTGTGTGAGAAGGATAATGCATGTAAGTACTCCAAATACTTCGGCTAACGAGGCTTGGCAGGATAATGTAAATTGTACTTTAAATAATATTAGAAAACACTTAAATTAAGTAGGATATTTGGATATTTCAATTACGGGGTAGTATAGGAAAATAATATAATTGCGTACCTAAATTACTTTAGTCTTAATAGCCCAAAGGTTTGATTTATTCATGTAGTGTCGTCTGTCCAGAATATCGTTCAAAGAAAACGCATTACATAACATCTGTATCCAATGGTGTAAGTTCATCTTGGAATTAATTTAATTAATGTGCATGTACTTGGTAGGGGAGGATTTGGTGCTGACACTTTGGTGCAAAACAGTTCTTGTTTGTGGTGTAAAACAGTTATTGTTTTCTGGTTTTGTGGTCGAACACTTTGGTGTTGGTTTTAATAATGTGGTTTAAAACAGTTGTAGTTTTATGGTACAATGAAACATTACTCTATATATTGTTGTATGTATGATATTGCTAGTTTGTTGGTTTATAATTGTTGTTTATTTATATATTGTTTGTTACATGGATTAATATATATGTTGGATAACTTGTATATGTATATGTTGTTGATGCTTGTATTAATTATTGGTTAAAATATGGATATAGAATGCATGCATGTTTATTGTTGCTTTGTTGGGTTTTAAAAATGGCTAGCAAAAATATGATGGAGGCTAGCATCTAATACAAGAATTAATAGAAAAACATAATAATTATATGTATATCACAATCGGCTCAAATATTAATGACCGATGGCAAACTAGGACCTGCCAACGCCAACTCAAACAAAATAAATGGTGTAAGACACTTTTGCAATCGGCTATTCAAATCCAACAGACAGTGTTAATTACATTTGCCGTCGGTTGCAACAAGAAAGAGATGGCGTTGGGTACTAACACCGCCTATTTGATCGTGCGCTGCTGATGGCACATTGATTAACGTCATTTATTTTGAGCCGATGGCATATGTGTATACCTTTCCTATCAGGGCGATAGTCATCGGTGCGGAATCCGATTGCGGATTGCGATTTTGCCCGACAGTGAAGTGCATTTTTGTAGTAGTGCAAGCGTTGACAACCTCAGCTTAAACTTTAGAAAAATTAATTGGTTAACACTCAATCTCTCATCTCTCTTATTAGCCTTTTCTTTTTCTTTTTCTCTAAGTTATCTCTTGAGTGTGTTCTGTCGTCAGGAGCCTTCATGGTCCCCAACTCGTGTCACAAGGAGAGTCTAGCTCTCGTGATTCTTCTCATGAAGGACTATGATTAATTAAATAATCAAGAGATAATGCTATCTTAATCATATAATTAAGTCCATATGATTGGGCATTTGGAAAATTTGAGCATTGCATCAGACGTATCCTCTGATTATGCATGCTCTCAACGAAGAAAAGCTTCAAGGCATCTGCTACCTAACACGAGCTGAAAAATGTTGAAGAGGATATCAATCTCCTATATGAAGAAAGAATTGAAGTCTAACCTGACCAATTGAGGACACGTATCCTCTGTGGTACTGTACGGTGGGGCCCACTACTTTACGGTTTCAAATTAACTCAAAAACGATGCCTATTCAGGATAGCGAAGGGGGCCAGAAGTAAAAAGAACGGTCTGAATCATCTCCCTCTACATAACAGTGCCTCTTTAGTAATACAGAGATACGAATTCACCAATTGGTGCCCTTATTAGATCTTATGTTAAAAGAGTCAGTTGCTAATTTACATGTATACTACAATATAGTTTTAGTATTTCCATAATATTCTTCAGATGATATATGGGCATGTTGTCTGATTTACACCACATGTGCAGTGATGTGCAGATTACATATATGCAAACTATAGTTTTATTTTTTAAGAATACAGTTTTTGTCATTTTTGCTTTAATTGAAAGTTCAAGAAATGATAGGGTTTTATATAATTTTTTTGCATGTTACAATCAAATATTACTTTTAAAGAATATTTTATTCTTGACCACAAAACATGTCATAGAAACCAATAAATAGGACCGACAGAATGCGAGATTTGGGACCTAGAGAACCATGAAAGTGTTTTTTTTCTTTATGCTGCTACTGAACTACCTGAGTGTGAGGCTTGTGATGTCTCTGTTAATGAAATCTAATGCATTGGCAAAGGAACTTTTTGCCTGATATAATGGTGAGGCTTGTGACGTCTTTGTTAAGAATATCTTTTGCCTGATACCCAAATCCCTCAGCATGTCATCTATCAAGGACCAGTTGAGAAAAAGGTTCTCTCATATTTCTTCAATGAAAGAGTTCATGAATTCAACTACCAATTAAACTAATTAGGGTTTCATTTATTGCATTCTCTTCATCTTTAAAAGCTTCTGCTTAAATCCAGTTCAACCCTGTACCGGTATAAGCAACTTGCTGGAACATTATGTGCCCTATCAGTTCATGTAGGGCCTATTCGGCCGTTTACTGTGCGTGTGAGAAAAAAAAAATCACTCAGAGTGAATTTTTTTTCTCACGTGAACAGTAAAAATCAGTTCAAATCCTGTGCCCATTCTCCAGCTCACGTGTCCGCCGAACAGGCCCACATTTCATTCAAAAAATTATGAAAAAAGAAAAATCCAATATAATTCCAAAAGTCAATGCTTCATTATTATCATGCTTGAAAAAGCAACTAGGTGAGGTCAGCGCAAAGTTGCTCTAATATAGAAAAATAAATCCGACCGACCAAACTCAAGTCAACAATCTGATCATGTAAGAATAAAACAGAAGCATACTTACAGTGTCCCAGCACTCTAACGAAGACGTGCATCTCAGCTCTTCTCAGAAAATATCTGCAAAGAATATCAGGCCCAGAGAACTGTAAATTTTCTTGGTTCAACTTAATTATCCAAGAGATTCTTTTTGCAGTGGAACATGATTTCATGCTGATTGATTTTGAAATTTGAAAGCAAGGATTTCAAGTTTGGATGGAGATAGATAATGTGTGGTAAAAATATCTAATTCATTCCCTGTTTACTGCGTCAGTATGAAGTATGAACAACATTATAGATGTTAGACTATCAAGAATATGAAGTTGTTAGAAATTTATTTTTAAACTCACAATTTATATATAATTATATATTGATATTTATTTTAATATTAACGTTTTTAACTTTATGAATTATAGAGCTATTTGTGAAGTAATTTCATTGATCCAATTTCTACATACAAGCTCACTGTTTCCCGCCACAGAAGATCAAATCAAATATATATATATATCATTAGATATGATATGAGGCATCAGCTGTGTCCGTGGCCTCAATACTATGCATTTAATATATTGTTATCTGTTATAGTTATAGCCTTATAGGCAATGACTTTATGAATTAAAATGAGCCAGCTTTCATACGCAATTAATTGCATTTTTCCGTTTGAGTTGCTGTATATATGTGATCCCGAGATTTTTATTTTTACCCCAAAAAAAAAATATTTTAATATAAATAACCAAGTTATAAAAAAAATTAAATTTATACCCAAACCGTAAATAATATTTACGGTTTGAATTCTTTATTAAATGACCGTGCTCCTTCTAGCGGGTTGCACTGCTTCCTCCCTCGGGTGTGCTGTACCAGATGTCCCTGCGCCAGATGTGCTCCTCCTTCCTGCGCCAGATATGCTCCTTCTTCGCTGTGTAGTACCTGAAGGACCTTGCATCCCAACCGCATCTCTTCCTGCCAGTACTTCACCCATTGCCTCCCTAAACATCATAGTTGCATTTTCACGGTCTGCTGTACGGCTTCTGGCTGTGCTTCGCCGCGGCCCTTGCGATCCACTTGCCTCGGCCATAACTCGCTCATTTTCTGCTGCATTTGCTGCGATATGAGCATCTGTAGCCCATATATGTTAGTTAGTAAGCTATTCAAATATTGGAATGAAATATACTCAGGGTTCAATGTTACATACCTCGACTTTGCCTGTCAGAAGTGGAACGGCGAGGACGGTGCCCCCTTCGCCTACCTTGCATTTCATCCATGGTCATTTCATGACGGATGTGTTTTCTCCTACCACGCCGTATCCAATCTTTGTTTGGCTCAATTTTAGGGGTAGTGGTTGTAGGCCAATCTTCAGGATTGCCGTAAGGAACAAACAGTGCATTCCAAGTACTCAGAAGGTAATCCACCCTATACCAGTTGGCAACAAATAGGTCGGGTGACCAGCTTCTATGGCGACAAACCGCTAACACATGAGCGCACGGAATTCCAGTTAATTGGATACCTCTGCATGCACATTCCACTTTTCTATCCGGCCCGAATGTCACGGTATACTGGAACCTTCTATGAATCATGGACATAGTTCCATCCTGCGTTTGGACTACTGGAACATATTCATTTGGGCCCGTGACTTCGTACTTACCTTCGCCGTGTGAGTATGGGATGACATCCATTTTTGTAGCTTTCTCCCACCGTTTGGCGAGCTTAACATGTACTCGTTCAGAAAAAGGCTTTTCTGCATTTCTTTGCTCCGTCGTTGCCTGTCGCCGCTGAACAAACCACCTATTGCACTTGTAGAATGTCTCCTCTACAAGTGCAGCCACGGGCAACATCCGGCTATCCTTGAAGACAGCGTTCAGGGACTCGGACCCGTTTTTTGTCATGATACCAAATCGGTAACCTCCATCACAGGTTTGAAAATTTTTATCAAAATTTGACGGCTCCATGACATCATTAGGACGTACTTTGCCCACTCTCCTCAGAAAAGCATTACACCTCGGATTTTGCTGCAATAGAACAAAGCAAAGTTAGACATAATGCATCTAAAAGAAACAAAAATGATATAAATTACACAATATTAGACATACCGAGGCAAAATCTTCGAACATCTCTTTCAGCCTTCTCGGCTTCCTCTTCCTAGCTCCTAGTTTGAACCTAGTTCCGTACCATTTGTCCTTCCCACACGCCTAGACTAGATTGTCAGCAACATGCTGGATACAGTATCTGTGCACAAAATTATCCCTGTCCCATCCGTATTCAGGTTTCAATGCAGCTTTGATACCCATGTGTTGGTCTGATATAACACACACGAACCTATTAACACGAATCACATTAATCCTAAGCCACTGCAAGAAAAAACCCCAATTCTCTTCATTCTCTTTATGCACAATTGCAAATGCTAGAGGCAGCAATTGGTTTTCGGCATCATAGCCACAAGCCATCAAAAGCCTGCCCTCATACCGCCCAGAAAGGAAGGCTGCATCTATACTGATCAGTGGTCTCAAGTAATCAAATGCGGTGATGCATGGTCCGTAAGCCCATGACACGGCCCTGAATTCCTCAACACCTTGCTTGACCAGTCCTGTATTTTTATCGATGCTCGGACTTGTCAGAAATTGGTATTTCGAGCCGGGATTCGTGTAACATATCCCGATAAGCAATAGTTTCATAAAATTGTACGACTCTTCCCAACTCCCAAATTGACGGGCTACTGCAATCTCACGACCTCTCCAAAGTTTGTTGTACTTCGGGGTTATACTGCCAAACCTAATCCTCACACAGTGTGCCACACTCCGGATGCTCATAGTGGGGTCTTTCTTAATGCTGCTCTCGATGATATCTGCGATGATTGATGCCGTGAGTTGTGCATGGTCGGTCCTGGTGTACTCAGACGTGCATGTGTGAGGCGTGTCTTGCTCAGTTATCATCCATGTATCTCCAGCATTTGTTGCTATTGCCTTCAGTTTGAAACGACAACCCAGAGTGCTGCATCTAATTTCCAGCCGGGATGTGTCACTTCTCTTCATGTATATCTCCTTGTTCTTGTCAGCATGGTACTCTCTGATCTTTTTCGTCAGTTGATTTTTACTTACGAAGTATTGTCCTTTTGCGAGCTCACTCTTGTATTCAACCCGACGACCATAGTAAGAAACATCTGCTTCTCGAAAAGTAGATGTGTCATTGAAGTTTACAAACGGGTGAGTCTCAGAACGGCCACTTAACGGCATATTCTCCCTATTTTGCCTCACAGTGGGCTGTGTGTATTCTTCTTCATCTTCTTCATCTCCTTCATCATTAATGTCCCAGTCTCCTTCCCCCCATTCATCCCCAGTTTGCAGATTCTCCTCCTGTACCTCGTTCATAAATTCAAATTCTGACTCGTTTGGATCTTCCTGTACTGGTAGCGGTCTGGGGTGAGGATTTGGTTCAGGCCCAGGTAAGGATGAAGGACCTTCATACACGGATATAGGTGGGATAAAAGGTGGAGATTGTACTCGTGGTGGGACAAAAGGTGGAGATTGGGGTGAATTACTGTATATTTCTGGTTCCGGATCTAGTACAGGCATTGTGATAAAAGGAGTGTATGGTTCATTATTTGCTTGATTCATTTCTGCAACCGAATTTTGGCCTGAACTTCCGGCCCTTGACTCTCCGCGAATTCTGCATGCAAAAACTTCCAATAATGATTCGCCAGACTTCAAAACCTGCGCGATCAGGCCTCTCAATGCCCCGTCATCTCCTAATGCGATTCTGACATACTTTCCTGCGTGGACTACTCGGGCCATTATTTCTAATTCCCAGCGATTTCTATTGTAGCCGCTCGCTCCATAAATAAGCGATTGCAACTGCTCGAATGATAAATTTTCATCAACCCAATACGTATTTACTGGAGGTTTGGAGTAACGTGCCCCATTCTCGTCAAAAATGAATTTCCCTCCAAAATGTATTGAAATTCCAATAGGCATGGCCAGTAAACTACATTTGTAAAATGGTAAATATTTTGTCAGTTTACTGATTTCAATCGTGAATAGTTGTAAATAGTCATATATGAACTTGAACAGTAGATACGTACATGATCAGCAAATACGTATATGAATGGTACATGAACAGTAGATACGTAAATGAACAGTACATTCATATATGAACAGTAATGAACAGTAAATACAGTAATGAACAGTAAATACGTATATGAACATTACGTATATGAACAGTAATGTACAGTAAATACAGTAATGAACAGTAAATACGTATGTGAACAGTAATGTACAGTAAATACGTATGTGAACAGTAATGAACAGTACATACGTATGTGAACAGTAATGAACAGTACATACGTATGTGAACAGTAATGAACAGTACATACGTATGTGAACAGTAAATACGTATGTGAACAGTAATGAACGTATGTGAAAAGTTACAAAAAAAAATACCTGATTCAGCAGACTTCTCCTTCTTCCTCCTCTTCCTCTTCTTCCTTCTCCTTCTTCTTCTTTCTCTCTTCCTCTCTTCCTCTCTTTCTCTCTTTTCTCTCTTCCTCTCTTTCTCTCTCTTTCTAGCTTCTGATGCTAACTCCCTTTTATAGCCAAAAAAATGATTTTTTTAAAAAAAAAATTCAAAAGAATTAAAAAAAAAAAAAAAATTCAAACCGTAAATATTATTTACGGTTTGGGTATAAATTTAATTTTTTTTAAAACTTGGTTATTTATATTAAAAAAAAAATTTTGGGGTAAAAATAAAAATCTCGGATGTGATCCGTTCATTTCTTTTGATATAAAGAAAACGGTAATATAATTTTAATTATCATGAATCCACAATTTAAGTATTTTACAAAATTGTTGTTTTAAGACAATTAAATTTATGTACCCATCTTAATAAATAGTAAAAAAATTCAAAAAAATGTAAAATTTGATCTGCAAGCACATTTTAATATATCCATCATGTTGAACGGTTTGGATCGACTGTTTAGACTTTGAAAATATATGGTGTAATCCGGTGTCACCAAAAAAAGTGTAAGTGGATCCCTCCTCATATAAATATATCATTAGTTTCATATATCTTATTGATTGAATTGAATTATATGTAATTGGTCGTCATGACTTGTATTAATTTGGATATATTAAGATGTAAATTTCTTACACTAGTGAAAGTAATCAAGTAGATATTATTTTTTGTATCACATATATATTAGAAAATGTGGGACAACAATATTGATTAAAAAAATTATAAAATTGATTGAGGTTCATTCTGCTCAATTAGTCACGATGACTAATTAACATACCTGATTTAAACTTTATATTAATAAATAACTAAATAAGATGTCAATCTTATTATTTGATATATAACAGAACACTTAAGTTATATCTGGCATGAAATTATAAATGCATAATGCATTAATTAGCTTTTCATCGCAAAATGTTGATTAATTATTTCATGAAAATATAGATACGCTTTTATAAGGTGTAATTGCTGGTAACATATTAAACCTTTTTTTTTATCACGTATGATATATATGAGAATACAGGATAGTATCAGTTTTTAATAAATTTGGAAACTGATTTTCTTATCAGTAAAACCAATTAAACAAAAGATATTTTAAGAAAAAAAAATATAATCTGAAAATAATAATTACAACTAGTAAGTTAGACAAGTATCTAATTTGGATTGTTAGATACAAATATGAACTATAATAAAAATCACTAATGTAGTGCTAGAGATTTATAAATCTTTGTAACTTGTGAAATAAAACATGATTTCAAATAAAGAGCAAGAAAAGCACTTATATATGACTGACTTTATTAAATTTTTAGAAGAAATTAGGATAATTAGTGTGATGATAAAAAAAAATCAATCATCAAATATGTTGAATGTTAAATAAAAAAAAATTGACAATTGTTTCGTAGTAACTTATATATATATAGTAAAATTGTGGGGGGCTTAAAATATTTGTAGAACTATTAAATGAACCCTATAATTTGTATGACATAAATATACATTAATATTGAATATATGCCCTTAATTTTATGAGGTATAATGATAAGTTTAATAAGAAAACGAAATGTGGAGGTATGAAATAAAGAGTGGTCATTTAATTGATCATGATCTAATATGTATTGATTATGATATTATATTTCAAATAATTAAATGATTTGATGTTGTATCAATTTCATATATGACATAAAATGTGAGAATTTAATATTCATTGAAATATTTAACTCATCCGGTAATAAGCATGGCATGATAGTATGCATGAATGGTGATATATGTGATTAATTTTATATAGCATGATGCTATAAATAACTAGTCCATGAAGTTATTAATATGCTTCTCAAAGTATTATTATTGATCACTATTATTTTTAGAAAAAAAAATATTTTGCAAGTTTTTTTTTTGACAAATAAAAGAAACTATTTACAAGCTTGAGCAATGAATGATAATTCATTGACATGAAAATGATTGTTGATGGACTAAAAATTAAAGTCTTTATCTGAATAAAATCTTGCCGATTATTTTACAAAAGCTTTAAATAGAACGAAAGTCCTAGAGTCATCAAGGGAGATGAGACTTAGCCTAATGGGTCAATCTAGTGTGGGAACCCAACCTCTCTGATGGGTGATCCACTGGAAGGGGTTCAATGGGTAAGAACAAACAGATAGGTTGGCTAAGGAGCACAAGAATATGTTAGATATGGAACTTTTGTTCCAAACCCATCCCTATGGTGATCAATGCTCTTGTGAAGTGTAATAAGATGAGTATCCCAAGTCGGTAATTCGCGAGATGCGATTCTTTTATATGAGAATGACCGTAGATACGAGACTGTGGCTACTGAGTTTAGGCAACCAGTAAAATATTCTCATGAAAAAATCAATTAATTTGCATGGCCTCAAACATACAACCCGCGATGTAGTTTTATGTACTGTGTGTTTAATAATGTAAGTTCCGATTAAAGATATTGTTGTTCAAGACCTGATTCACTCCAATCTTCTTGGGCTGAAATTATTGACACTAAGCAAAATCAAAATATTTTTCCCAATACACAATATAAACCATGGTAGCAGAAATATTTATTTACAAGTTTTTATTTATTTATTTTTTAATTAAATTTTAAGTTTTGTGAAGGATTGTTAGAAATTTATTTTAAAACTCAAAATTTATATAACTTAATATTTATTTTAATATTAACGTTTTTAACTTTATGAATTATAAGCTATTTGTGAAATAATTTCATTAATCCAATTTCTACATACAAGCTCATTGTTTGCCGCCACAGAAAACCAAATCAAATATATATTAGATATGAGGCATCAGCTCTGTCCATGGCCTCAATACTATGCATTTAATATATTTTCATCTGGTGACTTTATGAATTAAAATGAGCCAGCTTTGATATGCAATTAATTGCATTTTTGAGTTTGTGTTGCTGTATATATGATCCGTTCATTTCTTTTGATATAAAAGAAAACGGTAATATAATGAATATCATTTTAATTATCTTGAATCCACAATTTATTGGTGTCTATGATATTTACCTATAAATAGCACATGATATTTAAATGATTCATCATCCAATAATTCATGTACTCTCTTGTTTTTTTTTCTTAGCTCTATAATTCATAAAATTCAATTTCTATTCTCCCACAAATAAATATTTTATGAGAAAAGGAATTAAAAAATGACAATTAGCTCTTAATAATTTACCAGAAGAGGAAGCTGAGAAAATACACTTCCAATACCTGTACTTAGGGGTGAAAACGGAGCAAATTCGGAGCGGATAATGCTAATATCAAATTCGGATCCGCCTTTCAAAGAGCATATACAAATAGGGATACGAATAGTAAACGGATGTCAAAACTTAAAACCAAATCCGCCTTAAACAGGATACGGAACGGATAATCTATGAATACGGATTTGAATACGGGTACAAAATGAATGCTTGTCAGATAATCGAGTCATATGAATTAGTGAAAAATTTGAGGCGAGTTCAAAATTAAATTCGTTCCTATTTTATTAACCACTTTGAACTTTTGATAGCCAATTTCAATGGAACACAAATCTAGACCATATGTCAAAAATGGTGCCGAATGAATTCACCGATAGATATTTTATCGGACACCTGACTAATTTCCTCTTTCTTTCTTTTTAAATGCTGGCGATTGCTATAGGAGGAAGTGCAAATGTGCAATGTAGTAGGAAAATTACTCGACTTCTCTACTGATTGCAAATTGTTAAGGTAGCAAGCTGGTAAGAAGTTTCCATCTCTGTTTTCTCGCAAACAAAACAAATATCAAAAGCTGGGCAATGTCAGTGCTTCCGTGACAAAAAAAAATTATTTACCCTCAAATAAATCAACTAGAAGCTCTGCGGCTAAATCCAGATACATGGATTACAAAAAGTGTCTAAATACCTTCTTCTTTTTCTTCGTACCAATATCCTAAATCCAAAGCTACACTTCCATTTAAAAAACAAGTTTCGTTTCCTTGCACAAAAATGATTACAAACATTAAAAAAAGAAAAAGAAGTTCCTTCTCTTGACTGCTTTCTTAGAAGTGAACCAAGCTGTACACCAGGATCCAGCAAAGCTGCAAAACAAACGAGCAAATAAAAACATCAATATTAACTCAAATAAATAGAAAAAAAAAAGCCATCAATAAAGAAGTCCTTACACATACATCATGCCCAAAAAAAAAATTAAAGTAGCAACCAATTTCTTTCTGTACTATTAATTGTACCTAATGATTTTATCTAGGCTGAAACAATCTACTAACTCTACAATCCAGCTGAATTCTATTTTGGGTTGTCTTGTCTTTTATTATCATACTTATGTCATTAACTGAACCGTCAAAATTATTTACCAGAAAGAGAGTGAAAGAGGCAAAGAAGCCCTCCTGGAGAATTGCACCATGGCCGCCAAATTCCTCTTCATCAATATTTAACCTTTGTGAATAGACCCAATACACAGTTCCTGTAGAAATCGCCACAAACCTGGACAGAATTGACGATACAGTGTGTTTTTTAACATCCCAGAAATTACAATAAGAACCTCATTGCAAATTACATCTACTTGTCGCTTTTGCAAATAATGCCCAGCATTTCTCAATTCGCGACTAACACACAAGAAACATTTAAAACCATCTCATATTTGCAAATAACAAATGCTGTTAGTTTACGAAGGGAAAAAATCTATTCATATATATATTAGAAACTGCATCCAACACTAATAAGTATTTCTTCAAAGATACAACTTTAAATAATCAATCTATGCCAATTTATATCTTGGGTTTAAAGTAAAGGTGGCAATCAGGAGAGTCAAGTCAACTGGTCATCTGACTAAAGCCTGTTTTTGGGTTTTGGATCATTTGGGTACGAGTCGATTCAAGTTTTGGGCAATCCAGCTTCAAATCGTCATGAGTTTTTGGTTGTTCGGGTTCAAGCTGGATTGAATTTCAGGTAGTCAACTTTAGATTGACATGGATGATGGGTTGTCTCGGCTACTGGTCGGATCACAACCAAACTTCGTCAGTTGCAATTAAAACTCACAAGTACCAAATACCGGTTATCTAGGTTCACAATTTCCAGTTTTAGGCCATTGGGTCCTTGTAATCTGGCTTCAAGTCAACACGGATTTTGGGTAGTTCAAATTCGGATTGATTTCGAGTCGTCTATATCTTCAAATGGATGCATGTTTTGGGTCATTCAGATTCACATCGGTTGAGGTTCATGTCAAATTGACTTTTCAAAATTACAGAATCGGTTCGGGTTTTGATTCCAAATCAGACGGGTTCTCTGGGTCGGGTCATGGCCACCTTTAGTTCCAAGTTGTATCAGGTTGAGTTACTACTAAAAATCAGGGAAATTTTCTTCAATTATTATTTAAGTTGCCGTTACTTTCCATAATTCCTTTTATTTGCAAGCAATTAAATTTAGCCCTAATTACAAGAACTTTAGGTGAGATATGCAGATGGTAAAAAACAGTGGGTGTTTCTTGCAAAATTCAAAATTACACAGAAAGAGCATGAACGGGTGCTTACAAGACAATCCATATGGCACCAACAAGAGGAATAGCACCCCACAGCAATCCACAAAAGAGGCCTATTGCTTGTCTGATCCAATACAACGTATCTAGCAATTTATCCTGGAGTATCAACATTATGTAATAGGTCAAAATTAAGCATGAATGGGCCTTACTCCCCCTTAAAAAAGGGCATGAGATTCTGGCAATGAGACCATCTTATGATAATTATTTCCATAGAAGAAGTGCAAAACTCAATTTATATTGATGAAATTTCCTTAAATGCGGCCAAGGCAATGCCCTCCACTGGGAGAGAGAGAGAACAAGTTCAAAACTCGGTTGGGAAATCTATTTTAGATATTTAAAGTTGGGAGGCTTGACCCCCATTCAATCTTCGGTGATGGATACACCTTATCCTAAGATTCAACCAACAAAGAATTGCAATAAGAAGATCTTCATTACTTTGGACTCTAGTTACAATTTTTTTTTATTCATCAAAACTCAAAAGAATTGTTTCATTGATAGGGATAGTCCTGGTTAGGTGCTTAATATGTATTATCATCAGAGAACATGCAAAAAAAATCTAGAATTAAGGAGAAAATTGCAATTCAAGAGCAAAGAAGAATAGAAGGTAACTCGCTTATATCTATTGAACAGCTTTATTATCGAATTAGTCATTATGCTAATTATGTAGGAATTACAATTCTGGAGTAAACAAAAATCGAACATGCAGAAAAAACCATCCAATTGACAATATTAAATAAAAATCTTCGAATTTACTATTCAAACTCGAAAGGATGATAGCTTAGTTCCCCATTATTTTCCAGTTTTATAGAGAAAAGAGTTGTACTCATAGGATGAATTTTCCAAGTGAAACACCAAATTAACAAATACAATTTGGTCGGAATGAACCCAATTCTCAATTCTCCACCGAACCAAAATTCTAGGGAATTGAATTAAGCCTCTTCCATCGAGCTTTAACAATTGGCCAACCAAACAAAGATCGAAGTAGAATGCAATGAGGGGAGGCGATGAGCCAGGAATTACCTTATCCCAGGACGAATTTGGATCTAGAAATTTGGCGAGCTTAGAATCGGAAGTGCCATTCGGTTGCTGCTGGGCTTGCTTGGCCGGTGCCTTGTTAGATCTCGTTTTCGTCATTAGTCAAATATACTTCAATTTGCTTTTCAATTCTGTACTAGTTTCTCTTTATTACGAGGAGACCGACAAGAGAGATGTACTAACTAGGGTTCAGACTTCAGAGAGAGAGAGTAAGGAGTTCATCTCTAAACTCCTATGTAATAACCAACGGTGTAGCGGGTCACACCACCATAAATATTTAAAAGTCAGCATTTCTGAGTAGCTATAAATAACCCGCATTCATGACGATATACATTATTGATATAATTAATATTTGGCCACATAGGAACTTGAATTAGAAAACATCGCCTCAATAATTAATATTTGGTTTCTTTGACAAAGGAAAGCCTCTATAGATAGTTATGCTATAATGAGTGGGAATTAGTTTTTTACTTTTTAAATTAAGGATAACAACTATTTTATACTGAAATAATATGTCTAAATTTTCCGATATTAATTGAAAGAGCTAAAAGCATTATATTTTAATTGGTGATAACAAAAAATTTAAAATTTAGAGGTGTTCCTGTATTCTGGATCTGTAGCTTTTAGTGGCTTCTTCCAAGTTCCAATAAAAAAAGGAAAAGTAGTTGCTTCTTTTCTTCACCATTTTGTCAAAACTAAAGAGAAGTGCAATTTGGGTCGGAGTGGGCTTAAGGCCTGCTAAGTATCTCTTTTGTTTAATCCTGTATGAATAACCAACTATTCCTTTTAATTCGCATATATAATCCCCCCCAACAAGGCTACAAGGCTACAAGGCTACAACTACAAGAGGGAATATGTATACTCATGTAATTTTACAACACCAGGCACCAGCTAATATGATAGAATTGCTTGGCAAGTGGAATTGTCGAGTGGGCCCCAAAACATAACAGCCTAACAGGCCCGCTCCTCTATTATTTCTCAATTAAATGCACCTCTTGAACAAAAAGTATACATACAGTAAGAATACACAGTACATTAGTTCACTAGACCGCTAGACTTTTCTATTAAAAAGCTTTCACAACAATATATTTGATATTTGATATTGCAAATCGCTCAGCATATGATGGATCAGGATTCTTTAATCTGTTTAGATCAGTGTTCCATTTATTAATAGAGGAGCTGAGGAGCTAGCACTACACATCTGGCGTGCCTTATTTTTTAATACGCTCAAACTTTTGCCAGACATTTGTTAGATCTGAGTACCAGCAATTCTTTACAAAGGATACATACAGATAGAGTGGGAAAAATGGCATGCCGGAGCCGGCTCCGTCACGGAACGGCACGGTAATGGTACGGAACAGCACGGCACGCGTGTCGGTTATGCCGTGACTCGCGTATTCCCGTGCCGTGACCAATTGTTGGCAAATAAGGCACGGCACGGTACGGCACGGAACACGCGAGTCACGGAACAGAAGACACGCTAGTCACGGCAGTCACGATGCAATACACTAACATACCTTCCTATAAAGTATAATTTTATTTTAATTAAAATATTTACATTTAAATTTCAATTAAAACATTTAAATTGTTTCACACTCTAATTAGACTTTTTATTCATTTTTAATTCAAATTAAGCAAACAAAATTAAAAAAATTTAAGAAAGTTAGATCACCGAAATAATTAACTTATATTTTGTCTATCCATTGATATTCATCTAATGACAATATCAATTTACTTCTTTGCATAATTCATTCTCAACAACTTAAATATATATACTAGATTCTTTTTCATCGATTATCAATACTATCAAGTTAATTTTATTATTATTTTCATTGTCGTTGAATCCTCCAAGTATTCTAATCAGAGGCGGAGTTACATTCAAAGAATGACGATTAATTTACCTTCATTTATTTTCAAAAGACACTATTTTTCTATATGATTTAGAGTAAAATGTTATGGATACCGTATATAAATTGACCCTTATTTCCAGTGTGAAAAATTTATATGATTAATTTCCATTCACGTTTGATCTCTGTATTTTGAAAGTCCAGCTGGACTCTGCTCTTGATCCTAACCAAACATAAAATAAAATAAAATATACTAAAAACATGAACTCCTATTTGCTGTCATTATCACATTCCATCGAATAAAATCTGACGGTTCACATTGCGCGATGGCAGCGGATCTAAAATCCACATTAAAAAATGTTTAGCAAAGGACACCATAATCATGAATCACGAACCATATTTCAGTTTCTTTTGCTCTTTTCATTCGTACTTGCTCATGTGGCACGTGCCAGACATAATATACCCAACTCAGTACAGCTACTGAAGCTAGTAACTGTATATATACAGTAGCATGTGATTGGTATCAAAAGCGTCATGTCATGTGGAGACTCCACCTTTCTCCTCTCTTATCCCCTAATTAATCAAACTTAGTATTAATTTATGCGATCTAATACTAACTTTAGGGTTTAATTACGTTACTCGATACAGCTTTTGCTCTAGAGCCAACCGACTCTCTTTTTTCTTTTTTTTTCATTTGTTGTTTTTCCCTAGTAAATTTGGATACATATTTGAACAGAGTAGTTTTGACTTCACACAATCCACTAACTATAGAATCAAAACAGAATTGCATATTATTTGTGCACTGCACGAAGCTAAAATTGATCTGTTAAAATCTTTACCCAGTAAAATGAGCAAGTTATTTTCACTTTTTTGTCCTTACAAATTGTGATGCTAACAAAAATGCATCCTATAAAATACTAATATTTCATTTTCACAATTAAAATTACCCATAATTGAACCTTTGACACACATCACTATGTTTAGGGACCAAAATGAATTATCAATATTTTTTGTTTCAAGGGTCGTTTGTTTAAACTGTATTTTTTTTTTTCTGCCAATTTTATTTTACTATTTTTTTTGTGGGGTTGCAAGGAGACTAAGTGACGATATAACCCAACAGACAACCAACGTGATCTCAATCTCTCTCCCTCCCTCTCCTCTCTCTATCTTTCTCTCTCTCAAAAGCCTAATTATTGAGGCTTTAAATGATTACGCAATTAAAATTTAATGGGGTATAAAAGTGGTACCCAAGGTATCTTCCATCAGATCCAACCAACAATTTGCCTTTAAACTTGTTTTTTCTAGAGCAACTCCTCCTCCTCCATTTGATTCACAATGGACGCCTCCTTTTCCTTCATTCTTTGGATAATTCATTTGAATCCATCACTTCTTCTTTTTCTTTTTTGAATTGTATAGCGGCCTTGAATATCATCACTATATAAAAGGAACAACGCACTCTATATGATTAATCCAATGGAAAAAGAAAAAGAAAAATAATCATTGATATGTCTTTTTAAATTGAAAAATTTACAGTTAATATATTCACGACTAATTAAATACTTCTCCAAGTCTACATACAATAACAACTAAATATGAAAAATTGAGTTTGGTCATTTTAATAATGATCACATTCAACAACTAATGGTTTAATACTATGATTAAAGAAATCAAAGAAATCTACTAATTGAAGATCATGCATGCATGCATATCAGATGAGATATTTGCCGGATAAAATTGTCACCTCCATTTGTTTGATAGAATGGAGAGAAAAATATCAATTTGTTTGAGATGATTGAGATCTTAATTAATTAAATGATTAAATCTAATAGCGTAGCATATGCTGTAAGAGATCACTATTTTGAACTTTTCAAGGATGGTGATGTGTCAAGATATAGCACTATCATTCTTATTTTAATTGTTAAGCCATATTAACAGGAGACTTGAGAGTAGGTCTGATGGGCCGGACCTACTTTGGTTCGATTGGTTTAATTACCGTCGATCTGCTTTAAGATTCGTGCAAAACGCTTTAATTTTCGTGCATGTCTGTTTCAATTATCGTGTGGACAAATCTTAGGTTAGATCGGACGGTCATCATGCTCGTTGAACCTAAAAGTAGGTCCGATGGGCATCGGATCTACTCCGTTCTCATTAACAAGAAATTAAAAAAAAATGACCTAAAATTAATTGAAAGCATATATGCACAGTAATTAATACTATTGTGGATAAGCACAACACTTTAAGCACCACTGAAAAGAAAATTATTCATGATCAGTGCTTGAAATTAATTGTATAATTTGGAAGCAAGTAATTAAGAAAATAAGAAAAATAGGAATTGGGTACCGGGTACTTGTTTCTAATTTCATACACAACACAGAGCAGAGGAAGCAAAGTAAAGTATTAATTTTAGACCTTTTTTTATATAATTAGCCAATGAAATTCTCCTCGTAATTGTAGCCTGATTCAAATCACGCAACATGTAAGATCTACTTCGATCTCATATATTAATATAATATATTGTATAAGAAATACTACTATAGTCTATAGGCACATGCAAACAATACATGAATCCATGATGTCAACACCTAACTTTCACCCCAATTTTAATACTGCTGCGTATTATAAGCAAAAAAATAAAGCATAAAAACGAAATTGACAAACCTACTATGCAATGCAAAATGAATTTATATCACCAAAGGTAACAGAGTATTTCTGTTTAGATCCGGACCGTCCGATCAAAAATCTGCACGGTTATTAAAGAAGTTATGTGCATTATACCTCAGACTGAATTAGTCAGGATTCTAATCAGACAGTCCAGATCTAAATAGAAATATTTCGATACCTCAGAGAATATGGATTCATGCAAAATTGTTATGAGCTAGAAATTAAGGATATATTAAACTCTAACATAAATAGCATTTTCTGGGAACAATTAGCAAAACCAGAATTGCAATTAATTTATAATTCAGGAATCCAATTTTGAGAATCCAATCCAGAATAGCATTTTCTGGGTGTGATGTGAGCACAACTCTATAATCTATCGGATTCACTTCAAACGAGATGAATCCAAACCGTAGAAACCGATGTACTTCACGAGTGATGCGCGTACATGCAAAATTTTGAATTTTTTGAATTCATTTAGTCTCAAGTCAAGTGGTCAAAATTGATGAAAAATGAATGATCCAAAATGAAGTTGTTTTAATGCATTCAAAAAATTCTCAATTTTAACCACTTGACTTGAGACTAAATGAATTCAAAAAAATTAAAATTTTGCATGTACGTGCATCACTCGTGAAGTACATCAGTTTCAACAGTTTGAATTCATCTCGTTTGAAGTAAATCCGATAGATTATAGAGTTGTGTTCACAAAAGAATTTGGTGAGATTAGATATGCTGGTGAATTTTGTGCAATTAAATGCATGCATTCATTTTATCCTTTAATATCAAGCGTTGTATTATTTTTTTATTTTCTCCGTAGAAAAAATATTACCAATTCATTGATGACAAATTGACAACCATAATGGCCAGCCTATCAAAAGTTTGCTTCCATGTTCCATCCAACTAAAAGCTCAAAAAAAAAGAGAGAACAACTTGTGATGTTGGCTCTCTGGTACGCTAAGAAAAATCTCCCCGCTCCTTGGAAAGACCTTTATTTATTATATTTTTGAAGCCGGATCCTCTTAAAGTAACTTAAATTTTGAGTTTGGATTCAGACCGTCCGATCATAATGTCGATCAATCTGACGCATATTAGAATTCAGGATTATTATTGGTCTGAATTCTAATCCGACGATTCAGATCCAAACTCAAAATATGTGAAGTGGGAAGAGGAGTGGATTTGTTGGGAATTTCTCAGATAACGTATCTGAACGGTCTGGATTAATTCCAACCGGACCAAGAAGAAATATGTGAATTAGTTTTGAAAAGTGGGAGTATATAATATATAGTTCATCTTTTTTAGACGGTGATTAATTTTACTCTTTCTGGCTTTCTTTGAATTGGATTGTCAATTGTATACCTTCAATCACTTTAATCATTGATTATTTTTCAAATGGCGTTTTTATAATCCAAAATTCAGTTGTCCTTAGTCATTTTCATATACTCTTAGGGCCTGTTCGGCTGCTCCCCAATTTTTACTGTTCACGTGGGAAAAAAAAAATTCACTCAGACTGAATTTTTTTTTTCCCACGTGAACAGTAAAAATCAGTTCAAAAAAAAAAAATTCCCATGCCCATTCCCCAGCCCACTGTGCTGCCGAACAGGCCCTTAACGTATGCTCCTGAGTTTGATGAGCGGGACCCAATGAAGGGGAATAAAAAAAAAAAAATCAAGTTGCATTGGTTGATTGGTTCGCTCATAATTTTTTTTTTCCTTTGAGAAAGTGTTCAACCGGAGAAGAAAAGAAAATTTTATTGAAATAGAAGTTCTATTACAGCCGAACAATGAAGAAAATTGTAAAAATAAAAAATGTGAAATTGAGCTTGAATTTTTACATCAAATTTCCAGCTATATTTTATTATTTTATGGGATAGCGGAATAGATAAATTGATATTTTTTAAGAAATAGAATTGTCTCATTTATAAATACTTTTCTACATTTTTACTATATTTATTTCATCTCCAACTAAACATAACTTAAATAGTACAAAATAAAATAAAATAATATTCTAAATTTCACTTGCTTTATTCTTTCACAATTCCACCTATAATTAAACAGATCCTTATTTCCCTTCAAACTCAGAGCACCACCAAGAAAAAAATTAATTTGTAAGGATACATACCCTCTCGGCGACTAAATCAAGAGTTTAGATCCTAGATAAATACATTGAGTAGAACTAGGGTGTTCCTACGTTCACCAAGTCTCTTTGTGAACTCAACTCTAAAACCTATCGAATTGGATTCAAACGACGAATCCAAACCGTTGAAATCCTTCTATCCTATGAGTGATGCGTCTACATGTGAAAATTTTAAAATTTTGAATTAATTTAGTATAAAGTCAAGTGGTCAAAATTAGAAGGTTTATAAATTAATTTTAATGCATTCATTTTATGAACGCCTTTTGACCACTTGACTCTATACAAAATTAATTTTAAAATTTAAAATTTTCGCATGTAGACATATCACTCATAAGATAGAATGATTTCAACAGTTTGAATTAATCGTTTGAAACTAATTTGATAGATTTTAGAGTGGAATGCACATAAGAATTTGATGAACTTAGAAACAAACTGGTTCTACTCTAGATATATTTACTATGAGTGAGGCTATGGTGCTATGCATAGCACCAATGGCTAGTGTACTACGGCTCAATATGGTACTTTTTAAAATCCTAACGGTCGATCCGACCGTTCAATGTGATATCCATATGAATATGTACTTGCAAACTAAATTTTATATTTTTTTGAATTTTTTTACTATTTTTTCAGATAGGTAGAAAAATCAGTGTTTTTTGAAAATTCTGGACCATCAAAATTCTACCTATCTGAAAAAATAGTAAAAAAATTCGAAAAAATATAAAATTTAGTTTGCAAGTACTTATTCATATAGTTATCACATTGAACGGTCGGATCGACCGTTAGAATTTTAAAAAGTACCATATTGAGTCGTAGTACACTAGCCTAGGGCTGCTCATGAGCCGAGTTGAGTCCGAGTTAAGGACAACTTGGATTCAACTCGCAAACTCATGAGCTGAGTTGAGTCCGAGTCGCTAATTCAATTCCGAGTCAAAAACTCCGATTTGGAATCAACTCGCAAACAACTCGAGTCGAAGTGAGTCGACTCGTGACTCATAAAGTAATACATAGTGAGGCGGTCTAATTTAATTCTAACAAAAAAAATATGACATAGTTTACAAAAATAATACACAATTAAAGGCAATACATAATGAGATAATGGCCAACACATAATTAAAAATTACGAAAACACCAAAATAGTACATAATTAAAAATTACCAAACCGATAAAGTCTAACAAAACAGTATAGAGTCTAATATATAAATTAGGGTTTGGTGTGATGAGTCCAACCGAGTTGATTCCGAACCGAGTTAGGCCTAACTTGGAATCGACTCATAAATTAACCGAGTCAGTAAACTCGAGTCAGTTTTGACTCGAGTCAGTAAACTCGAGTCAGTTTTGACTCGAGTCAGTTTTAACTCGAGTTATAGTGAGTTGAATCCGAACTGATTCCGAACTGAGTTTCGAGTCATGAGCTTTTTGTGCACCCCTACACTACCCATCCGTGCTATGCATAGCACCATAGCCTCACTCTATTTACTATTTACTATGCACCACCAATCAATCGGTTCCGGACATGACAAGACATTCATGAATCTGTTCAGGTTCAGCAGCGGTTCCCTTGTAAGTTGTAACAGGTACATGTACTTTGCCAAAAGTATCTAAACAAAATTCCCAAGTCCCCGGGGGATGAAAAGTAATTTCCTCTTTACCAAAGCACAGTAGCATATTAAGATTTTCTTTTTGGAGTGAGGCTGTGGTAATACAAATCCATATCCTATGAGTTAACAAAATATTTTTGTTTGGATCATGACCGTCCGATCGTACGGATTCTGATTGATCGGTTCAGATCCAAACATAAATATTTTGTTACCTTAGGTGATACGAATTCGTGGTAATACGCATATTACAGAGCAATCTGTGTTATGAATTGACATTTTTTATTTTTAAAGTTCAAATTTTGGACAGTTAAATATGATTTTTACATGAAAATGCTTCTAGAGAATAAATTCTATATTTTTTAGATAGATAGAAAATCAATTGTTTTTGAATAGTTCCTAATTTTCAACCAATTTAAAAAAATAGTAAAATAATTCTAAAAAATATAAAATTTGATCGGCAATTACATTTTTATATAAATATCACGTTGAATAGTTCAGACCAATTATTTAGATTTTAAAAACAAAGATACAAGTCCATAGCGTGAACAGTTGTGTAATATGCATATTACCATAGCCTCACTCACAGTTTTTTTATCTTCACTTAATTTACTTAAATTTTGAGTTGAATTGGTATTATTTTATTATTTTTAAGATATGTATTTTTCTATCTCAAGTAACCCGACTCAAATAACTCATGGATCAACTATCCGTGTAATTTGATTATTTATGTGTAGCCTATTTTTTTTTTTTTATCTATGCAACTTCATCTAAATTAATATATTAACTAATATTCATTAGAGCTAAAAATCAAACATAATTAAATGTTCTAGATTAGTCGATCCATTAGCCATCCGAGATGTAGCTTGCTTTTGGCTTTTGCACTTTTCATGTGTCAAGAGGGAACGAGTGTGTGCTGTAGCGGGTTGGTATTTCTTGATCATATGGAAATTTAAATAGCGGTTCGCAGAGAACAACAACAATTTAATTGCGTTAATTTTGAGTACCTCATGAAAAAATTGTTCATTCTCACATCAAATTCAGTAGAATACGATAACTATAGTGTTTCTCTCTTGTTATTGTCTAGATTCTCTTACGGTCATAATTTTGTTTTCCAACAACACTAACAAAAATCTCTGCAGCTATTGAACATTATGATCGTATCCAAAACAAACGATTTACACCACCATTACAAGTATATGTATGGACATAGAATTCTTGAAAATCCTCTAGTACGTGTTCAGCAGGTTGGATTTAGCCTCCTTACTCTCCTTTAAAGCCTTAAGCGAGCCGAACAGGTGAGGATTAGATGAGCTTAAGGCTTTCAGTTTTAGACTCCTTAGAACAGAAAATTAAGCTGGCTTTCCACTCTCCTTAAGAAATTCACTTTCTTAGCGCCTCCTTAGCACCCAAAAGAGAGTTCTTTTCACTTTCTTAGTGCCGAACAACCCTTTCTTAGCACAACTTAAATTCTTAAGCTGTAGGGCTCTAAGCTACTTTGCCGAACACATCCCTAATGTTATAGTTATTGTGACTATTTTCAAAATTGTTGCACGGTTTAAATAATGTCTCTCATTGTTGTTAAGTTTGAATCGTTATATCAATAATAATAATAAGATTTTTTTACAAATAATAGGGTTAAATTTTAAATTGTACGATCAACAGTGAACACCACTAATTCAGAGACGGACAAGTATGCTCTCAGGACTCAGGTATTGGACGGTGGGGCCCACTACTTACGGTTTCAAATTACCTCAACAACGATGTCTATTCGGAACGACGTAGGATATTCGTGCAAAGTTAAAAGAATGATCCGGATCCACTAATTGTAAAATATTTTCTTTTACGGTACCCGGGAGGATACGGATTCTTCGGAGACTCGGATGCACCGATCCGGTACATCAATTGCTGCATATTGACCGCCACACGAGATTAGATTCTTCTTATCCAACTGGAGAATGACAGCGGCGGTGACTCAGCTTCCCTTTCAAGAAAAAGAAGACATTAATCAAGAAAAAAGCGCCAAAAATGTTTTCCTGAAATAATAAAAATGGTTGGTTACGAAGTAACAAGCACCCGATAATACCCTCTTAAAAGAACCAATCAAATCACCGCCATTGGACACGTCAGATTGCTCTTTGTTTTCCTGTGTGGGCAATCTAGACAGAACGAGAGGCCAACAAACGGGTTTGGTTCTTGATTGAAATGACCAGACTGCCATCGCAGCTATGGCTAAGAAGGAGACGGGAAGGTTAAGCTGCACCTTGTAAGTTGTAAATTGTAAGCAGTTGGCAGTTGTGGTTGAATGATTTGGGGGTATATCTGTAATTTACAATTTGAAACCTTAGATTAGATAACTCTTAATTTTTCAACTTTCATGTGAGGCTCCCGTTGGTTCAGTTCATGCACAGTAAATGTTAATGTAATGTCACATCGGATTACATGTATTCTGCTTCTGCAACTGTTAACATTTTAGACGCTAATGTAGTCAAACATTGCGGTTCAAGAATTGTTTGATTTTTGCCACTAAAAACATGGAGCAGTAATTGAAGCCATTAACTTCCTTCATCTCTCCAAACCATTTAGGGTCTGTTTGGCGGATGGGAATGAGCACAGGAACTGAAAAAGTTTGAAGTGATTTTTACTGTTCACGTGAAAAAAAAAAATTCACTCTGAGTGAATTTTTTTTCCGACATAAACAATAAAAGCAGCCGAACAGGCCCTAATTAGAGTATTGAAAATGATATTTTTTTTTTCAAATTATTTAAGAGTAAGCAATGTCCTCAAGCTTACAATTTGTAAAAATAACTGATGTATATATGAATTTGTAAAAATAAACCTTCCACAAACCGTCGCGTAAACCCTATTCACGGAAAGTTGATAATCACGACATGTTTGTCATTTCAGCATGCTTTTAAAGTCCCACTTAAATCTCCATTTCTACCCAAGATGTCTCTTGCGAAAATGCAATTTTCAAATGAATTCTAATAATTATAAAAGTTTATATTGATGCAGTTCTAACGGGATAAATAGTTGGATTAAAAATTTTGAACACAAAAATGTAAAACGAGATAAATATTGATTCAGTTATAATTAAACTAGACCATTATATAATTTTATAATCATACATACTGATAGCATGTACATTTCAGTTACCAATTGGTTGCATTTGTTATTGTGGTGATTTCAAAGCAAGGATGTGAAGCTAAGAGTAGAACTAGGGTGTTCTTAAGCTCATCAAGCTCCTTTGTGAGCTTAATTCAAAAACTTATTGAATTGGTTTCAAACGATGCATTCAAACGTTGAAATCGATCTACTTCACAAGTGATGCGTTTACATGTCAAATTTATAAATTTTCGAACTAATTTAGTATAAAGTTAAGCGGTAAAAAAAAGATTGTTTATGAGTTAATTTTAATGTGTTCATTTTTCATTATTTTTGACCGTTTGACTTATATTAAATTAGTTTAAAATTTATAAATTTGACATGTAAACTCATCACCCGTAAAGTAGATCGGTTTCAACGGTTTGGATGCGTCGCTTGAAGTCAATCCAATTGGGTTTTTGAGTTAAGCTTATAAAGAGACTTGGTGAGCTTAAGAACACCCTAGTTCTAATTAAAAATGTAGTGAGATGTTATTTGTAATTATCTTATTAAAATAAGTCTCATAAGTAAAGTTAATTGTGAGTAGTACAATAAAAATGATTTACTGTGGGCATCTATGTAAAAAAAACTTTTCACAATGAGATAGTCCTGTAATCGTTATACCTCAATGTCATATAAAAGTAGTATGTATAATAAGAGAGGATTCAAATGCCTCTATTTTTCATGTCTCCACCATGCCTTCATTTTAAAAAACTTTAATAACTCAAAATTTAAAACTTAAAAATCAAAATAAAACCATTGGATATGATCTACGTCATTTTATTTATGTACGTGTAAAAAATTATGACATTTCAATTTTATTTTGGTTGTCATCAAGAGCTTGTAAAAAACGTACTAATGTGGATAATTTCTAGACGTTGATTTTTCAACTTATTAATTCACATAAAAAAAATCAAAATGTGATAATTTTTATGAGCACATACATAAAATGATGTAGATCATATCTAATGATTTTATTTTGACTTTTAAGTTTTAAATTTTGAGTTATTAAAGTTTTTAAAAATGGAGGCATGGTGGAGGCACAAAAAATGGAGGCATTTGAACCCTTCTCGTATTATTAATAATGATGTAGAAAATGTATATATCATATTACAAAGTAGTATATATAATAAGGAATTAAGGATATAGAAAATGCAAGGCATTAAATTGCACAAAATGCATGGTGCACTGAATCAAGCGGATACATTGAACAGCAGTGTTGCTGTCCCTTTTATTTATACATAAAGAAGAAGAGAATTTGAAAACATGCCATTTGGGATCTTCATCCATTGGGTTTGGGGGCAAAAATAATTTTCCTATTGCTAATGTTTTTTTATTCAATATTTACAGAAGTTAATAATTAAAGAAAGAAGACGTTGAATTCATTGCTTGTGGTCCGGCCCAGACGAATATTTTGAATCCTTCTTTAGCCTATTAATTTTTTTTAGCTTTATTAAATTTCAGTGAATTAGGATTTACGGAGATTTTGATCTGGTGAGCTTTTCAATCTCTTTGTCTTTACTGTTATTTTTTCCGGTTAAGCCCTTCCAGAATCAAATATAATTATATCTCATGTTCACATAACCTTCGTGCCAATATACATAACTTCAACATAGGGGTGGCAAAAAAGCTCGTAGCTCGTGGCTCGATCGTGACTCGCACCTAACTCGCTCGCTCGTTACTGGACCGAGCTGTTAATGAGCCAGCTCGCCACTAGCTCGGTCCAGAATTAACGAGTTCAAGCTGGGGCCTAGCTTGCTCGTCAGCTCGCGAGCTAGCTCGGCTAGTCATCAATTTGTGAATTTGTATGAATTTGTGTGCATTTTATATTGTCTAGTTCGGTCCAGCCAGACCCAGCCAGCTCGGTTAAAACAAGATCCAGCCAGACCCAGCGAGCCAGCTCGGACTGGCTCGTCACGATTTCAAACTGAGATTTTAGCTCGGATGCCCTAGGTCCAGCTCGCTCGGTAAGAGCTCGGTCCAGAATTAACGAGCTGAGCTAGGACCTAGCTCGGCCCGAGCCAACTCGTTTACGGCCCTACTTCAACACTTAAGAACCAGTTACTTTTATCACATGAGTCCTTCACTATTCTGCTACATTGCTGGATTAAGAATTAATTACTACTACGTCTGCTGTTTTTTTTTTTAATGGCTACACTAATAGTATAATTTGAAAATTGAGGATAATAGAAAGCAGAGGCAAAACCAGACTTTCGAACTATGAGGGTCAAACACATATTAGGAGTCAATCATATAAATTTTTTCTAAGAAAAATGAGGGCTAATTTTACATTACCGTAACATTTTACTCAAAATTATTTAGAAAATCATACTGGATACCAAGTTTAAAAAAAAAAAATAGAGGTGAATTGATCCCCATTCCATTTACTTAGGTCCGGTCTTGAGAGAAAGGATAGTGATAAAAATGGTTTTGATAAATTAGCTTTCTAAATAAAAAAGAGCGAAAATATATTAACATAATCATTAACCTAGGGTTTAAATGCTTCTATTTTTGTGCCTCCACCATACCTCTATTTTGAAAACGTTAATAACACAAAATTTAAATCATAAGTATCAAAATAAAACCATTACATGTGATCTGTATTATTTTCTCTATGTACTCATAAAAAATTATCAAATTCCGGTTTTATTTTTATGTGAATCAATGAGTTGAAAAATCAACGTTTAGAAATTATCCACATTAGTACATTTTTACAAGCTCTTGATGACAACTAAAACAAAGTTGAAATGTCATAATTTTTTACACGTGCATAGATAAAATAATGTAAATCATATTCAACGGTTTTATTTGACACAAAAAATGAAGACATTTGAACCCTCCTCAAATTTTAAATAGTATAAAGATTCATGAATTTATATAAAAATATTCGTTTCTAACTCCTTTTCAAATGAATGGGCCAATTAAATAATCTATTAATATGTACATAATCAATCATGAATTATACACGAAGGCCTTTCTTTCTATATTTCAAAAATATTTTACCAATTATTTTTGAAATATTTCTGAATCATTTGTAATATATTATTTTATTTTTAAAAAATATATAAAACTTTTAAATTTATATGCATTATAAGAACATGAACCATTCACAAATTATATTCGTGTCATACTTGTATTGCAAATTTTAGACCTCGCTAAAATTATTTTAAAAATCATAAATTATTTTAGTGCATTTTTTACCAATCTAGTTAACTACAATAAATTATTTTAGTGCATTTTTTACCACTTAATATTGCACAAAAATTATTTCAAAAATCATAAATTTATGTGGACACATTTCTTGTAAAAGTGAACAAAATCAAAATTTTTAATGCAATATTTGAATTTTCAAATTGTGAAATATAAATGAATAATATTATAACACTAAGTGACATTATAAAATCATTTAAACCAACTAATGAAAATTAAAAAATTGGCATGTAAGACCATAAATAGTATAACTGGTTAACGCGTTTTACTCTGTGCGAAGATCACAAATTCGAAATTTAGAGCTGCAATAAGAGGTGGAGATAGTAAAAAGGAATGAAGGTTATTTGACCTCCATTTATTTTCGAATTTTATGTAGTTATACATGATTTCTATATAATTTAGAGTAAAATGACATGAATACTGTAAAATTGACCCACATTAACATCATGAAAATTTTATATGATTGATCTCATTCATGTCTGACCTCCATAACCGAAAAGTCTGGCTCTGCCCCTGCCCGCAGTTGAAGGTGATTTGAGGGTTAAACTTTTAAACTCAACAAAAAAAAAAATGAAAAACGTAACTGTTCTGCGAATATCCTAAAATGTTGGGTGAATTTGTAATAAGGTCTTTGTTTTATTATACCGCGTGGAATGGACGCGGTCCATATGAGCCTACGCTCCTACTGCAGAATTCGAATATTTTTAAAAAAAAATGTTGCCTTATTTGCAAGCTTCGCTCGCCCGTACATTCTTCGAAGCAACAAACAGTGCATGGATACATACCGGTGTCCTCTCAATTGCTCCAACCTGTTCCATCATAGATTCATAGCTCTCCAGTTACTTTCTTGAAACGCAATCATTTTCCTTGCTTCTGTTCATATTATCATAGAAATATAGAATACTGTACATTTAAAATCTATCATACTTTTTAATGTCATTTTTATATACATTTTATTATCATTAAACTCGACAAGTATGACTAACTAACTACAAGCGACTTGTCAATGTCACGGGTACCACAAGGCAAGTTATCATAATCAATATTAAAAAATAATATAATACAATTTAGCAACATTCTAGAATGAAGATAAACTTTTATGTTATCTGTGGAGAAATTAATGGATGAGGCTTAAAACCCAAAATAGAGATGATGAGGCTTATTAAAACCCAGACTAGCGTTAGCCGGGTTTAATTCGTGAGCGGGCACGAAACCGGGAGTAATCGGTTCATGGGTGGTTCTCAACCGGGAGTAGCCGGTTGTATGGGAGGGGTCAAAAGTATAAAAACCCGGGGTTTAAGCAATGGGTGGTTTTCGTTTTGAGGGGTTTTGCCGAGAGATAGAAGCGAAGGAAAATAAATAAAAAATATATAATTCCATCAGGTAAAATTACGAAAAGAATTCAGTAAATTTTTTTTCTGCGATACGAAAAATTCGCCGAGGGAGTTAGATTGTGGTGATGATCTCCGACAGTAGATCGGTGAATATGATCTTTTTTTTTTTTTCTGCTGTTTTCTCTCTGAATTTCGCTCTATTAAAGATTCTTTATATTTTGGGGAATTGTCTTTGGATCAGTGGCGATCTGATCGAAACCTCTACAGACGTAGAAAGCTGTTTCTTGAGAGCCTTGTTGTTTCTTTTTCAGATTTAAGTTTTTTGGTTTTCTCTTATCTGGATCACATCTTGTTGAAGAATTCCTCGAATCTGTGAAGTTGCTTTGGGATCCGTGTGTTATTATCTAGATTTAGAGTGAATTTTGACTGTTTCTAAAGGATTTTAGCCGATCTTTTTAGGATTAGCTGCAGTTTCTGGCCCCATGTGGAAATTTTCCCCAATTCAGCTTGAATTTCTTGTCTTAGTGTTTTGGATTCAAAGTTTTCCGGAAAGTAGTGTTGCCTATATATCTTTCTCCTAATTCCGCTTGGTTCCTCCTGAATTGTCTAAGCTTTTGGTAGATATTGGTGCCTGATAAGCTTTTTTTTTTTTTTAAACATGGAAAATTGAATAGAATTCTACTCTGGTGTTGTCCTTGGGCGAATTCTCCAAAAAGAAGAAAATAAATTGAAATTCAGCTATTTCAGATTTATTACTGTTGTTTTTTGAACTTTTTTTGGGCAAAGATTTGAGATTTCTCCTTCGCAAGTCGTTAAAACGTATATTTAATTTTTTATTCTCGAAAATTATACACCTTGAACCGTTTTCTCTTCTTTTACTCAGGGATTTTTGTGACAGAATCCTTCGTGGAGTACCCTCTAGTGTACTGAGAAATCCTCCCAGTAAGTTAAAGGTGATTCCTTTTTATGATATTGCTTTCATTTTGTAGTTTTCGTTTATCTTTGTCCAAGGATTTAGATCTCTCTCTGACGGCTTCAATTTAATTGTCCTAATTTTCCACCTTCATAAATAGAAAGAACTAAAACTTTTTGATCTGAGGTTTTATCTCATTTTTCAGTTTGTAGTTGCGATCTTTTGTAATTTAGGAAAGTCAATGTATGTACAGAATTTAATTTTTGAAAATTTTGATGAATATTCTATTAATAGTAATGATACACTCAAAATTTCGCATAAGCGTAATTGTTTTAACACACATTAAGTGTTTGCAGGTTTGGTATTAATAGAAACCGGAATGGATTCAGGCAAGACCTGAGTTTTTCAACAATAAGCGCCATTTGAACACATCAAGGTACCATGGTATTAAAAAAGAGATTGAGCTATGGATCCCGCGGTTACTATCTCCCTCCCATTCCCGACATACCAAAACCTACAAAGGTACATTTCTCCTTATTATACTTTTCCTTAATATTTTTCTTATTGCAGTTACCATATGTTCCTGAACTTCTAATAGCTATTAACTTAAATGTTGCAGAGGAAAAGAACTGCCAGAAAGAAGGTCGTGCAAAATCCATTAGCTGCATTTGATATGTTAGCAACAGTTGCTGGAAGTTTGTTAAAGAATTTGGATACTGATGTTGTACCCGTTAACCTTGATGGAGCTCTGAATTATAATTCTACTTTGAAAAAAGAGCCGTTGGACGAACCATTGGATCAATTAAAGACTCCTAAAATGGAATCTCTGGATCAGAACAGCACCAATCAAAGCTCAGCAGGAGCATCTGCAAACCCTAAAACCCTAATTGAGGAAAGACTAGATCTCTGTACTAACGGTTATGAAGTGCAGTTTGCAACTAAGCAGGGAGAGACTAACATTGATTTGGTTAGGTCTATTAGCTCTGAGAGTAGCTCTGAGTTCTCATTGTACAGTGGAGGATTTGGAGTTGCTCATGACCTTAACCCTAGTTTGCTCAAAACAGCACTTACTGTAAATAGAGATTATGACGAAAATTCTTCTTGGTGCACGGACCTAGGTGCCGTAGCAAAGAAGTCTTTGAAGAGAATGAAGAAATCGTGTGTAGATAAGTTCAAGAAGGTCATTTCTCGTAATAAGAAATACGGTGAGATTTTCTAAATTTGGTCTTTATTAATGGCAGCAGCACTTGTAAAGTTTCACAATTAAGATTGGTCTCATAGGAATCAATCGGTCAAGTACCAGAACACAATCAAAAAGAAAAATAAGAACAACATCTTACCACGCAAAAGAAAAAAGAAAAGGACAACTGACTGGTCAGTGCGGGCACAAATACTAAAAATGACATTTACTAGGGTTTTGACTTTCGTAAATTTTGTCAGATGCCAAGGTGAAGACCATAAAAGACAGCAAAAGGAAGTGCTATGCACGGAAAATGTCGCAAAAGAATAGGTTCAAGAGAAGAAAGCTCTTTCACCATTCTTCGGTTTCCTCTACCAACAGTCAAGGTATGCCTGAGCAAATGGTCATAGGTTGCAATAATGTATTACAACTTGATACAAAATAATGAAGCCGACAAATGCTGAGAACTTCTCTAATTTCTGGCAGTGAGGCTAAGCATCAAGACCTTCAAGGTGCCTGAGCTTTCAATTGAGATTGCTGAATCTGCCTCTGTTGGTACGCTAAAGGTAAATGTCTCCAAGGCTTACTGACCTGTCAGTCTGGTCGATCGTACCAGTCTCACTTATGTATCTGTACTTATTAGGGGGTTTGGTATTTATGGTAGTTCGCTCTTAACTTCCCTTATCACTTCCTGGCCTGTATCAGCATAAACCTAAGGTACCATACAAGTTTGTGAGATTACTATCCTTGTGACTGATGTGGTACCTGTACCTGCCATTTCTACATATACAGGTAGAAAATTATGATCAAGTAATGTTAATTTTTTTTTTTTTTCATTTGTTCTTTTTGTTTTAATTTACTTATCTACTCCTATATATATTCAGAGAAGAGTGATGGAGGCACTGACAACTGTTCTGGAAGGAGAATTTACTGTACGCGTGATGCTTGAAGGGAAGAATGTTCGAGAAAACAGTTGCACACTAAGAGAAGCTGGGATTTTTTGTGATAGCCCTCTGTTAGAAACTGTGGGGTTCACTCTGGAGCCTGAACCAGTGTACTCTCCCCCCATGGCACCATACATCAGTTCAGATAGTATTGATAACAGAGATGTCATGGATCCCCCCGCAAGGTACTGTTGCAATGCACTACCTTTTTCATGAGTTGATATGATGAAAAAAAAGAAAATTTAGAGGTCTTACTGGTACCGGGACGCAATGGGTGGGCTGGTGGGGGTTAAATCATGGTTTGGGCGTGGTACTGGCAATTTAATCTATTTCTCGTTGCACAGTGTTATGCCTGCTAACCAATCTGAAGACAATAGTCCAACACCTGGTAGCAGCCTTGAACTAGTACCGGTACCAGTACCGACCACTCCAGTGAAGAGTCATGTGACTGACCCAGATCCAGAACTCTCCCCCAACGAAGTGTCATCAGCTGAACTGGCAGTGCCACAGATCTCACAGGCTGCACTACCGGTACCAGCTGTCAAAATAGAGCCGCTTGCTATTATACCTGTCGTGCGGAAGCCGAGGCAGATAGAGACCCTGGGGCAGCGGCGCATGAGGCGCCCGTTCTCGGTTTCTGAGGTTGAGGCTCTTGTAGCTGCTGTTGAAAAGCTTGGTACTGGAAGGTATCAAATCACCACCATCATCATCTCTACTGCTAGTATTACGTTTGTTAATAATCTTTAAATTTAAAACGTTGAAAATGTCTAATGCTTGATTTTTTGTTTTAGATGGCGAGATGTAAAGATACGTGCATTTGATACTGCAAAGCACCGCACTTATGTTGACCTCAAGGTATGTTGTGTTTCTTGCTTGGCATGTTTAATAGGGGAATTAAAAGAAGTGGAAAATAATGAAATTTAGTTAAATTTGATTCATCTTTTCCTGAGCTTTGTTTTTAGTAAGTGGGTTCCTGTTGTTACTGGTGCAGTGGTATTATTGTAGTAATGTGAGAACTTTTATGTCTACTATTAAATTTTTTTAGAAAATTCAGAATGTTTAGTGTTGGTACTTTCTCAATCTTCTATTCATGATTCGTAGGAGACATCTTTTGCAAGGGTACAAGTGATGGTTGTAGGTTTTGTTTAGGCACATCTGTGATTTTACCTCCATAGTACAGGAATCATTACAAGCACATGTTCCATTTTATTTGGTATTTTGGACACCTACCCTTTTTTCTCTCCTAAAATTTTGCTTGGTTTAGAAATAATCTCAAATGTAGGTTTGTTGGGTATTAGGTACATGTCTGGTTGGTACAAGAACTTGGACCACATGAAATTGGTGCAGTACCAAACCAATGTTAGGTGAAACTATTGTTTGCCATCCATTTTTCATGTCTTAAAACTAGATGTTTGACTTGTTTATATTATTGTAATAAATTTTATTGGTTGTTATGAAAAAAATTTAATGAAAAAATTAATAGGACAAATGGAAGACGCTGGTGCACACAGCGAGTATAGCGCCTCAGCAAAGACGCGGTGAACCCGTTCCACAGGAGCTCCTGGATCGGGTTCTGGCAGCCCAGTCTTATTGGTCTCACCAGCACTCTAAGCTAGCAAAGTCACCTTTTGATGAACCATGTCTAGCCGATTATGACTCTTCTCCTTCGCCTATGAAGATAACATCCCTATAATCCAAACAGTTGTATAAAATAATTGGAGGAGATTGGAGACGGCAACTTGTGTATTATTTTCTAACTCGAAAGATTTTTTTTATTTTTTTTATTTTTCTTTCTCTTAAGCAGGAAGCCCTTTTCCTTGTGTATTAATTTGGAAAGGGCTTCTTTGCAATTTGTACATGGTTAGTGGTGCAATTGGGAAAATTTGAATAAGGATGTAGTTCTAACAAAATTGAAATCGTCGACATGAAAATTGTTGCTTGCTTCTTTTGATCAATGCAAACAGGATTGATTTAAATTCATAATATTGTTTGAGTTGATCTCATATTTCATTTTCCTTGTGTTTGTTCCTTGAAAGTTATAATGTACTATAAAATATTTTGGCTATCTATTGGCGTTAAGCATTTAAATTTATAATTCTAGAAACTTATTTTCAACTTGGCGAGGACTATTAACAAATAGGGATGCCACGTGTCCTTGTCATCGTTAGCAGTTGTGCTGGAACAAAGTCAATTTGTGTTATCCTGATCTGTGTTAAACAATTAATAATTTCAATTAAATGATAGCCCCTAAAAGTAGGTTAGTTGTATAAAAGAAAATAGCAGGTCAGGTCGTCTTAAACTACAACTATCAATATATTATTTATTTCAATTTGTACCTACATTAGATTAGATTTAGCTCATGCCTTTATGTTGAAAAGTACATTTTAATTCTTACACAGATTTCTTAATTGCAGAAAAAAGGAAATAGAAAAAAGGTCGTCTACACGCTGTTCTGGAAAGAAAAAAAATCAAATCAAATCAAATCAATACTATTTTGAGGTCTATTTTGTTAATGTGCGCGCAAGTGAGATGCTAGAGATGAAGTCACAAAGGGACATTCTTGTGATGAAATAAGAAGCAAGAGAAACAGTATGGGTTTTGGAAAGAAGAGATAATCTTAAAAAGAAAAATAAAGAAATAAGAGATAAGAATACTTATCCTTTTTTTTCCGATCCAACCAGCCAACCACTCATTAATCCCTCCAACACCGCCCCCACAAATGGTCCCATGCCAAAGGGGTTAAATTTGGTTTTACCTCCTAAAAGGATATATATAAATATACCTGAGGTTAAATTGAAAGGTTGTTCGGTGCAACAATTATATTGAAATGCATCAAATTGAGGTCAATGCAGCTAGTGTAAGAATTCATTAAATGAACTTGGTTAAATAATGGATTTACAGCCTAGCTTAGCTTGTCAACCATGCATTTCATTGAGGAGACACTGAGATGCCATTTTGGAGAAACACACCATGTTTATTGTATTTGCACAAAAATGGAGAGCCAATGTTATGTTATTTTGAAGAAATACCATGTGTTTTGAAGCATGTTGTACGTCCCAAAAGAAGCTCAAGTACCACAAAAACAATGTCATGGGCTCATGGCCAATCCTGTGACAGATGGATAAACCAAGTAAATTACACAATGGTCCCTGGAGGATAACGGATGACCTTTTTTTTTTTTGGACCTCCCATTGGTCAACTGTGATCCCTACCGAAATTACTTTATTAATATCTAAAATCTAAATATTTAGTAAAAGTAGTATGTTTGTACATTAATATATATTGAAAAGTATGATGTTTAAAGGGTTAGAGAGAAAAATCCTAAACTTGAGGAATCAAAAGGGGAAATGTTATGCTTTAAGGATTATGTTTGTACTTTATCCGAAAGAACCTTGAGAACAGAGATAATTATTGGGTTCAGAGGAAAGAATTAAAGTACTTAAAAACAAGTACAACAAATTCATGTCTCATCTCAAGAAGGCAGTCACGTTGTATCATGTTGCATAGCATCTCCAAACTGTAAGAGGAGATTCCAGCAGCCTGACTAATCTTTAAATTTTCTTTTATTATATTAGCATATGATAATAGTTTTGGGGGGCATGTTACCATGTCCGAGATCAAGGTTGGTCTTGCGCTTTTTTAGTTTTATTTTATGTTTGAACCAACATGTTATACTAAAAGCAGAATAGAAAAGAAAAACAGAGAGAGAGAGAGAGAGAGAGAGAGCTTAGAGACAGCGCAAGATCCGGAGGCGTGGCAAGATATTCTTCCATTTTTTTTTTTTTTATATAAAACATATTATATAATCTTCTCAGTTAGCTGGTATCATTGTGTCACAAGCAAAGGCGTTAGATTTGACACGTGATTGCTTATCTTCTCTGGGTTTTTTTTTTCTTTTGGGCTTTGCAAATTTAATACTCCACAAATTTCATTCATGGTTCATCTGAAGTAGATTTCATAAAAGATAAATAAACAGATGAACTAAATTATTAAATAATGAGCCAGTGTTTGATTTATTGACAAAAGGCAATATGCTCAGATTTGATATTCAAATGAAATATTCCTATATTAAATAGTTGGGTGGCTTGATCCTAACTTTTATTAAAAAAAAACTAAATAATTAAATAAATAAAATATCAATTAGCTTTGAAAGACGCATGACATTCATGTAGTGAGATTAATAACATAGGACTACAATAAATAAAGGCTTAAACATAAACCTCACATCATTTTGTTAGTTAGAAAAATTCCAGTACTATCACTGCTGCAAGCAGCGTACAAGCTATACAGCCACTGGAAAAGCAGCATTTCACAAGACAAGAAAGCATGAGAAAAGCACATTAAAGAAGTTAAAAGATAACAATAACAAACTAAATCAGGCAAAAGCTAGCATTAACTCTAAATGGAAGACACCCTTATGCAGGACCGTTACAGAAAGAGGGAGGAAGCCCTCATTTTTTGGGCAAGCACAGCAAGATCGGCCTTGTTAATTCTGAAAATAGAAGGTACAGGAAACTGCTCATTCCATTATAAAAGAATAAATTATTTATTTATTTTTTATTCTGAAGCCCCATTCTGGTTTGAATGCACTCTTGCACTCGAATTATATAATGAGTTGACGTGACCTGAAAACTGGGATTAGGCTAAAACCATTATGTGATTGCATAACAGCGCGAAACTGCTATTTACTGTACCAATACTATATGACCAGGGCTGGTACAAACTGCAGTGTTGAGTGCTTGGTCACTAGCTTTAAAGAATTCTTTTCTGGAAAGGAAAAGAGAGAAGAAAAATAAAAATTAAGAGTGACATTACTTGCAGACGAGCAGATCGGCGTATGCTAGAAGTAGGAGTTTTAAGGCCCTTCTTGCTTTTAGCACCTGTCTTGGCCACTGAAGGTGTAGCCGGAGATACTGGAGTAGATTCCGTGATTAAAGAAGAAGTGTTCCCACTCACAGATGTTTGAGTTATAGAGACAGCTTTAACTGCTATAGCAAATAAATATTGCTCAACAAATTGCATTATTTGGATTATGAGACATGAGTAGTCTAGACTGGCAATGTTCTTGGCTGATTGGTTTCAGTACATCACAATCAGGACAATATTGACATGCCTTAGTCGATAAACAGACGAATTTCATTTGCTTTTCTTGGTGGCTGTGGCATGTGTCTGTGCGCGCACACTGGCCTTGATCTGCTGTTATTTGGGTTTATGGATTTATGTTTGTGTAACAAAGGCTCATGAGAACAGTTAAACTAGAAACTTCAATTATTCTCTCTCAGAAACACATTGAGTACCACTATATCAGTCAGGTTACAATCAGTAGGTATGGGCCTGGTATGACTAGTACATACTTTTGTCTCATTATCTGATCAACTAGCCTGAAGATATATTAAACATAGTGTTACGTACCACTAAAATTAGAAGAGGCAAACTTTCCTCTCATGACTCTTACAAAATGAAAGAAATCATTTGTTTCATTGACCTCCTTGAGCAAATCATCAATTCCTTCCACAAGAGGATCGCATTGCAATACTAGAAATAAAATGTGCTTTCAGTACCGGCTAAGTCTTTAATTAGTAATTGAATTAAATAAATAGGCCCAGAAAAGAGAGCTTGACTTACAGTTGTACTTATCATTATCAAGTCGTACAGTGAAGGAGTACTCCTTTTCTGGATTCGTTGAGTCGATTTTGTTGAATATAAATTTCACACCTTTCAAAAAATAAAGAAGATTTTTAGTTTTCTTCCTCTTCTTTTCAATTATGCCCTTGAATAACTCTGAAGTACATTTTTACCCTTTTAATGTATTCAGTGAATTTTTTTCTTATAATACAATCAAACAATCCAGATGGTGGGGTAAATATTGACGTATGAAAACTACAAATAATGATTTTGTGGGGTAAATATTCAAAAATGGATGGAGATCTTACCTTCTCCTACTAGTACTCGCAAACCAAGAGCTTTTTGGTACCATGCAATTGCTGAGTCCAAATTTTCTTTTTCTGATTGACCTTGATGAAGTTTTTCTTCACAAGCTTCCAAGGCTACCAGTTAAATTAAATAAAGGGACAATTAGTTGGGTTATAGTAGATGCAATTGTTTGATGAGAAACTTGAGAAAACACAATTTTATGAACTTACAGTGTAAGCATTTTGAAATTACTGTGGTACATTCATCCACCTTATTTCTTTGGTCAGAGATAACCTTCTTGATTTGTTCACATCTAGCTCTTTTAGTTGCAAGATCATTAGTCATTGCAGTGTACCTTGCACTATTTCTTGTTTTAACTGCCAGCAAATGTAAAAAGTGACTACATAAGTAATGATGGATTTTCTGATACCATTATACTGGAACCATTGCCATTACAGCTGGTCACCCAGTCAAAAGCACAAAGTTTATCTTTCCTAGTCGAAGACCACAAATTACTTGGCTTAATGTTGGTTCAACTTGGAGGAGATACGGCTCATAAAACCATCACTGTTTAATAGAAAATCCACTTCCGCTACTTATTTATAGCTGCCATACAATTTGCAGATTAGTTTAAAAACTTTGGGTGTTAACTACAAATGCACAAACATATTTGTGCAATATGTAACAAATCCTTTCTCCATGGCATATACAGATTTTTACTCCGCCAAACAGTGACACTGGAAAACACTTGTTGATAATTATCGTTGTAACATATAGGGCTAACACAAATTATGGAAAAGGTGAACATGTGTCACGTGCAAACCACTCAAAAAGTGAACTTAATTTCCTAATAAAGGCTTATCAAATTTGTTCATATTTATAATAGTTACCAGATAGAGCTTCTACCAAATTTGCTTGTCCTTCTCTGTGTTTGTCTTTCAATTTGTCCAATTTCTCTGAAAAAAGAATCAAGAACATGAATGATGAAGTATAAATCTTTAACAATGGAAATGAACAGAACATATCTGAATAATTGGTGCGCCACATACCAAAGACGTAAAAGCAGCACCCTTTGTTCTGTAGATGTTCCCTTATTTTTCCCTTCTATTATTATTATTTATTGTTGCTGGTTGCTGTTCTGTTATTATTTATTTATTTATTTGTGTGTGTGTGTGTTGTGGGGCCCTTAGCTAAAGGAATTATGCATAAAAGGGGATAAAATTTTAGGGTAATCTGTAGGCTAGCACCAGTATAGAGCAACATACTGAACTAGCTTTGGGGTAACATTCAGTATTAATTTCAGTTGCTTTATTAACTAGTATGGTGCGAACATGTGGTGAAATGAGATTTTCTTATGAAATTTTATCAAAAGCAAGTAAAAACTCCCCTAATATACCCATAAATTAAGCACTTTGACATACAAGCTCGCTAGTTACACAGTCATTAGCCACCTTTCCCTCACAAATACGTCTAGGCATTTGCCAGTTTTCCATGAGATCAAGCAAATTTTTAATTCTGAAAAAATTTATTAACTAACTACACTAGATAAAATGCTTAGTAGCTGTAAGCTCCTCTAGACAAATCAACTGAACTTAGTTAAAACCAGACAGATAGACAGAAAGAGAGAAAGGGAGAAAGGGAGGGAGGGAGGGAGAGAGGAAACCAAGATAGGCGAGTAAATCGTCGGAGACGGCGCGTGATGAGTGCAGGCAGCGGCTGAAAGAGGCGGAGGCGCCGGTCTTACGCTCACGGAGGTTGGAGATCCGCCGTTCAAAGGAGGGGCGGAGCGCGGCCATGGTTTTCGAGATCGGGTTCTCGCTATTAGTGATCCCTTGCATGCCTTTCTTCTTCTTCTTTCTTTTTTCTTTTTGTATATTGCGCTCCTTTCCCAGTTCCCACTTCAAACTGTGAAGTTCAAATTTGGGGAAAACGGGGAGTGCCGACTGCGAAAGAAGAAGTGCGGGTCGGATCCGAGTTCTAAATGGGTTTGCTACTCTAATGTCCTATCAATTTAACAGCAACTATAAATGAGAAATACGTAGTAGGTACTACCCGACATTTTTAAATATACCCTAAGTTAATTACAGATTAATAAAAATGTCCACACCCATCCGGAAATTTTAAAAATACCCAAACCGGCCATTTAATGGCCGGTCCCCCCCTCCCTTTTTTTTAAGTCACGAGAGCCTACAAATTACACTAGAATGGACTACAAGTTAGAAAAAATATAATTAGTTCTACTTCTTAGAACGAGCCTTGAAAGTACATGGAACAAAGTCATCATCAGATTCTGCCGGATCTGGACCAGTCACATCAGATGGAGTGGCAACTTTACCAGCATAAGTACACGGAACGAACTCATTGTCCGATGCTGGAGGCTCTGGATCAACCTTCTTCTTTTTTGAAAAATAGCCGTAGGGGTTTTCCACAAAATTATCGTCCGAAATTGGCGATGAGGTAATATGTCCCTTACTCCCCGGTTTGCAATATTTATATTTCTTTTCTCCCTATTTGTACCTCGATCAATAGTTGACTTTATCTCAGTTTTTACCTTGATCTCTTTCTCTTTACCTCGATCACTTGACCCTCCTCTCGCTAGGCCACGATTGGACGACCCACCTCGCTGTCTATTGTTCATACCTTTGGCCCCTTCAAATATCGCATTTTTCGCCAATAAAATCACCTTCTCTTTCTCTGTCCCTTTCTCCCTTCTAATTATACCGATTTGAGGTAACTGTGAGGGGGAGAGAGAGAAAGATAGGTATTTATAGGGTCTAAATCAGGGGATCGGCCATTTAATGACCGGTTTCCCTTTTAAATAGGGACGTCCATTAAATGGCCGGTTTGGATATATTTAATAAAAAAAATGTAAATACTGCGTTCCAACTTTATTTTACTTTAGTCCAATAAAAATAAAAGGATACAGGAAAACACTAAAAAAATATACTTTATAAGTATGGTTTGCAAGAGGTCTCATAAAAAATCAGAATGTCTAGGGACTAGGGCTAAATCTATGGTCTTTTTTTTACTTTAATATTTTGCGTAAGTATTTTCGGTTTAGTTTTTATGTTTTAGTATAATTTAGCATACTTAGTGTTTTCTGTTTGTGTTATCCCTTACTATATTTTAGCGTACTTAGTATTTTGCGTAAGTATTTCGGTTTAGTATATTTTAGTGTACTTATTATTTTGCGTAAGTTAGAACAACGAAACATAGAACAATAAAATAATAAAACACGAAACATAGAACAATAAAATAATAAAACACCAAACATATAACAATAAAATAGTAAAACACCAAACATAAAACAGTAAAACAACAAAACCATAAAAAAATAAAAAAATCAGCGCCGCCACGGAGAAGGGGACCATCGCTCAGCTGGAACTCCGGCGTTCGCTCGCTGCGGCCAAACTCTATCTCTCGGTGTCTCCACACGAGCGTCGGCCTCTCTATACATCCTATCGGCAGTATCCCAGGCAGACTCACGCATAGAGACCAGCGGGGGTGTACCGAAGATAGATGCAGCGAGATCAGTCCCAAAGTCAGGCTGATGTTGAGCCCCGCTACCACTGGTCTCTCCATCGTGGGCCATCGGCGGCATCCCATAGTCAGTCTGATACTGAGCCCCGCTACCAATGGCCTCTCCATCGTGGGCCATCGCGGACATCCCACAGTCAAAAATCCCAAAATCGTCAAGACTCGCACTAAGCTCTGGATCAGTCTCCGGCATACGTGGATCAGTCTCCGACATCTCGGATGGACCCTGCAATCACTCACATAATTTACTGGATTAGAACTGAACGAAGAAATTTGCACTAATCCAGACAGCTAATTAAATAAAACATACCGGAGGCTGAAACGGACGACCATAGGAGTCGAAGAATGCGTGCCATCCCCTTGTGGACAATACCCAGCGATGGTAGTCCCACTCTGGAACCGTCTCGGGGGGAGATGGCATATCTCGAAGCAGAACCGGGCTCTCATCGGACTCGGACGCATCTATCTCACGCCAATTGATGTTCTCTCTGGCGTCCCGCAGCATGCGATGAGCTGCCCACTATGCCCAGAATCCTCAATGAAAATGGCACCCTTCTCGATGTAGCTGAACCCAAGAAGCCTCCAGTTCTTCTTTCCTAACATTTTTATCCCATGCGCGACGCCTTTGATCGATGCCAACAGCTGAAAAAGTAATTTGTTAGATCAAACATTGATGAAGTAATCAATTAAGGAAAAAAACATATAGTTCTACATGCATTACCTGGCGAGCCCATTTCCTACCGTTCGGCGTGTAACCGTCGTCATCTTGGAGCCTGTCGCGTAAGTGGGCACTGTAATCTCCTCCAGATATACACTCGCCATGCATATCCGCAAGTACCAAGCCTCGTACCTCATTAGAGGATACCCGGTGTCTGCAATAGCTCATCCGGGAGTACATAGAACTGGTGGTGCTGCGGCTGCACCAAGATACTGCAATAGAACTCGTGGTGCTGGCTCCAGTCGCGCTCCGTACGCGAGAAGTGGGTCAACCTGTAATAAACACGTTAGATGCAATAAAAATAAATCAAGTAAACAAAAAATAGTAGAAAAGAGATACGACTTACTTGTGCAGGTCTACGATGGTGGACCTCGGCAAAGATGGCTCTGCGGGAATGAACGGCAGATGTCCAAGCTGGGGGAGTAAGCGATCCGGATAGTGGTGCTCCACTACCCAGAAATGTACGAGTGGCCCTATGTAGTACCACATATCCTGAAACTGGAAACATCTCGCTGGTAGCTTCCCCTCATTATACAGCTTGGCGTACGGTGTCCACTCAACCTGCTCTGCCGTCAAATTTTGCAGTTGTGACCGGACTGGCCTGATACCTAATGTATAACCGTGGCCCTGATCCCGGTAGTGGTGAGTACCGTGCCACTTCTTGGCGTATGCTGGACAATGGACATCATCAGGCTCTCCCCAATCCGGTGCAGCATTCGGGATGGGCCTGCCCACCGGTAGCCGTGACCACGACCAGTGCTGAAGCAACAGTACTGGCCCATACATCTGTTTCATATCTGGTTGCAATTTTAATAATTTTATAGTTCAAGTGTCACTTCTTGATTGATTAGGTAAAAAAGTAAGAAAATAGTTAGAGACTTACCATACAACCACGGCAGGTGGGAGTACAGATGGGCTGGGACAGCCGCACCCCAGTTGTACGGCGATGCTTGCTCCAGGTCTGCCAGTAGCGGGAGATACATCATCAGCATGCAGTCACCGGAAGAATCAGCAAACATGACGGAACCAAATAGGTCCATCACGTAGCCCCGTGTATATCTGCAGTAAGAAACATGTAATATAAGATCAACAACAGACGAGAATTCAATAAAAAAAATTACGAACAATTTGTAGTTTTTACCTCTGAATCTCCTCATCAGTAGAGTCTTCTGTCAGACCTGCACTGAAGTGCTCCCGCAACCTCTTCATCCTTAAGTGGAATTTCGATGTTCCACTCTTCTCAATGAGGAAGTGAGGATCAGCCCCCAAAAGCACCTTAATCTGAGCAGCAAACGTCGTGCTGTCAGATACGCCACTGACGGGGGTGCCACTGATAGCCAACCCCCAAAGACAACTCACGTCCTAGAGAGTCACTGTCATCTCTCCGAACGGTATGTGGAACGTGTGCGTCTCGGGACGCCATCTCTCAACCAACCCTGCAATGAGAGACGCGTTGATGATGCCACTCCCAGTCCGCAAGATGTCCACCATCTGGTAGAGGCCTAGATTGACGAGGTACCAGTCCATCGACCGGTAGTACTGCAAGTGAACGCACCGCAGCTTCACATCTAAAATAAATTTGTCCTACATTGACAAATTTAATCCACATGGTGTTAACACATCAACATTTAAACTCAAGGAAATTTGAAAAAGAGAAAAAAAACATACCTCACGAGAAGCCAGTGAGACCCGGTGATCGCGGTGGGGCACCCACAGAAGAGGACTGAAATGATCTGTGCTGCTAGTCGCGATTGACTCGTCAACTATAGGTGATAGTGGACGAAGCCTAGGCTGTCCTCTAACCATCCTAATTTCAGTAATAAAATTATGTTAACCGACGCTATGTAAACCGTAATTCCTAATTGCAGTAAGGAATGCAAAAAAGGCTAAATAGGTTTAATTACGCAAAAAAGGCTAAAGTAGGCTTAATTATGCAAAAAACGGCTAAAATAGGATTAATTACGCTAAAAAACGGTTAAAATAGGCTTAATTACGCTAAAAACGGCTAAAATAGGCTTAATTACGCTAAAAATGTCTAAAATAGACTTAATAACGGTAAAAACAACTAAAATAGGCTTAATGACGGTAAAAAACGGATATAATAGGCTTAATGACGGTAAAAACGGATCAAATAGGCTTCATGACGGTAAAATATGCCAAAATGTGCTTGATTATGGTAAAATAGGCTTAATTACGCAAAACTATACTTAATTACGCTAAAATATACTAAATATGCCAAAATAGGCTTAATTATCCTAATTATGCTAAATTGCCAGAAATTAGGCTTAATTGTCCTAATTATGGTAAAACATTCTAAATTCCACAGAAATATGGTCACCAATGCTAATTATACTTAATTACAATAAATTGACCTAAATCATAAACCATATACCCTAAATTTGGCTAATTACTCTAATTACTCTCTAATTACAACTAATTATTCAAATCTTGGTAATTACTAACAAATCCTAACATTTTACAACTATTTTGCTCTAAAAAATAATTTCTAATAAAGTAGAGGGACTTACTTGCAAATCTGAGAAGAAAATGAGAAATCTGAGAGAAATGGCTCAACCGAGGAGAGATAGTGTAAAATTTGAGAGAATGAATTGTGAGAAAATGGGATGGGTGTGGCTGCCAATATATAAAACCGAATTAATCTCAGGACCAGCCATTAAATGGTCGGTTGGGAATTTTAATCGGGACCGGCCATTAAATGGCCGGTTTGAGCATTTTTAAAATTTCCGGATGGGTGTGGGCATTTTTATTAATCTGTAATTAACTTAGGGTATTTTTAAAAATGTCGGGGTACTAGGTAGGGTAATAAATTGCTTTTAAAATTATTAGATAGATAATTTGTTGGAAAATATTAAGTTTAAATATATAAAAAATATTCTCTCGAAAAAATAATAAAGAATGGTTATAAGCGATGGAGATCAGGTAATATGCTCATTACGAATCGTTATTATGGATTTATATTTTTATTTTTAAAAAAAAATTAAATAATCAATCTAAACATAATCTCTACATGAAAATGTACTTAGAGTCTAAATTTTACATTTTTTTATTTTTCTTTCTATTTTTTTAAATAGGAAGAAAACAGTAATTTTCTACATATTTAAAAAAATAGTAATTAAATTCTAGAAAAATGTAAAATTCAATCCCATGTATATTTTCATACAAAGATCATCTTTAAAGAAGATTCAGAGTGAATACTTAGCACTTTGCTTGAAAAGGGGTGAACTTGCGTAAAACAAGAAATAAAATTAGAATTCGCGTTGCGTATCTGATTGGAAGCAGAGGCAACGAATTAACGAAGGAAATTCGCGCAACTTTTCTCCCTCGAAATTTTGTCGGAATATCCCCCAAAACGAAGGAATTTGGTGAGAATCATAAAAAACTGTGTGAGGAGACGAGAAGACCTTTTCTTCTTCACGTTTGCTCCGAACAATAATTTGACCGCGAGTCGCTTTCTCTTTTGCTCCAACGAGATGAGTTACTACTTCTCCTTCGTTTTTCTTCCTATCCACTGTCAAAAAGTTTCCTTTTGTTTTCTTTCTCTTACAACCTAAAATCCTACAAGCTAGATTTTGATGGCATTATTTGTACATTGAAAGAAGTTTGAGTATAATTATATGATTTATGAGAATTAATTCGTTCTGGAAAAATAGTCTAGCTGATGGTAAATTTTCAATTTAAAATCATGTCCATTATTTTCTTTTCGTTTCTTTCTATTGAATTTTTATTTATTTTGTTTCCGATCACAACCTAAACTTTAAAAATAGAAATATAAAACTATAGCACATGTTGATCTCTAATATGGATATTACTAACCTCTTTCTATATTAAATCATCTCATCATTATAATTGAAATATGTTGATTAATTAAAAAATTAAATTTATTTGCTATATTTAATTTATACACAAATTATATATTCGCTTCGAATTACCCAAATTATTTTCATATTCTCGCAATTTGCACGATAAGAGGTGAAAACGGTATGGATAATATTTGATCCGTATTAAAAAAATTAGATGTGGATATCCAATATTCGAATATCTGTGTGGATATGGATACGGATATGGTTTTATGTTTCAATTATCCGTATCCGAATAGTAGATATATATCATATATTTTAATATATATTATGAAAAAATATTGTTATTCACCATTAAAATTAAATAAATATTCGATTCAATCCGTATCCGTATCTATATCCGACTGATATCCGATCTGAATCCGTATCCGGAAAATTAAAAAAAAATATGAATATAGTTTTTACTACTATCCGCTCCGTATTCGCTCCGTTTACACCTATGTTACATGGATACGGGTACGGGTATCGTATCGGATACGATACGGATACCGCGATACGGCAATTTTCAAAAATCCCGGATACGATACGCCAATTATATATATATATTATTTTTTATTATTTTTATATTGTATTTAGGTAATCATAAAAATTTTAATTAAAGGCTTAAATCTAAGTATATATTAAATATTATAGTTATTGGATTAATACACGAATGAAACTGTGGTGGAGTGGTAAAGGTTTTGGCCAATATGGGCCTCTCCCCGAGTTCGAATCCCAGCAGCAGCAAAAAGTTCACTTATTTCAGCAGCGGTGTTTGCGCGGCTCATGAGTGCGGCGCAGTTCACTCACGCGTGTCCCGTCGTATCCAGCCGTATCCTGGAGTGTCAACGGAGTATCGGCGACCGTATCGGCCGAGTAAGGATACGCCACGTAGGCGGATACGCCAGCTAGCGTATCGGATACGTATCGGTGCCGTATCGGGCGATTATCGGTATCGGATACGTGTCCGATACGGGTACGGAGCCTAAATTGGAGTATCCGAGTAACATAGGTTTACACCCCTACAGCACGATCCATCTTAGGACTGGATTGTGACTGCTACGGATTTTTGGGCCGGACCCTACTTCTGAAAACCTAGCTTTTCTCTTTTCAGAAAAGCAAAAACAAAGAATTAATACTTTTGGTGATTGGTAATTTGATTTTTCTTTTTCTTTTTTTAATTTGGCAATTTTATTATCATACCTTTTTCGACTTCAAATAGTAAAAAAAAATATAAAATGAACAATTCCAAAAATCATCCTTTTTTTTGACAGAAACATTTTAAAGACCAACAGGCAAGTGTTTCACCCGAGCCTGTATCAACTAACTACATAAACTAATGAAAATTATAAATTGGAAGTCCTTTGAAAGTCCTATGCAAATTGTTTCATCAAAGATTAAAAAAAGTTACAAATGTACAATCATCTCAGAATACAATTTCTTCTAAGCACGTCGAACAAGGTAAACCCGCCCATAAACCCAACTTCTTCGTGGTCCTGACGAGGATTGCTGCCATTAAGTTGCAAAAATAAGGTCAGTTATCTCCCAAAAAAACACAGCACTTCAAACAAACAAACATCTTCTCTTCGCAATTATAACAAAATTTTGTTTATTAAGAAAGGATGTATTCAGTGACGTTGCACTATGTAATGCTAAATAAGAAGGGAATATAACATACTTCAACTTTAGTTCGGAACTCCAAGCCGCATTGGCACACATGACATTCTGCTCTGTGTGGAAGTTGTCTTGATTTATCATTCGTCTTTACAAATGCAAACACCTAAAGAGGGTAATATCTCAAGGCATTATTCACTAGCAGTAAAAGAAATTGATTTATAAGATTTATTAACCCCTCCCTTCAATTCCACAGGTTAAGTAGGTCCAAGATTTGCAATCATGAATGTATACTAGCACTATGGTATTTTACCAGCACCAGACCTAACTGATATGGTTCAGTACCAGAAAGGTACTGGGAATGCTAGATGCTGTAGCCAATCAGTGATGCTTCCGCAGAGGCAAAAGATTCTAAAGTTTATGAATCTTGATAAAGCACAATTTCATCAAGGCTCGGAAAATGCACTAATACAAACTCTAGCTAAGTTCCTCCAAAAGTTAAATGTCTCTAATATTATAACAAAAGGGACTAACCTCCTCGCCGCAATTTGGACAAGAGCCTTTTAATGCAACTAGATCATTTGTCCACAAGCCTTGGAGTGCTTGTACTGTTACCATAAAAACATATTATTAACAATCTTTCAGTAATTGTCATAAGTGCATATTATTAATAAAGTTATCTGTTTTGAAAAGAATAATTGTTTAAATGGTACCTAAAGTATCATTTTTTTATCCTTAAAATCAATACTAGTTACCGGTTCGATATTGTACCATTCTAATGCTTATCATTTTAAGTCTATAATATATTTCAAAATCACTCAGTGTTTTACATGAATTTGAGACTGAAAGACTTTCCAGATCAACTCAGCCAAAGAGTTGTTTGTTTTTTTCTTTTTAAACTAACATTAATATTAGGGACCAAAATGACGCAACTCAGGATGTTTAAGGACTAAATTGAGAACTTAGGGACTTTTCCAACTAATATAAGAAATAAAATAAGTGTATCCACTCATTTTCTAATTTAATTGAGAGAAAACAAATGTCGCAACCTGATGCAGATGCAATAGGATAACCGATCAAATATCCCATTCCCACGAGAAGAGTGTTACTGACTGCATTGAGCATCTCCAATGGGGATTTCCATTGATCCACAACAAAAATAGATGTAAAAGCTTCTCTCAATGCTGATTTTATTGAATAGGCAGCTGGAATAAGAAAAGCCGAGGTACCGAAGGTCAAAAGAAGCAACCAAATACTCACTAGTGCAAAAACCAATGATTGGTCTTCCTGTCCTACACCAAAATCACATCAAATGCATAATTAAAAATATGATGATGTATTGAAAGCTTTGTTTTTTTTATTTACCATATAAGAAACAAAAGGAATTATTGGTCATCCTGTCCTAAACCAAAATCCTATGATTAATAACTTAATATAATAAATGATACATGTTCAGACCTCAGAAAGAAACTTTAATCAAGAGATTATTAATGTTACCTCTGCATCAGCATATGTTAACTGTCGTCTGATGCTACATCGTGGATACTTCACGACATATTTCGAACCGTATAGTCGTAATTTCAACTGTTAATCATGTAAGCATTGCTTGTCAGGCATAAATGGGTAGAATTCTAAATTATACCAAAAAAGGAAAGAAATATTTCAAAAAATAATACCTCTACTTTGTCAAACATGTCATCAACTATCAAAGGCTTCCCGCTGTAATATGAATCTCGTGCCTAAAACAAAAATCAGAGATACAAGAGAAACATGCATTCACATCAGTAATTCAGCCCAAGTTCAGAATTAAACAGGTCAAATTGATCCTTCTTTCCTACATGCTATCACAATAGCTAAGAAGGAAAAATGACGAGCAGTTCAAAAAATTAACCTGGCGGTAAAGAGCTTCCAGCATCTCCTTGCTGGCGGTCTCGATGGGGCCCACAAAGAGGCATGATGGACCCTCAGAAACTGCCAGAGTGGACCCCGTCAGACCCCGGTGACCTGAAGCGGCGGCTCTAGCAACTGTCCGCCGGAAATGGAGAGGTCCGGTGCGGGTTGAATAGGGAGAAGATGATGGCATTAGTTCCGTTCCGTACACCTCTCTCTTGCTCAACGCTCAACGCTGTTTTAGTGACCAGAGAGAGAGACGCACAAGTATCTTTGCTCGATTCTGTATTTTGCGGCTGAGATTGGTTAATTGTGCAAGAGAGATCATCTCTGTTTCTATTAAATGGAGCTGTCCACTCGACTAAGAAAAGCTTTCTTTCTTTCTACAGCTGTCAAGTGTCAAAGGATCACATTGAAACAAGACTAACACGCAAGAGAGATCATCTCAGTATTTTTTTTTTCTTTTTTTGGAATTATCTTTCGTTCAAATCGAAAAGAGCGCAGTCACGAGTCGTGACCCAGAAATTTATTTCTTCGGTTCGGACACTTAATCATGAACCTGGTTTATGCAAAGCAAACAAAAGGCAACGCGTGTTCGCCATGCCTACAATCATTTTCTAGTTGAGATTGTTAGATTGACTGGTAGTGTTTTTCCTTTGTTAGATTCATTACTTAAGCTAAGCTAGTGTGTAAGGGTGATCTCTTTTGGTGTAAGCTGATAATTGGTCAATTTGAAATCTTTTTAGCTAAACTAAGCAGTTTAAGGTTACCTTTTTAATGAAAAACGAGCAAAAGGCTCTATCGGCCCCACTTTATTTTATTAGGAAATGCTCTATCTTAAGAGGAGGGTTCAATGCCTCCATTTTTCATGCCTCCATCATGCCTCCATTTTTAAAAACTTTAATAACTCAAAATTTAAAACTTAAAAGTCAAAATAAAATCGTTGTATATGATCTACATAATTTTATCTATGCACGTGTAAAAAATTATGATATTTCAATTTTGTTTTGGTTGTCATCAAGAGCTTGTAAAAAATGTACTAATGTGAATAATTTATAGACGTTGATTTTTCAACTTATTAATTCACATAAAAATAAAATCAAAATGTGATAATTTTTTATGAGCACATAGATAAAATGATGTAGATCATATCCAACGGTTTTATTTTGACTTTTAAGTTTTAAATTTTGAGTTATTAAACTTTTTAAAAGTGGAGGCATGAAAAATGGAGGCATTTGAACCCTCCTCCTATCTTAAATACATCAATTTTAAGATGATTAAATTGTACGGATAAACTTATATGTGCTACTGCCGAAATTTTTATTAATAACCCCAAACAAAAGAAAAATATCAAATCTAACCCCAGCTCCAAAAAATTTTCAAAAATAACCCAACCGCCCCATGATTGGGCGGTCCGCACCCCCCCCTAACCGCCCCATGATTGGGCGGTTTACCCCCCCCCCTAACCGCCCCACCATGGGGCGGTTTAGTTGAAATTTTTTTTTTTTTTTTAATAAAACCCGCCAGCCCCCCCCACCCTACCCTAACCGCCCAGCCAGCCCCCCCTGCCTCCCCCACACGCCCGGCCAGCGCCCAGCCCCGCCCCCTGCCGCCCTCCCCCGCCCCTCCCCCGGCCCTCCCCTCCCCTCCCCTCCCCTCCCCTCCTCTCCCTCTCCCTCTCCCCTCCCCTCCCCTCCCCTCCCCTCCCTCTCCCTTCCCCCTCCCCTCCCCTCCCCTCCCCTTGGCCGGCCACCACCACCACCACCCCCCTCCTTTCTCTCTCGGCCACCCTCTCTCTCTCCCTCTCTCTCTCTCTCGGCCATCTCTTCCTCTCGATCGATCGTCTTCGGGTAAGTTATCGTAACTCCTAATTTTATTTTTGGTAGGAATTGAGGTGTTAATCGTGTGCGGGTTGTTGATTTTCCCGATGCGATTAAATTGTGCGGTTTATGTTAGAAAATAAATTAGGGTTTAATTAGGGTTTAGACTTTAGTTTAAAATTTTAATTGTTAAATTGTGCGGGTTGTTGATTTTCCCGACGAGATAGAATTGAACAAAATTAGGAGTTAGGGTTTATAAATTAGGGTTTAGCGAAATAAATTAGGATTTTGGGTACCAAATTAAATTAGGGTTTATGTTTTAGCGAATTAAATTAGGATTTAGGGTACAAAATTAAATTAGGGTTTATGTTTTATAAATTAAATTAGGGTTTATAAATTAAATTAGAGTTTATGTTTTATAAATTAAATTAGAGTTTATAAAGTAGGGTTTATAAATTAAATTAGGGTTTAGGTTTTATAAATTAAATTGGGATTTATAAATTAAATTGGGATTTATAAATTAAATTGGGGTTTATAAATTAGTGTTAGGGTTTATAAATTAGGGTACAAAATTAAATTAGGGTTTAGGTTTTAGCGAATTAAATTAGAATTTATGGTACAAAATTAGTGTTTCGATTTAAAATCCCTACATTATACATTTTTATATCTAAAATTGTGAAATTTAAGTTATTTGCAAATTATGCACTGCAGATACTATGGAGAGGGGCGGTAGTTCGTCCAGTACAGAGGCTCCCAGTGCATCCGGTGCAGAGCCTCTCGGTGCAGACCACGCTACACATGCAGCTGATACATTCAGCCCTCTTCTGTGGATTCCACACATTCAGCACAGGGTGGCGCTCGCATCTACGGAGGTAAGTTGTTTTTTAAGCAATTCAGTTCAAATTACAGATTTTTAATATGGCATATAGTAAGTCACTCAGAATGAAATTATTGTTAAATACAGGACGAGACGATGTTGACCGTGAGACATCGCACCTCCGGGATACCGTACGTCGGTCATCCTCTGATGGAGCAGTGCATTATGCATCTCGGATTGTACCAGCTTGCTACCATGCCACAGGGTCAGATCGACCAGGCTCTGATGAGCGGGCTCGCGGAGAGATGGCGACCGGAGACTCATTCGTTCCACCTACCCTTTGGGGAGATGACCGTGACCTTAGCAGATGTGAGCGCTCTATGGGGTCTACGGATCGATGGGGATCCTATCAGCGGTGTCTCCGACAGTCCACTTCATGTGGGGATGATACGGCGGCTTCTTGGGATAGAGGATCCAAAGACGATACAGAAGAAGAAGAAGAAGAAGGATGATGAGGAGTTCCGGTATTCGGGGTACTGCATTAGCCTAGCGGCGCTCCGTGATCACTTTTTCCTGCATCGGATCACAGCCGAGACCACTGATCTGGAGGCCGTCAGGAGGTAATAATTGAGAATCTTGAAATTTAAATATGTTACGAACTCATCCGTGAAAATCATTAAATTTATCTTTACTATTTTATATTTTTAGGTATGTGAGGGCTTTTGTGCTGGATCTCTGTGGCAGCGTCATGTTCGTGGACTCCAGCGGTGACGCGGTTCCGATTATGTTCCTCTCTCTGCTGACAGAAATTGAGAAGCCATCGAACTGGAACTGGGGCGGAACTGTGATCGCCTACTTATACCGTAGCCTTTGCCATGCTTGCTTGGTAAGTTTTCACAAATTTTTCGGAATTTAAATTATAATAAGTAGGGTTCAATAATCACCAACACATTCACCTCATGTCCAAAATATAGGTGAAGAACAAGCAGATCCACGGACCGCTTCTTCTACTCCAGCAATGGTCGTGGTCTCATTTGTCGATATGTCGGCCAGTTCGTCCGTCTCTTGTCCCTTACTTGAGGAGGCAGGATGCCGAGAGGTGTCCCGCGTACGGTGCCATATGGGGCGACCGATTTAGGTACGAGAACACGGGCAGGGGGAGAACTGTGGGGATTTCATATGTCCGGAGTCAGCTCCAGATGCTTCACGAGAGCAGCGTCGACTGGTTCCCCTACCGAGAGTTCTACGAAAGGAACGCATTTTGTCGACTGACATTGGAGCAGAGGCATCTCTGGTTTTATCGGGGGCCGTGTGTATGTTACTGGATTGTTGAGTACACGTATCCAGATCGCGTGACCCGACAGTTTGGTCTGGACGCATTTGTCCCGCAGTTCCCAGAGCTTGGAGAGGCTGAGACCACCAAGTTGCACAAGTAAGTTACTTAATTGCTCTCCTACCGTTACTTGTTCAGTTCTGAACTTGATTAACATTCTTTTTTTAATTTAAATGTACTGCAGGACTAAACACAATAAGCCCAACGTCGACTGGAGCACGCGCCACGCAGAGCATATCATCCAAGCACAGTCTCCACAGTTCCACATGTGGCAGCCTCCTACGGCCGATGATGTCACACTGGGCGCAGGGCCTGGAGGATTGAGGTACTTAGTCTGGTACCAGAGGTGGGGCATGCCCTCGGTATACCTCACGGGCCATTGGGGTGAGACCCTTCGACGGAGGCTTTCTCGTGCAGGGTCGAGTGGTTATATGTCATTCGGACCGATGCAGGCTCGCCAGGTAATTACTTACGAAACTAACATATTTAAAGCATTAAATGTTTATTTAGTTTTTCCTAAAAAATTAATAAATACACTTTGTGCAGATTCTTACCGGTATCAGAGGAGTGGCACACAGCTTGGTGTGCATGGCACGAGATGGTTGGCGAGCAGTGGGATGTACAATGCTCCAGCACACTGCTCCTATGGTGGAGGACTCCGGCTTTGACGGCCGCCTCGTTGGCATGTTGCATGACAGTGGGGAGAACATCAACTGGCGCGAGATACAGCCCACACCACTAGATCCGGATCAGCCCAGAGTCGCTATATACGGTGATGAGATGCCGCCACCTCCTCCAGGTAATTTGATTTTGTCGTACACAGTCATTTCTCGGTACAAAAACTATTCTAATTAATTTGTCTTCAATTATGCAGTGGATGAATCAGGTTGGGGCTTCCACGAATGGGTGTTGAATAACAATGCGTGGAGCGCTTACTACAATGAGTATGGAGTTCCGGTGCAGGTTGGACAGGTAGCAAAAATTTATTATTTATTCAACTTACTACTTATTTGTATGTAGCAAAACTAACATTGTTTCCATTAAGGGTGGAGCTCCCCCACGACATTCCACTCCGGAGTTCACTATGGATGACTTTATCGGAGATTATGCCGGGGATGAGAGACGGAGCCTCCACATGCCACGATATCCGGAGGCCAGACAGCACGATGACGAGGCCAGTGGGAGTGGAGCACAGCATGCAGATGCATATGCATCTGCTATATTTGGCACACCGCCTCCTCCGCCTACGTATCCATCGACCTGGGAGCCATGGGAGGTGCCTACTATGCCGCCTATCCCCCCACTGGTGGAGGATCCGTGGGCCGAGGCGGATACAGCCGCACAGGAGGAGGAGGTTCACGTGAGGCGTGTACAGCCGCATAGGGACCGCCATCCACCCCGTAGGTTGGATCTCTCCGGTCGTCGCCCTCGTCCTCGTCGTTAGGTTTTTTGTTCTTGTAGTCTGATAGCTTTTCTACTATTGTATATTCAGTTTGGAGTGTTTTATCTTATGTTGCGGACATTTAGATTACGTAGTTTGGATTTTTTTTTGGTGGACTTACCATTTATATTACATATTTTTCACTGTTTATCACGTTATTCAAATCGACAATTATTATAAAAGAATCGACAGTTCTAACGTCAAACGACTCATCCACTTTCAACCAATTCTTATTTAAAATTACAATAATAAAAATAAAGCATTTTCATATAAAAATTACAATAGAAAAAATATATCTTCATATATGTTGTAAATATATCTTAATAAAAATATATCTACAAAACAAATATATATTTAATATATCTATAAAAAATATATATATCTTATAAATATATCTTATAAATATATCTTAATGAAAATATATTTACAAAAACAAACATGTCTTAATATATCTTAAAAAAATATATATATCTTATAAATATATTTTACTAAAATAAATATCCTAACATATCTGTAAAAAAAAAAAAAATAAATAAAATAAAATGCCTAACCGCCCCCCAATAGGGCGGTTTTCTTGGCCGTGTGAACCGCCCAATGATTGGGCGGTTTTGTGGGTAGGGTGAACCGCCCAATCATGGGGCGGTTAGGTCATTTTTGAAAAAAATTTCAAGTTGGGGTTAGATTTGATATTTTTCTTTTGTTTGGGGTTATTAATAAAAATTTCGGGTGCTACTGAGTTACCAAGACTTTTCATTTAATGGACCTGTTTCCACTTTAAGTTCAGTATACTGAATACTTCATCTATAATGGGCTAGTTTTTATTTTTGAGAGAAGAAAAGTAATTTTCTGTTTAATTCGCTAACAACTTTGTACCTATGCTCAAGCAGCTCAACCAGAGTTTAAATTGGAAGTTATTATAAGAACTAGGCCCAGTGGCCCATTACCCTTATTACATTCTTCCCTTAGTAAAAGCGTGCTGCTAAAAGCGATCCGAGGCGATCCGGAAAGGAAAAAAAGCCATGGACATCTCTGTCGCTCCTATCTCCTCAATGGGTGTCAGATGTCAGACTGAAGTAACGGATCAGTCCCGAGTGCCTTCTCCTCTTCGGTGACGGAAGGGCGAGTGGTCGATTCAGTTTTCGGTCTAGTTTGGATTCAGTGCCTTCTCGGCTGTGATATGCGTACAGATGAAACCATCACTAGGCTCCTATCACTCTAATCAAGTAAGGATGATCAAATTTGCGTCCATAGAATGCACATACCCCTGTGCGTTTTTAGTTTTGTTTAGCTGTATGTTTTCACAGACACTCGTTGTCTAATCTTATGTAACAACTACTTTGTGACTTTTCTATCAATGCAATTGCCTACGGATTTTCAACCAAAAATAAATGTGTTGCTAAAACCCTAAAATGCTCCTGACAATGTCTGTAGCGTCTCCTTTCTTTCTTTTTTAGAGAGAAAAATGAAGGTCACACCTGTTGGTTGTATGCAATCTTTTATACTTTGTTTGACTAGATTTGCAAAACATACACTAATTGAATTTAACCTTTTACACGATTTAGTGAGTTTGCAGATTCAAAGTTTTAATTACAAGATCTATTGTGAAGAACCAAAGATGGGTTCAGAGCTTTAATTTAAAGATTTATAATGAAGAACCAAGGTTCATGAAGCGCTGAATTACAGGATTCTTTTGATGAACCTGAGAAGTCAACAAGACTTTACGAAGCTATAGATTTGTGTAATAATCAAGTAGTTAAGTAAAGTATATTTGAGGCTTGTTGATTTCTGGAACGTCCGCCTTGACCGAAACAAATACATGGAATCAATTTAAAATGACAAGTCAGAAAGTTCCAATTTGGTTTCGGGAAAGACGGATGACATCCGTATGGTTGCTTATCAAGTTTTGTGGGACAAATTGTACTAACTGTGCTAAACGGGCATAAACGTTTAGAACGGTTAATATTAATTTGAATTATTTTACGGAAATCCTAACTTCAATACTCGTTGGCTCTCTTCCCTAAATATTCGTTTGCATCTTTGTCTCCACATAACGAAGCAAATTACTACCTGTAGTCTTCTGATTTGGATGTTAATGTGGCTGGTAACTGCAAATCTGCAAACTTCTTCTGATGAGATGCTAAATTACCCTAGCCGTATACTGGCATCGCTGTACAAGTGATTGACCGTTTCAGATGCTCTCTAACATAGGCTACACCTATTCGGGATTTCCCAACCTCTTCTTATAAGATTACCCACAGTGCGAATCATGTTTCTTAACATAAACCAAATAAATACCATGACCCTAGGAGGAACCTTGATATTCCAAGATTTTGCTCTAATGTCATTTATAGCCGGATATTCTTCCATTCCGCTATAAAAGGATTTAACAGAGAAAATTTTCATTATCTCTTATTTCCACAGGATCACATCCTGTGTGGCTTCTTCAATAGTTATAATCTACGGATGCTGCAATAACTCCTGACTCTGATCAATTGAGTTTTGCGTGAGATATGTCTTTAGGCTAAGATCCCAGTCCCCTTGTTGTTTGCCCGACTGAGAGATATGTCCTTTTGTTGAGCTTGGAGATAGAGATCCGGATAATGGTATTTGAGTGGCATTCCCATCCATGAATCATGCCAGAATAAGACCCGAGTCCCTGATCCCACCACGTATGCCAGTGAAGCCTAAAAAAAATGTCGTATGTGAACCATTGATTTCCAAAGTGGTGTTTGCCCTACCATATCCCATGGTCTATGTGTCTGTGGTAGAAAGTGCAACCACCACTGCCTATCTGGTTGATGAAGTTCCAGGCCAGCTTTGCCATAAGGGCCTTGTTCATTTTGACCATATTTTTAATTCCCAAACCTCCTCTAATCTTCGGTGTTATGACAATGTCCCAAGCAAAAAGACTCATATACCTATCTTGGTGTTGATTTTCTTTATTACCATGTCATAGGAATTTTCTTCTAATTTTGTCGATTTTCTTTATCAACCATTTTGGTAGCATGAAGGTAGACATAAAATAGATTGGCATAGCAGAAAGCGTAGCATTGATCAATGTTACTCTTCCTTCTATTGACAATAGCCTTGCCTTCTAAGTAGAGATTTTGTTTTCCATCTTTGTGACTAGGAGCTGGTACTGATCTTTACCGATTTGTTTTTTATTTGAAAGGGGTATACCAAGATATTTCAAAGGAAATTTTGAAGCCTTATAGTCCATTATTTGAGCTTTCAGCTTAATTTGTTGTTGAGTCGCCCCTGTAATGATGAGTTCCGATTTATGCATGTTTATCTGTAATCCTGAAAGGTCTCCAAATAGCTTTAGGACTATCTTTAAAAATTTCAGTTGCTGATATTCCGACTGAATGAGGAATAATGTGTCATCCGCATAGAGTAGGCATTGTTTGCAATCTTGAAAAGGTGGTACGAAGAGACCCCCATTCACAAGTTGTTGGAACTAGCGTCTCCCTTCTTACTTCTCTTCATGGGCAAATTAGTAGGATTATGTCGTGCGCAACTTCCATTTTCTCTTGTTAGCGGGTTTCGGGTTGCTAATCGAGGAAGAGGTCCCATCATTCGTTTTGATTGTGTCGGTGCGTGGGGTACACATGGATCAGACTGGACGTCTTAACCGTCAGCTTCCCCGTACCAAGTCCTCTACGTGGACCCGGTCCACTGCTCCCTTGCTGACATTTACAGGTGATTTCTGTACTTGCCTACTTATTTTATTTTAGTTTCTCCTTTTTACTTTCGGTAGAGTCTTTCGGGAAATTGCTTCACTACTTCTTGATCGATGATTATTTCAACATTTCTGAAGTATTAGTAGTAGGTTAACTAGGAAATTTATTATACTCTACATTGGAATTTTATTGAACAGTAGAAATCGACATAAACTCAGTTTTGGTACAAAAGTTCACTGTTTAGATTTTTTTTGCTTTTGTGGGCCTCTTTGGAAAAATAACCGGATAAGTTTAATGCTTTTAATTACTGGTAACATTTCATTAATAGAATGGTAACATTTCATAAATGCTTTTTCTTTGAGCCCGAGTTCCCTTCTCTTTTCCTCCAGCCCAGCCCAGCCCAGACCTTTTTTTTTATTTTCCTCTTCTTGGGCTGTTGGCTTTCCTCTCTTTCCCTTTCCCTTTTTATTTTCCTTTCTTTGGGGTTTTGCTCTCCAGTTCAGCCGAAGCCAACACCCTCCATTTTCGCCTCTCTTTTTTTCTCCTTCTCTCCATTGCTGCCTATGTTAAAATAACTAAATCTGTAACTAACAATGCAGATGAATACACACATATGTGGAGTAGAACTAGGGTGTTCCTAAGCCCACCAAGTCTCTCGTGAACTCGACTCTAAAACCTATCGAATTGACTTCAAACGACATTTCCAAACTGTTAGATATTCAATCTATATTAAAATGTGCTTGGAGACCAAATTTTACATTTTTTGGAATTTTTTTACTATTTATTAAGCCGGTTTGACAACCGTTGTTTTTCAAAGGTGCAGAATTTTAATAAAAACAGCGGTTTTCAAACTGGCTTAATAAATAGTAAAAAAATTCCAAAAAATGTAAAATTTGGTCTCCAAGCACATTTTAATATAGATTGAACATCTAACGGTTTGAAAATGTCGTTCGAAGTCAATTCGATAGGTTTTAGAGTCGAGTTCACGAAAGGCTTAGTGAGCTTAGGAACACCCTAGTTCTACTCCACATATGTATATATACAGGAAGTATAAGATGAGAGGAAAACAAAATTGTTAATTGACCACAAAAAGGTGTTTCATCCATTATGAATTGGTAATTGGGCCTAGGTCCATTTCTATGTTTTCTCTACGAAGAATAAACTGGAGAGTCCAATCATTTTGTTTGTTACTGCATAGAACAAGGCAACAGGATTATGTAACATTTATTATGCAGTATCTAGCAAGTTTTTGGAAAAACTTGAAAAAGAAAATAATCATTAATATTCTATCCATACAGACATGATAACTTATATTAATATTGGGTGGACCAATGCAATTACTAAGTTTCAATTTTAGCAATAACACTCTTTTACTGATGATATTTATCTCTTCTATATTTATATTTAGTAAAGACATGTTTTTATCTTCCTTTAAAGTGCCGCATGATTTCTGTGCAACTGAGTTATCAATATTTTTATGAGGGATGTGTACATAAGGACCTATTTGTAAAATGAACATATTTTCATTTTCAAAGTTCAAACAGTCGATCCGACCGTTCAACATTATCTCCATATTAAAATGTACTTGGAGGTCAAATTTTACATTTTTTTGAATTTTTGTACTATTTATTAAGATGGTTACAAAATCGTTGTTTTCAGACCATTGAAAAACAGCGATTTTGTAACCATCTTAATAAATAGTTAAAAAATTCAAAAAAAATGTAAAATTTGACCTCCAAGTACATTTTAATATGGAGATAATGTTGAACGGTCGGATCGACTGTTTGAACTTTGAAAATGAAAATATGTTCATTTTACAAATAGATTCTTATGTCCACCGAAGCAAATGCCTATTTTTATTGATACGTTTACTGATGAAGCTTGAAATTTATATTTGATTGGAAAGAAACTCGAATTTTCTATTGATATTCACTCAAGGCTTGCAGGGGCAGATTCAGGATTTTCGTCAGGAGGGCAAAAAAATATCGAATCGGATTTAAAACCAGTAACTAATTGGGTACTCGATAAAAAATAATGCTTTAACTTATATTTTCCAATGCTTTGAATTGTAATTTCTGATACTTTAAGTTATAATTTTAATTATCAATCAAAATTCAACAAATTTATTTAAATTTTAACCCTAAATCTGAATTACAAAGCAAACATTCAGAGGGGGGCAAAAAAAATTTCAGAGAGGCACAGATTTCCACTAAAACTCAAAATCCAGGGGCAGCTGCACCCCCCCCTCCCCGGGACTACTTGGGTCAGCCCCTGAAGGCCCGATCGCTGTCGCGAGATTGTGCGAGATAATATTTTTCAAACTCGCTAATTAATTTATGAGAACCCATGCATACCCAAGAATGACCGTGAGAATATGCTGAAATGAATTCTTGGTCGTACTCTTGAGAATAGTTATGGAAAATTATAATTTGAAATTTGATAAGATGCAAAGGGAGAATGAGCAAGAGAGGCACACGGGAAAAAAAATTAAGTTGAGTGTCGTGTTTTTTTCTCATGAATTTGTGTGCAAATTTGATTCTCATATATTAATTTTTTCGTAGGCAACTTTTTTCATTATCAAAAGACACTGAAACACGCACTCATTGAACTTTGATGAAATAAATAAACAGTGCAGGGGTGGAGTAAATACTGCAACTGTATTTCCAATGATTGATTGAGAGACAATCTTGCATGGGCTTAAAAAACTGTATATATATATAGAACCTAACCTGTAGATACAAGATTTTGCTTCAGTAAAAAAATTAGTATTAAATTCAGGCTTAAACCCTTGAGAAGACAAAAAAATAAAATAATAATAATAATAGTAAAAACATTAAATTTTCACACTGCACAAACCCCACTCTACTCCATAAGTAGCCTTTCTCCTTCATTCCTTTCCTTCCCTTCCAACCATTAAATTTTCTTCATTTATTGGTCTCTTCAATTTGGTATTCTTCAGATTCCAAACACAAACATGGATCAATTGGTCAGAACTACAGCTCTTTCATCTCTTCTTGCATTGTTAATTTTTGCAAGTGTAGAAGCACGCATTCCAGGCGTATACACCGGCGGCCCATGGCAGAGTGCTCATGCAACATTTTACGGCGGCAACGATGCTTCAGGCACCATGGGTGGGTCCCACATCCCTTGAATTCCAATTTCTCAAATCATTTTCAACTAATTACTTACTTGTGATGCATGCTGTAAATGTGCATTTATGCTCTCCAAGTTGCCATTTAAACAGGTCGTTCAGGCACAACACATGCTATAATTTCACAAAACAAATGCAAAGTATGATATATTTATGATCTTATTTACAATTTTTTTTTTTCTAAATTTCTTATTCCACTTTTTAATTAGGAGGAGCATGTGGATATGGAAATTTGTACAGCCAAGGATACGGCGTGGAGACGGCCGCCCTTAGTACCGCATTGTTTAACAACGGCCTCAGATGCGGTGCTTGTTTTGAGATCAAGTGTGCAAATGATCAACGCTGGTGCCACCGTGGCAGCCCGTCAATTTTCATAACTGCCACCAACTTTTGTCCCCCAAATTACGCGCTGCCGTCTGACAATGGCGGTTGGTGCAACCCGCCGCGGCCTCACTTCGATCTTGCAATGCCGATGTTTCTCAAGATTGCTGAGTTTCAAGCTGGCATTGTGCCAGTATCTTACCGCAGGTAAACTTGGTTAATTATAATTTATTTACAGAGTACACTTACAGTAGATACCATGCTCAAACTAAATTAAAAAAAAGAAAAATGAAAATTCAGAAGTTTACCTTGAAAACTACAAAGCCAGGTGGAATTGTGGAACTATGTTCTTGTCAAAGTTACATGGTTAAAGTTTCAAGAAATCAATGATTTTTGTCCATTATAGTAAGTGTCACGGGTTCATGAATCATGACACATCTATACATACTAGCTATTAGCTTCATGATGTATATATACATATCATTTATTGTTCTAACAAGACATATACAGTACTTTTATACATATGATTAATTCTTTCTCTCTCTAGCATAGTACATGCATCTCAGGTTCAATAAGTACATAAATTGTACTAATTATTGAACTGATATCTCTGAATTTCACAGAAACAAGATCTCAAGTATTGGAAATTAGTGTAGATTTACAATTATTCCACTGGATCTCAATTGTAAACATGTCACGCTGGATTCTGATACTGTACTGACAGAATATTGACTATTGGTCCACTTATATTCTTTTCTTTATTAATGTTACAACTACATCTGCTCAGATTTAGCCTGGCTATCCTGATTTTGTTTTTAAATATTGAATTAAATGCTGGTAACGTTTTGATTGCATCCAGCTACTCTATACTTGGCATTTTGTGGCTCCATGCATGCATAACAATTAATATAAGCTATCTAAAAAAAATAATTACTTTTTTTTTTTAATGTGTACAATATTATTTTGAAGTTAACTATGCTTCGTTATGTAAATCTACTAATCTAGCTAGCAGTCTAGCAGACAAAAAAAAAAAAAGGTGAATTCCTATTTCCAAAACTAATTTACACAGATAGATCCATTTTATTTAAGGTTTGTAGCGAATTCTAGGCCCTGTAGGCCCTGTTCAGGCAGAAAAGAAAAATAACAAAACAAAAAGAAGAAGTTGAAGAACAGAAACAAAACAGAAAAGAGGGAGGAGGGTTCTGGCCTTCTGGTCTTCTGGGAAATAACGACAAAAGGGTAAAACAGTCATTACACTCTCACGCGTTTTTTTTGAGTCTTGAATCGCCAAACGGCAGCCACCGAGTTCCTCTCTTTTTCTTACCACAACGGAGACATCCATTTTACATTAATATACAGTTAATCAATATTTTTCAGGGTGCCTTGTCGAAAGAGCGGCGGGATGCGGTTCGGCGTTAATGGATCTAGGTACTTCAACTTGGTGCTGATCACCAATGTTGCTGGTTCAGGCGATGTTATTCGTGTAAGCATAAAAGGAACTCATTCGGGTTGGATGTCGATGTCGCGCAATTGGGGGCAAAATTGGCAATCCAATGCCAACTTGGTCAGCCAAGCTTTATCTTTTCGTGTTACCGGTGGCGATCGTAGGACCTCCACTTCTTCGAATATTGCATCCGCCTCGTGGCAGTTTGGTCAAACCTACGTAGGCAAAAATTTCAAGATCTAATTTAATATTATTGCTGTTTTTAATCTTTTGGTTATTGTAGCTTCCACGGTGAATTAAGGGAGGGTATGGATTGTACTTTTATTTTCTCAAAGTAAACCCCCTTTCATGTACTTATAATTTTTAATTTTTTGTTCTTAGCATGATTTGGGTCCATAAATTTGATCTCGTTGATTTGTAATGATTTTTGCAGGAGAATTGAGGCATTTAAGAGAGAATTCATATCACTTAAGTTAACAAAATGTTTTTGTTTAGATCTGGACCATCTGATCAGAATCCACACGAATGTTAAAGGATCACGTGCATTCCACTTAGACAGATTTTGATCAGACAGTCCGGATCTAAATAGAATATTATGTTACCTCGGAGGATATGGACTATTTTTTTTAAAAGGCCAAAGCCCGTTCCATTAACATGAAAACATAATTACAAGATCATTGGCCTACAATCAAAACATCAAAACACTAGAGAGACTGAACATAGCAACATCCAAGCATCTACAGTGTAAACATAACAACCAAGCTATATATCAAGCTTGTGATGAATCTAAACTCCAAAAGTAAGCTAAAGTAGCAACAACTAAGCCACAAAACATGGGGTTGAGGATATAGTCTAAGTACAAATTTTTTTTTTTGAGCAATCTTCACTGCTGATTTGGGAACTTTGGTGCTTAATACACCATAGTATCTGTCACACTCCAAACTAGAACTTTCGGATTAAGGTGTGATCAATCCCCGCCTCGTGTTTAATTATTCTTAAACACGCAAGGCTAATCAAATACGATAATCAACAAAAACAGCGAAAGCGTAATGATATAAATAAGCATCAGTCATGCATCACTAAATAAACATAAACATATACGAGTCCATACAATCCACATCATAAAATAAACACCAGCTAATGAAAGAGATACATAATCTAACGAGACTGATGTATAGACAAAAATCATCGGACTCCTAATCCTACTCAAAAGGGGGTCCTATCAACCAACCTCAAGCGGCACGGTCCTCAGGGACAGCTCCTGGCATCCCTAGCTGCGGTACGCCAGTCTCTATACCTAAAACCCACGAAAACAACGTGTGGGATAAGCGACTAATCGCCCAGTATGTGACCCAGAATTACCCTTTCAGGAATCCTCTTTGGTCAAAGCACATTTAATGGTAATCTACGTAAAATTTGGTAATTCGTACTTTTAAATGCACATGCTTAAATATAATCAACCTATTATATTTATCTACTAAAGAAAAATACATATAATAGATGACATGATGCGATTATCCTATCATGACAACATGCAAAATTTCCCAAAACAAAATACAAAGAGAATAGACTATAATATCCAATTCGGAGTCCAATACCGAGGTATTGTATGTACAGAATTTAATATAATAGTATGGATAAAATATATGTACACCCCGTGCTGTGCTAATCGGACTCAAGGTCTCACAAGATATTAGTCCAAGGACGGTGGGCAGGGAGCCAATGATACACGATGCCCAGAGACATCGTGGCAGCAAACGATACACGATATCAGGGACATCGAGCATTAACTCGCAAGAGTGTATGCCCACTCGCCGATGAATATATCTCAATCCGTGCATTCTTCCTTACTCTAAAACGATCCTTCAACTTACATATACAAATAGGAGAAATCTACAAGGAAGTCGTAAAGTTTAGTTAATCCGTCTCCTCATGAGCAGACGACGGAACTCCACCGCCTGGCCAGACCAATGGGACAGTCAAGAGACACGCAGCCTCGTATAAAAACCCGGGACACGCAGCCCCATATCACACACCTGAGACACGCAGCCTCGAGACACGCAATCTCATATCACACACTGAGACACGCAGCCTCATATCACACACTGAGACATGCAGCCTCAAAATCCGTATATGGCGAGTAGCTCCTAATGTAAGGGAGACCAAGCTCGAATCGTTTCGTACCCGGCGACCGCAGCCTCCGATGTACGTAAATGTAAAATGAACGAGTATATATAATTCCAACTTTAATACATATAATATTTCCTAATGCAAGACCACCCGAGAGATCAAGTGATCAAACGGCTCAGTGGCTAACGGGCCGTCTCGTATCCCATACTACGAGACGGAACGCAGTCACTCAGTCTCTACTCAGTCCCTCACCAATGCATATGATCATTTAAATGATTATACTATTGTCCTCTACGAGAAGAGGTCAAATAATAGCCTAATATCTATAAAGTCTAAAACCTATAATTAAATTACTCTACTCCTATTTAAAAGCAGTAAATTTTCATTTAGAAGGGCTTATGCAATTTCTAATTACAGTTCTGAAAGGATAAACATGCTCTAATGCAACTACAAATTTAAAGTGCGTATGACAGGTCAAGTGGTCGACTGGTTAGAGTACGCCACGAAAAAGTAATTCAGATATCCCACACCTGTAGGGCAAGCTGAAGGCGTGCGCTAATCGTCTCTGAAATCTGCGTGCTCCGCGTATGCTCCGGTACCGCCGTCAGCGGGATCGGTCCACGGGTCGGGATCAGGATAGGTCGGATGTCCTGAAATTCGTAACGTACTCTAATTAGGATCGAAACTAATTATCGTAACCCTTGCTACCCTTATTTTATTATTTATAAACTTTTAATTTGAAGATAAACTGTTTTAATTAAATTCTCTAAGTATTTAAAAGAAATCCTATTTACTTACGAAATTAAAACACGTAAATTATTTACTAAGTTAAATATTGAGGTAATTAATTATCTAAATGTTCGTAATGAAAATACATATTTTATTTAATTCTCTAATAGTCAATTTAATTTATTCTTAAGTATGTATATAAATAAAATACGCCACTAACCAATTGTTAAATAATCTATGATACTAAAATCATTTATACAACCTATTTTATATCTTTGTAAATTCTTAAAATACCTATAATATTATGACAAATTTTATTATTAAATAAAATAGATAATTAAATTACTTAACTAAATTAACTCTAATTTAAATGTGTTTATCCTAATTAACTATTGTTGAGACTTTTAATTTTGGTGTGTTTCGGGATCATACGGTGCCCATATTTGGATCATTGTATCTGCTCAAATTATGTTATGAGGCAACTATATCCAGGGCTAGTCTAATCATTTCCCGAGCTTTAAGTGAAACTTCGAATCGAGCCAACTAATTGGAGGCTCGAGACTCGAAGCAATTTATCAAATTTTTAATTCACTTATTTTTGCAAAAGCCCACTTTTAATTTCCTTCTCTTTTAAATTTCGAATTGGGCCAAGCCTATTTATTCACTTTCCAAGGCCCAATCCGAATTTAATTTCCAACAGTCACTGTCCAGCAAAGTAAAAAGGCCCAAGTCCAACATTTAAAATTCAATCATTTGCTATTTAGCCCCTAGTTTATTTTACTTTACGCAAGGCCTAATTTTTCTCACATTCATCCAAATATTTCAAAATTTCTCATCAAGGCCCTTGTCAGTTCAAAACCAGTACCAGTGGCTACACTGGGCTGGTACCAGTCGGTACCAGCAACATTCCTACATCGCAAATCATGCACAAGCTATAAAGGTCAACAAGACAGTACCAGACCAGTACCAATCTCAACAAACCACACAACAGTAAGGCCACAGAGACCAGCAAAAAGGGTACAGCAACAACCCAGCACAGAGCTGGTACCAGGTCAAGATCAGAGGCAAGAACAAATAAGGCCGGTACCAGGCACATACCAGAACACAGAACAGGTCAACAGCGCCCAAACCAGCAAAAGAACCAAAGCACACAGCCAGTAAAACAACCCAGCACACAGTCATGCACACCACAAAAACTCATAAGGCACGAAGGCCGACAGAACAAAGAAAGGCTCAAAGGCCACAGGTCAAAGGCACAACCATCACACAAGAAAAAGACGCACAGCCACAGATCAGAGCAAAAAGGCACGAAGGCCACAGGTCAAGGCAACAGCCACAAGCCACAAGGCAAAAGTCTAACAAAAAGGGTCAAAGTTACCCGTGTGAAGAGCAACCGCAAAAAGGACAGAGACCGGCCGGTTCCGAGCGCTTACTCGCCTCGCAGCCATCAAAATCAACAATGCTTTCACACGTCCGAGGCAACCACCAGTCAAGGCCAGCACCACCACCGCGACCACAGACCCATTTAATGGCAACTCAAACCGCAAGGCACTCAACAGCACAGATCACCAAATCGCAACAACCCAAGCCGTCAAGGGAATTTCAAGCGTCACAGTGGAAAAAGGCGTGGGAGAGAGAGAGAAATTTGTATTTATCGCAGTAGAGAGGAAGGCGGGAGGGCAAGAGAGGTAGGGTCCGGGGACAGCGAGAGGGAGTGCAAGGAACTGGAGAGGCGAAGAGGAGAGGGTGGAAGAGAGAAAGAAACAGGGGGGTCGGTTCTCCAGCGAAAGAAAAGAGAGAGAGGGAGGGATATAGGGAGGGGGTCCGGATCCGAAAAACAACATTTCAAAACAACTCATAATTTTCAAATCCGATCTGGTGTAGCCAATGGTGTAGCAATTAGAAATTCAAATTTGAAATTAAATTTTTTTTTGTTGTTATTTGTTTTTTTCTTAAATGTCTAATTGATTTGATTAGTCGTAAACTCTGATTATTAGATAGTTTAATTATACATAGATTTACGGGATATAACAGTATCCATAGGCATGTACTGATATAAGGGAGTAGCATCCTCAATGACTGACATCCAATCTTCAACCACATTATGCACTTGTTCTTTGATATTACCTGACCAATAGCAAAGAATAGACTTAATTAGAAATACAATTGATCTAACTAATTTAATGGGGCAGTGATTAAAGCGCTTATCATTTATGTGCTTCCAAAGAGTCCAACAGACAACACTGAGTACTAAAAGGAAACCTTTTTGCTCTATTGTATGTAATTGCAAAGCAAATTGTATAATATTCTCAAATTGATGCCAATCATGCATATAATCCTGGCTTTTACCAAGCCAAAACCACACTTGTTGTGCCAATGTACATGTCAGAAAAAGATGTGTAACAGTTTCAAGTTGATGACAAAATTGACAGGTTTGATCCCCATCCCACCCTCTAATAGCTAAGTTATCTTTGGTAAGTATGGTATTGTGTGAGACCAACCACATAAAGACTTATTTTGGGAGGTACTGGTAAGGTCCACCATAACACTGCTGGTACCATAGGTATAACTCCTCTGAAATTTAGGAATTGGTATAAAGGAGTATTAAACTTCCCTGTATGATTCCATCTCTAGATTAAGTGATTCTGTTGTGATGAAAAAGAGTGTGTACTAATAATATTTAGAATTTCAGCCCATTCTATGAAATCAAAACCTTCCAATGGTCTTCTAAAATAAACCAATAGTCCTTGTGATTGGATGACCTCTCTCAAAAGAATGTGTTTATTGCTACAATGTTTATAGACTATAGGATATCTGGTTGCTAATGAACAATTCATATACCAAATATCATTCCAAAAGCTACAGTGTGACTGATCCCCTGGTGTATACATAATACTAACAGAGCCTATATGTTCTAATTTAGTGATGGCTTACCAGAAAGGGGAGTATGGGGTATTATTGTTAATATATTTGTAAGTAATAATGTCCTTCCTGTTGGTCCCTAAGGCACCTAGAGGAGGGTGAATATGGGGCATTTTGAAATTTTAAATCTAAGTTTTTTTAACTAACGTGTGTATGTGTTATTCTTGGCGGAAACAAGAATAACTTTAAACTAAACAAGTATGTGTAAAATAAATAGAAGAGTTGAGAGACACTTGACACATGAGTTGTTTACGGAGTTCGGCACTAACACCTACGTCTCCAGGATTCGCGACCTTCGACATGGCGCGCTTTTCTTTACACAATGAGAAAGGAATACAATGTGGAACCGGTGGCCCGTACAAAGCTTGTAAAGTCACACGGCCCGAGCACGGAATTGGCTCAAGAGCACTAAAGGCTCTAATACAAGAAGCGAGCACACAAAGGCTCTAGAACAAGAGGCGAGCACACAAAGGCTCTAGAGTTTGAGTAAACAAGAGATCTCACACCAATCACTCTAATTCTTATCGAGATTGAGGTGTAGTGGAGAAAATTTTCGGTTGTTGACTGAGTATTGAAATTTCAAGATCAAGCAACCCTGGTGGCTCTCTTTTTCAGCTAAGGAGGAAGTGTTTGACGGCTGGAGCACACCTTGAAAACCTAATATTTGCTTCTATATATAGGGAGAGAAACAAATCTAGGTTTATAAATGTTTCCATAACTGGCGTCGGTCTTTCAAGGCCCATAGCGACCCATCAGTTCATAATTTGAATAAAGTTACATCATGAAAGTTGTAGATTTCAGTTTTCTGGATTTTTCAAGCTTTGATTCACTCAAAGCAGAGTTCGTATGACCAAATTGCAGCCAAAATACGAATAGTGTGTAAGCTAATCGATTTAAAGCGTTGCAATGTTTAATCAACCGTTGTAACAGAATAGTTCATTTCCGAGATCCAATTTTTTGCAAAAACTTCCAGAGCCAACCGTTGTGGAATTTCAGCAACCTTCAGCAATCTTCAAACTAGCGTATCTCGGCGCTCGGGTATCCGATTTCAGCATATGACCACTTTTCGGAAATCTTGTGAAGAGTAGATATTGATTTTGAAGTCTTAGTTTTTATTGGAACAATTTTGCAATCAATTATCTCAAAGACAAAGGAAAGAGCCTCAACAGTCATGTTGTAATTCTAAATCTTATGAATCCGCAAATATCTCAACTCAAGGAAATTGTTAAATTCAATAAATATATGTTTTGCAAATCTAGTAAAATAGACTAAGTGGATTATTGCATAGTCCAACAATCTCCCATTTTTGATGATTTGCAAAACATATATCTTAAGTGAGTGCATAAATTGGATATTCCCACAAATTTGGATTTTTTTTAATTTTTAATTTTCCCATGGTGTTTAACGAATACCAATTTTAACAAACTTGTAATATCTCTCCCCCATTTTGAAAATAGTCAAAAGCGAGAAATTATCACAATTAAATCAACAAAATATGAGAGGGCTTCCCCTCAATTCATGCACTGCCCCTTAATTTTATAAAAATGTAAATTAAGGCATAATAAAAATATGGCAATTAAAACATACATATATGCACTACTCAAGAATATAGAAATTTAACATTGTGCATTATACTTTACTGGAGTCATATACTCAATTTTAATTGAAGTTTGGTCATGAGAATGAATATTTGATAATTGAAATTTTTATTTGATCAAAGTCCAATGAGGTTATAATTTTGCAATTTTATCCAATCAAAACCAATTAACATGAATAATATAGCAATTAAAGCATCATATCCCAAATATGCATATTTATCAAACAAAGCAATTCATCATGAACAACAACAATAATCTATAGTGTCAGATCTTTTGTTATGGCAATTTAGTCATGTAAAATAGATTTTGCAATTAATATTACATTACTTAATTTTGCCAACTCAATAAGTTTGAGATAAATTTAGCAATTTAAAGTTTTAATCTATACCAATTTTAATTTCAAAATGCTCACATATGTCAATTAACGTTGTAGTTAGTAAATATATTATGTCAATTTTAATTTTAATCTGCACAATTTTTTTTTTTAAACCTAAATTTGGGTCCTGCTAGGCTGCTAAAGACACGAAATTATTCCGTCTCGAATTCCTCTACCAATAATAACTTGCTATATATAATTATACACAAATCTGACGCAAATTATTCGAATAAGTAGGAATCCTCATATATAGAATTCGTTGTTATTGAGGGACAACCAAAAAGCAAAATATATATCCTTGGAACCAAATCATTTCCTTGAAAGTTTATTTGTCGGCGACTAGCAAAAGATAAAGAGTGCAATAGTGCATCATCATGTGAATACACATCCTCCCAGGTACCGGTTTCAAGCAAATTACAGATGGACGGTCCAGATTAATTCTTTTAACATGACACGAATCTCAAAACAGACCCCCTACAGTCTCAATAGGCACCGGATTGAGTTTGGACCGGCTGGGATTAATCTGGGCCGTACAGCTGTAATTTGCTTGAAGCCGGTACCTGGGAGGATACTTGTCCTCATCATGTAGGATTGTAGGTACGTGTAAATTTTGGATGCTAGAAGCTGTTAACAGTTAACACCCCCAAGCTAGCGGTCCATTTATTTAAATACCATCATTTTAATTACAACATGCGCTGATGCTGATCTGATGCATTGTTGTCACTACGAATTTGCAAATAATTCCTTATAATTTTGTCATTTTAGTAACTTGAATAAATAAATACATCAAGATTAGAGCACAATTTGACAATTAACCAATTTAGACGGGGAACGAATTTATGAGTTTTATTTTTTAATTAAATAATTATTTTGTCAATTGTTATAGTTATTAAATAAATATAATAATTTATATATCCTTTCCTTGAAACAAAAAGATAAAAAACGAAAAATAACAAATTGTATATGGGACTCACATGGGGCGTAAAAAAGGTATGAAAAAGGAATAAATGATGATATCACAGTGGTACCTTTTCATGCATGCATGCATGCACGCACATGCGTGTGCATAGCCAATTAGCGATCCAACCATTAATTTGTATTAAGGATCTGGGTAGGTTGAGGAAGAAATCTCCAGTTTTGCAAAAAACTATAAACCTCCGTTACAGTTCAAGTCATCTATGAGAGGGGGGAAATGGAGACATCTCTGTTTGTAAAACCGGAGATCATCTAATCTGGTGCTACATGTCACTCCCATTCCTGAAGAGACATGTTTACACCTTTACCAGAGATAGAGCGTGGTACGAATAGTTTCCAGTTGTTGAACTGTAATTGGAGAGGTCCCATTTTTGTCCCTCATGCCATTAATCCTTCCCAAAAATTTGATCTCATTACTCCAGGCAGCTGTTTCCTTTTTTCTACTTTTGTTTCGCCAGGGTCACTACTACTAGAATTGAACCTTATTCATGTTTGGTTTCTTTTTGAAAAAAACCTTTTAAAACGTCTTAATTAATTTGTGGGGAATTTTATATAAGAGTGATGCTTCTATGGACATAAGAACCTATTTGTAAAATGAACATATTTTCATTTTCAAAGTTCAAACAGTCGATCCGACCGTTCAACATTATCTCCATATTAAAATGTACTTGGAGGTCAAATTTTACATTTTTTTTGAATTTTTTTACTATTTATTAAGTATTTTACAAAACTAGTCAAATTCAGACCATTGAATTTTGTAAAATACTTAATAAATAGTAAAAAAATTCAAAAAAATGTAAAATTTGACCTCCAAGTACATTTTAATATGAAGATAATGTTGAACAGTCGGATTGACTGTTTGAACTTTGATAATGAAAATATGTTCATTTTACAAATAGGTCCTTATGTCCATAGAAGAATTTGCCTTTATATAAAACTGTTTTGAGGAGGTCAAATTGGTTGATTAGGGAGGTGGCTTGGTATATAATTAATGAGACTAATTAAGTGGGTTAATTCTGAGATCTTAATTCGATCTAAGACGAACTACGGACTAAAAAAACTTAATTTATGCAAAAAAAAAAAAGAGACAACTAATGATTGTACGGAAATTTTGCATAGATATTTACAAAAAAAAAAAATACCTTTTTAATACTTAGTACGAAGTAGTAAACAAGAATTCTCTGTTATTATACTATAATAAAAGAAAATATTTAAGATGATTAGTCGAGTAAAGTTGGCACTGCAATTATAATTATAATTATTCTAAATTCCTTGGCAAAATTAAATATGCAGAATTTGTACCGTTGACTCAAATTTTGAGTTTGCTTGTAAGAAATCCGGATAATTAATTCTAAATTATCACGAATTTAAAATTTGTCCATTCTTTATTAATATGTTTCGTACATTTGTTTTTACCGGAATAAACTCTAACTAATTTGATTTTTAACAAATTCATAATATTACGTTATTGCAGAGAATAGAGACTCAAATGATGCAGCAGTGGGAGAGGCAGGGAAAGTGCGGTAAATGGGCCAGTGATCAGGCCCATTAAATGAAGCGCCTTAGCTGAAATCCAGGGCATGTAGTAGAACACACTTCTCATTGGAGGCTTTGGAGCCCAATTTCAACTTTTCTTTTCTTTTATCTTCATAAAACAGTTCCATATTTCTTTTTCGTTCTTCTATTCTCCTCTTCTGATTGAATTCTGAACCCCTAAAGTAACACAAATTTGAGTTTAGATCCGGACCGTCCAATATGCTTCGGTACGAAAGGATTCCGTGCAGTTCTCCTGGGCCGGATTGGATCGACGGTTCTGATCTAAACTCTAATTTTGAGTTATTTTAGGGATTCCGGACCTCCATCTGATCTCGATCCAACAAAAGAAAATAAAAACCCGCGAAAATATTTCACCTCTCTTTGCGTCGCCAGAGATCAGAGAGCAGATAACCACTGATTTGATCGGACAGCTTCATCAACGGTCATGATGCTTCCACAGATGGGCGCGGCTGCGGAAAGCCTAAGTAAGGCCTCGTCTCTGGTGCTGCGAATCGGCACCGACGCGCACCTGTACGACGACCCTGATGATGTCAGCATAAGACCCCTCCTGGAAAGCCGCTACGACTCGGAGAGAACCGACGCTCTGAAGCGCCTCCTCGCTCTCATTGCCCAAGGCGCTGACGTGTCACATTACTTTCCCCAGGTGGGTCCCACCTCTGTCACTGACAAATCTACTTCAGAAAGAAAGCCAAAAGTGTAACTTTAACTGGAACAACTTTGGTTTTTCAAATTGCGCGCAGGTGGTGAAGAATGTAGCTTCCCATTCACTAGAAGTGAAGAAGCTCGTATACTTGTACCTACTACACTATGCTGAGAAGTACAATCTGCTTTCTTTCCCCTTTATTGTAATTAAATTGACATCTGATACCATTGAATTCCAATGCAACATTTTATTTTCTGACAATATATTTTTGTAACCACTCAGGAGGCAGAATGAGGCTCTACTATCGATCAACTGTTTCCAGAAAGACTTATCAGACATGAACCCTCTTGTCAGAGCATGGGCCCTACGTGCCATGACAGGAATTAGGTTGCAAGTGGTTTCGCCTTTGATCTTAGCTGCCATTACAAAGTGTGCAAGAGATCCGTCACCATATGTCAGAAAATGTGCTGCATATGCTCTGCCTAAGCTATACAACTTGCATCAGGAGGAAAACTCCTCTCTCGAAGAGGTACCTGTTGGTTGATATTTTACATTTGCATTTTTTTTTTTTTCAAATTACAGCAAATTTGTATTCAGGTTGATAGCACCAATGATTTTTTGTCTGCTGGCTGATTTCCATGTGTTGTGGTTATTTGGAGATAATGCCTGCCATTTAAAAGATTCAGTCAGTGAAGATGTCCAAAGTGCATCTTTTCTTTTTGTCAAAAGAGCAAAATAATCATTATTGAACACTATATATTAATTTACATTAGATTAAATATTGACCTAAAGGGGCAAGTTGGTCGAAATATAAAGGAACATATCTTTCCCTCCAATTAAACCAATAGTTGGATCTTGTTTACAAATAACTGTAAAATGTTTTAAGCAGGTGGTAAGCATCAGTGTGTTATTTGCCATACTCTAAACTGTTTGTTATTTGCAAAAAAGACCCTTTGTGTTTTAGTGATGTAACTATGGCTAAGGCAGTGACTTAAATGACAGCTTGTGGATGTATTACTAAGGGATAATTCGCCAGCAGTCGTCGGATCGGCTTCAGTGGCATTCAATACTATATGTCCAAACAATCATGCACTGATTGCAAAGCACTTTAGAAGGTTATGTGAGGCTTTACCTGATGTAGAGGAATGGTCTCAAATAATTTTAATAGATATCCTTCTTCGGTACACCGTTGCCAGGCATGGCCTCGTGAGAGAATCAGTCTTATTCGCTAATGTTGCACATGACTCAAATTTCTGCTCAATTATGAGCAAATGTTATGTGGAAGGCCCGGAATTGGGGTCTGGTGACGGGAGTGGTTTTGAAGAATCAAATTTGGTGACCTGTAAAGATGAAGATGTGGATATACTGCTGAGGTGTACAGCACCTCTTTTGTGGAGTCAGAATAGTGCAGTAGTGCTGGCGGCAGCAGGCGTCCACTGGATTATGGGCCCTGCCGAAGAGGTTAAGAAGATTGTCAAGCCAATTTTGTTCCTTCTGCGGTCATCTAGTGATGCTAAATATGTGGTAAGATCTGTGTTCAATTCTCTGTTTTTTTTTAAGTTAATAATTGAAGATAAAAAGTAGCAAACAAAATTTATAAAAGGGATTTCTTAAAGAAGTACAAATTAATATACTATGTATTTGTAGTTCTAAAATCAGGTATCAGCTGGTATGAGCAAACACCCACAACTAGGATAAGCACTTGGTTTAAAATGTTACCTGTTTGCCTTGATCAAATGTTGCAATCATAAACATTAAACTTTTTAGGCTGCAATCATTTCCCCCTAAATCAAGTTCTCTTTCTAATTTTTTATTTTTTTCCTTTTTGTTTTTGGTCTCATTCTTTGAACTCATAATGAAAGCTAAATACTAACAAAGCAGAAGCTTTGAAATGAACAATGACATTTTGCAAAAAAAATTAATAATAGAAGCAAACTTTTGTCCCAATACTAGAATTATTACAATGGTAAGAAGAATGTTTAGAACACATTTAGTTTTGCCATTTAAAATTGGGTATCTTTCGAAGTTAATTAAGTGGGTATAACTTAATTTTTTACAGGTCCTATGTAATATACTAGCCTTTGCCAAGGCTGTGCCTTCATTATTTGACTCCTTTTATGAAGACTTCTTCATATCCAGCTCGGACTCCTACCAGATCAGAACAGTAAAGCTCGAAATATTATCCACTATTGCCACCGAGTCTTCTATTCCCTTCATTTTCGAAGAATTTCAGGTAAAACTTTTGTTATTGTTTAAATTTATCATCAGTACAGAGGTGAAGTCCATCTAACATCACAAATGACTTCTTATGTTCCAATAGGATTACATTAGAGATCCCGATAGGAGGTTTGTCGCAGACACAGTTGCTGTGATTGGGTTCATTGCAAACCGACTTCCACTTTTGGCTAGTACCAGCCTGGAAGGACTTCTGACCCTTGTATTTTCTGGTAAGTGTATTTGCTTTGGATTTTCTATGTCATATTGTAGGGTAATCCAATGATGATTCACAAAAATAAAAATTGATGTGCAGAGCCATTGGTTGGCAGTTCATACCAGATTGAAGAGGAAAATGCTGTATTGGTTCAAGCAATCATTTCCGTTAAATCAATTTTAAAGCAAGATCCTTCTAGCCACGAGAAGGTTCCTTCTAAATAACCTTTCCTTTATTTTTTTAAGTTGCAAATCACACCATGATACATGTGCATATGACATCCAATCGTTATTATATCGAAAAAGTTTGTTCCTTACTATAGTAAGTTCTTTGTTCCAGAGACTATTTAACTTTTGGCTTTGCTTTTCACGAACTAATTATGTTGACATTGTTTGTAAATAATAAATATGTCAGCAGTTTAGTTATTCCTTTAATTTACTTGACATTAATTTTGACAGTTAGGTGATTTTTGTTGATGAAATAAGTTGTTGGTGCTAACTGTAGATAAAATAGCTTTTGGTGTTATTTTGGACGTGCTTCATTTGTATACATGTATATATTCCATTTTGTTATCTTATAAGTTTCTATATCTGCTGAAGGTGATTGTTCGACTGGTGAGAAATTTAGACAAGATTAAGAATTCGGCAGCACGTGCCTTGATTATTTGGATTTTTGGAGAATATAGTTCTTTGGGAATTGTTATTCCCAAGATAGCCCCAACTGTGCTCAAGCACCTTGCTTGGTCATTCCCTTCTGATGAGGTTGAAGCTAAGCTTCAAATCCTTAATACTTGTGCTAAGGTGTTTCCTCGACTCCCTTCTCACTCCTAACTATTTTACATCTTTTTGATGCCATGTGTTTTATTAAAAGGAAAAAAAAATATAAAAATTCTATGTTGGGCCCATTATTGTGTGGGGCCTGATGCGTAGTGATAGAAGGTTAACTTGGGGGGCCAAACTGGGGGCATAGATCAGTACTGTTATTAATAAGGTTGTAATGTTATTTTGAAATGTGTTCCTTTGTCTCTTTGCTTCTAGTTCACTCCATTATCTAGTTATCTATGAGAAATTGGCAATAATAGCCCTTGCAAAGTACAAAAATGAAAAAAGAGGGACTTTTCTACAAAAATGAAAAAGCTTATTTGCCAATATTCCCAAGAAAATTATAATTGATGATTTCTAACAATTTCTGTTTCTCAGGTTATAGCAAAAACAAAAGGAGAAAATGAAGATTCAACTTTATTCAAGAAAATATTAAACTACATTCTCCAATTAGCTACAGTTGACCTAAATTATGACATACGTGACAGGGCCCGTTTCATCTCAAACCTCGTGGGGCATGAAATAAAAGACAATTTAGATATTTACAGAGACCTAACTGAAAACATGTTTTGCACAAAGCCGTCTTCTTCACCTTATCCTTCTACCAATTTTCGGGTCTACCTTCCTGGGTCCCTCTCGCAAGTGGTTTCTCATGCCGCACCGGGTTATACACCTTTACCGAAACCAGGTAGTGCAGTTATTGAAATTCCTAATATGGGTCTCAATAACTCATCCAGCATTGATGAATCTGAAGGGTCAAGTCCTGAGTATTCAACAGAGGATAGTAGGTCAGGTTACGAGACAGGTACTGAAGAGACAAGCCAAAATGGAGACTATGAAGAGAGCCCTCTGGTTAATATGTCTGAAGCAAACATTGACCAGGAGCCACCAAGTCAGGAGGATATGTCGAATTTTGTTTCTACTGATTTGTCAGAAATGATATCTAGGTCAGCGCTCGAGTCGTGGCTAGACGAAAAGCCAAGTTTCTGTGACGGCTCCATTGGTCAAAGTCAAAGTCAAAGCCAAACCGTCTCGACTTCTAATGCTAGGGTATCTTTTAATGATCGACAATTCAAGCTTAAGCCGAGAAAATCTCATGTTTTGTTGGACCCAGCAAACTCTGATGGTTTACGGGTCAGTTATTCTTTTTCAACCGAGGTCTCTTCTGAGTCTCCCTTGTTGGTTTGTGTTGATGTGCTGTTTGAGAACTTTGCCACTGAGCCTTTGAGAAATATCAATATTAAGTTTGAGGAGGCTTCTGGAAGCTCAATGGCTGAGCCAATAGATCAAGTCTTGGAAGACTCTACAAGGTGGGTTTATATTTATTCCTCCTTGTGGATCTTTTTGAGCTTATTTTGTTTAATAGTAAAAGTTTTATGCATGTGACCATAAAAACCTAAAAAGCTAGTAATAATCACTGAAGTTACAGAGAAACGGGCGGATAAGAATTAAAAAACATATAGATTAATATAACTAAACAAGCTCGCTGATGACAAAACATTACGAAAAGTATAGCCTATGTACATAACACGCAAACAAAACAAAAAATACATGATAATATTGTGTACATGATAACACACAAACAAAGTATAATCTGTCATATTATGTGTATGTACATGATAAAATGTCAAGTACACTGCACTGTAAGGAAAAACCATTGCTTGTACCTACCTCAACTTATTTATATGTCTACCCATACCCAGTAAGCTATGGGTACAAAAAAACTTGCTGCTATCTTTTGGTATGGTTGGTATTGTTTCTTTGGTGTATATTGACAGCCTAAAAGTTATTCTGAGTCTTTACTTGCATACAAATAGAGAGTACACAGGATGTAGGAACATTACTTTTATTCCTATAAAACTATAGATAAGTATACAATCTTTTACTGTCTATTCCCCCTAAACTCTAAAGAACAACGCCGAAGCTATTTGACTGTTATTTTTTTTTTTGTTGAAATCTAGGAATAACTATCTCATTTTTTTCTTTGAGAAAATCGGTATTCTATTTGTTTGGCTATTTCTAACTGTTTTGGAACTTTATTGGAAGAAAATGGGGAAAAGGGGTGGATACCAGAATTCCCTTGCTTTATAGTAATGCATACATGAGCAGACATTAATTATTTTCGTAGTTTCTTATTTTGAAATGTAGAAGCTTTGGTGAAGTTCGCATATATACATGAACTATTTTCTTAGTTTCTTATTTTGAAACATTGAAGCTTTGGTGAAGTTCACATATATCAGCCCATAATACCTAAAATATCAGATATGATCTGGAACCAAGAAACCTATGAAATCAAAAGTGTTTTTTCTACTTATCACTTTACTAATTGTACCGTTTACTTCACATTTTAATTTTGTCACTTCATTTGCAGAATGGTTTCACCGGATAAAATACCATCATCGCTCCCTATGGAAGAAATTCCTCTCCTATCTCAAAATGAGACTGTGAAAAGAGTTCTTCAAGTGAGACTTCAACATCACCTTTTACCTCTCAGATTGCATGTGTTATGCAATGGTAAAATGCATCTGGGCAAGCTCTGGCCTGACATTGCCTACTTCTTGAGGCCGTTATCTCTTGATTTGAATTCTTTTGTAGAGAAAGAGAGGCAACTTCCTGGCATGTTTGAGTGTTCTAGAAGGTGAGTTGTTTTGCCTATTGCAAGATAATTTTTACTAGTTTACACCTTTTACTTTGCTGTTCTCATCTTTTAGTAGTTATCTGTTCTGACTGATGCTGAGATATTTTACATTTTATTTTGACATTTCTTTGACAGAAGGCTTCTACAGTATAATGAAATTACAGACAATCTATCCTCCATTATTTTGAAATCAGCACAATAAAGTCACAATAGTGACCTCGGGTAAAATAGATTTTGAGTGCTTATTTTATAAATAATGCATTTTGAAAAAAGTCAAAATTAATTTGTTAAGTGTTTGATCCTTGTGCTATTTTACTATGTAGATTTCTCATAGTTAAGAAGTGGGTCAAACAAAAAGTTGCTCTAGTTTTTTTTATTATTTTTCAACACATCAGGGGCCTTTTTAGCAAAAATAAGTTAACAAAAGGGTGTCATTTTTTGTTGCAAATTACATTTTTGTCTCAAAGGCAAGCCAAAGGATTAGCCTAATCACACAACCATTTGTTGCAGGTGCACCTTCAACGACCATCTCCAAGAGCTCGAACAAAATGAAAAGAGCTCAGTAAATGCTGACAAAAACCTAGCGGTGGCTCATTGTTTTGCGGTAAAAATTCTGAGCAATAGCAATTTTCACCTTGTCTCGATGGACATGCCAATTTCTCTTAGACCTGATGACATGTCAGGTCTATGCCTGAGGTTCGCTGGTGAGGTTTTAAACAGCTCGAAACCATGCTTAATTACTGTCATTACGCATGGTAGCTTGGCAGAGCCATTGGATGTCACTGTGAAGGTAAATTCTGAGGATACTGTGTTTGGGCTTAATCTGTTAAACCGTCTTGTAACCATTGTGCAATGACATTCCACTTGCAAAAGAAACTCTCCTCTCTTTTACTGGTGTAGCTGGATGTGGGTCCTGTTTTGGTGATTTTCTGAAATGTACTTGAGACATTTAATTCAAAGCTGGAGGATATAGATTCACTTCATCGCCCTTTTGTAATATTTTTGTGTTAATAATCTTGTGCCTTTTCAAGTGTAGAAATATTAATTCTTTTGGTTATTTGAATGAAATGGTGCACATGCTAACAGAGTGATTTGGGGCCTGCTATTGGATGCTCGTAGGAGAATCAGTAGTGTCAGTGTGTCACCCTCTCACCGAGTTGCATTATGTTTTTTTAGACCAACTGTTTTATTTAAGTGCGATTCTCAGCAATATGAAGTGTGAATGAATAGTATCAATTAACTTATACAATAATGCAAGTATTGAGTTAAATTGGATCAAGACACAAGTAATTTGGACGTTGGAAGCGCCGTTTAAGATAATGAAGTGATAAAGATATTTATGGTTTAGAAATAATAAAAAATATATTCTAAAAGAAATAAGACATTATTCGGCTAGGAACGCTCATTAAGATTTATTGTCGATACAAATATGTTATTAAAATGCCGAAATTTTTATTAATATCTAAAATTAATAAATAATTTATAAATCTACACCCCTTTGCGCTGGAAATCCAAAAATGACCAAACTGCGGACGCAAACTTTATTCCCGGTTTTTCGGATTTGAAACCGCAAACAAATATCCCGCTGTAATCAGTGCATATTCGTTGTCACGGAACTGCGTTATCCCGGAAAGCTGGCGGCAGTGCAGCCTTGTTGCCTCGTAAGACTTGTGCTTATGTATTGTGTCGAGATTCTTGAAAATAAGTTCGTTGCCCCGTAGGGCTTTCGCTATCATTATGTCAATGTCTCGATCTCGAGGTTACTCATGATCGTTATTCCTAGGGCTAAGCAGTTTGTTACCTCTAGGAACTTTCGTTATGTTTTCATGCTCGAGACGAGTTATCCATATTCGTTATTACGTAGGATTTTCGTTATGTTATATGCTCGAGACAAGTTTTTCATATTCGTTATCTCGTAGGATTTTCGTTATGTTGTATGTCTGAGACAAGTTTTCCATATTCGTTATCTCATAAGATTTTCGTTATGTTGTATGCCCAAGACAAGTTTTTCATATTCGTTATCCCGTAGGATTTTCGTTGTGTTGTATGCTCGAGACAAGTTTTCCATATTCGTTATCCCTTGGAATTTTCGTTATGTTACATGCTCGAGACAAGTTTTCCATATTCGTTATCCCGTGGGATTTTTGTTATGTTATAAGTCCCACGGTAGTTGATACGTCCTATTCCGGGAGAGTAGGCCGTATGATGGGTGAGAGAGTGATTTTGGACTCGTCCCGTCTTGGGTCGACGGGCCGAGACTGAGAGAAGTGGAAAGTTGTGAAGGTGTTAGTGCTATATCCTCTATAATACATTGCTTAGAGAAATTGCAACCCAGATTTTAAGGAATTGTTTGCTTTAAATAGGTCGCTCCTCGACTGCTAATACGCGTTGTTAGAACTATTAGGGGAGTTCGCATAAAAGCGGTGACGCCCGCATAAGCGGTGGTGACGGGAACCCGAGCTCGGGTCAGACTTCATCGGACTCGGCCCAATTTGGTTTTGCGATTGTTTTGGGCTTGATCGAACGAGGCCCTGTCCGGGCCTTCTCGGATCACCAAGTTGCTGGGCCGGAGGCCTCGTTGCTTTTGGTTTTGGGCTGGTCTCGCGAAGGAGTCCGGACCTCGAGTCAGTTTTTTGGGCCTGTCGTATGCGGCTCGACCGGGCTTCATCGGACAGGCTTGTTGTCAGGCTGCAAGCCCTGTTGTTTTTATTCTCGGGTTGGCCCCGAAAGGGGGTCCAAGACCCGAGCTACAGTTCGGCCCGTGTTTCAGCTTGTTGAAGGCCCTATTTCATTCAGCCTCGGGTTGGCCCTCGGTGGGGTCCGAATCCCAAATCTTTGTGGGCCAAGATTAAGTTCACTAAGGGCCATTGGCACATGGACCTATCAACAGCGGTATACCGTCCCCACTATTGTCTGGGAACAAAATAACTGAGAATACATTCAAGATAAATCCACGGACATACCTAGCAAATTTTGTGAGAATGTGAGTACATTATTGAGAATGTAAAGTACGAATAAGTTGATAAATAGAAAATACTTACCACTTCAGCATTTGTTCATTAGCGTTAGCTGGCAGCTTTTTAAATCGTTGACGAAGCTTACTTTTCAGCATAATCCAGTCAGAAATTTTTTCATTTCTCTCAGACCTGCTTTTTTCATAAATAACGATTGTTCATCCTCATGGATCCCTAACAAATCGAAAAGCCGGTCTTGTACATTCACCCCATCTATAATCTCCATCACTGGAGCCTCCGTAATGGGCAAACCCCACAAACAGCTCACGTCCCCTAACGCGACTGTAATTTATTTAAATAAAAAATTATAAGCAATTTATTTATTTGACTTGTCATTAAAATATTAATAATAATAAATTTATTTGAATTAGTGTAGTTAATACTTGTCATCTCTCCAAAAGGAAGATGAAAGGTGTGCGCCATCGCTCGACAAATCCATGTATAAGCGCTATATCGATGGCGATATCAGGCATGACTGCGATCTGGTATAAGCCCAATCGAATCAAATACGACGCATTTTTCTCGTGGTACTCGCAATGCATCCGATAGTGTTTGACGTTTAAAATCTCCGAACTCTACATTAGAACATAAATAGGAATTATAATATGATTTGATTTCTGACCGAGTTATGAAAAATCAAATAAATAAATGTTTACCTTCTTAGAAGCCTCAGATACCCTATGATGGTTGTGAGGTATCCACAACAACTGGCTAAACACCTCTTGCATTAATTTAGTCTCTCTCTCTCTCTCCTTGATCAGGTACTTCGTCTGCCATACTACAAAATTCATCAAAAATGTTCATTTCCTAAATTATCATAAACTATTTTAGAATTTCTTAAATTATCCTAAATCATTTTGGAATTTTCTAAATTATTCGGATAATATTATAAAACCATTTTGAAATTTTCGACATTATTCAGATAATATTCTAAAACCATTTTGGAATTTTCTAAATTATTCTAAATTATTTTGGACATTCCTAAATTATCCTAAATCATTTTGAAATTTTCTAAATTATTCTAAACAATTTTGAAATTTTCTAAATTATTCTAAACCATTTTGGAATTTTCTAAAATATTCTAAACTATTTTGGAATTTTCTAAATTATTCTAAACCATTTTGAAATTTCCTAAATTATTCGAACAATATTCTAAACAATTTTGAAATTTTCTAAATTATTCTAAACCATTTTGGAATTTTCTAAAATATTCTAAACTATTTTGGAATTTTCTAAATTATTCTAAACCATTTTGAAATTTCCTAAATTATTCGAACAATATTCTAAACAATTTTGAAATTTTCTAAATTATTCTAAACCATTTTGGAATTTTCTAAAATATTCTAAACTATTTTGGAATTTCCTAAATTATTCGAAACAATATTCTAAACCATTTTGGAATTTTCTAAAATATTCTAAACTATTTTGGAATTTATAAATTATTCGGACAATATTCTAAACCATTTTGGAATTTTTAAATTATTCGGTCAATATTCTAAACCATTTAGAAATATCCTAAACTAATTTATTATTTTCTAAATTAAATATTAAATAAAAAATTTAATAATACCTAAACTGAAGTGCCAATCGATTAGACAGTCAGAGAGACGAGACGAGAAGAGAGAAAGGGAGAAGAGAGAAATGGTGTGTGGGAGAAGAACTCTGCTGCGTGGCGTTTAAATAGCCAAAACTCTGAAACCGCAAAATAAATTCCTGATTTCAAGGAACCACAGTTTTTATTTCCGATTTCAATTCATGAAACTGCAGTTTTGTTCTCCGATTTTGAAAACGGAAATCTTTTCTCCAATTTCGGAAAGCCTGAAACCAGAAATTGTTTGCAGAAAGTAAGCTTGAAACCAGAAATTTAATCCACAGTTTGGACATATTTCGAATTCTGCTGCACCAGGGTGTAGATTTGTAAATTATTTATTAATTTTGGATATTAATAAAAATTTCGGATTAAAATGCGTCTAAAATAAGATAGGGGTGTTTACTGTTAATTATAAAAAGTAAAATAATTACAAAACATAGCGACATATTTCTATCAATTCTATAGCTACTGCTTGCTTATCTCTACCAAAAAAGATACAAAAAATAAATTAATAATACTAAAATGAAAAGCAAAGGAACAAAAGCTTGATGATTGATCACATCTGCTACATGTGAAAGCACCAATCTCGTATTGTAAAATTGTGCCGAAATATGTTCCACATGTATAATCTCATCACCACCTATGTCTAGGCACCCAATTCGGTTAGCATGTGATATGAACTACATCTCACCTGGCACAACTGACTAATTCTGGCAACAGGTTTGATTCATCCATTAATGACGTTGATGGCGAGTCAAGCAAGGGAGTTTTCTGGAATTCATTTCTTAGCTGCCCACATGCAGCATTTGCATCAAGCCCACGTGTCTGACGCACACTGACAGTTATCTTCCTAGATTCTAGTGCTTCCACAAATGCTAACACCTATAAAAAAAATAATTCATAAGCTCAGCAAGAGCTTCTTGGAAATTAATCTGGGAAGAACAAAAACTCAGCACGTACCACTTTCTTGTATGGCCTCCTGAACTCAGAACCTTCAATTGGGTTGAAAGGTATCAAATTCACATGATAGCCCCGGCCATGTGAATGGAGTAGCTCTGCCAGCTCCAAAGCATGCTCTGCCTTGTCATTTATGTCAGCTGTCACAAAAGGGAAAACAAAGAATTAATAAAATTAAGAAAGTAAGAAAGAAAATAACATTAGGGTTAGAGATTAACCTAGGAGGGTATACTCAAAGGTGACTCGGCGACCTGTTTGGATAAAATAATCCTCGCAGTCGTGCAGGAGTGCATCTAAAGGGTATGATTTCGCACTTGGGACGATTGTTTCTCTCAGCTGCTGGTTAGGCGCATGCAAGCTGGTTTAAAACAGCTCTATAATTAAAACTAAGCCAAGAGGCAAAACAAATTTAAAAACTATACAAATAAACACAAGAAGAACAAACAATTATGCTTTTAGTTCTCTAACTTTTGGGATTTGTACCAACCATGGTCCTACCTCTTGTGTGACAATATTATATTTCAAAGAAAGTAAGATGAAAAATTGAGGAAAAAGAGCACAAGTTGTGCTCCAACCGTCGTTCGCTACAAAACATTTTTTATTAATACAAACATGCAGCCAAAATGGATGTGACTGTCAAGGAACATGCATGTAATTTACTACAAGAATAAACTGAAACAGTATTGAACCTGACAGCAAGAGTAGACTGAAGCTTGTGTGAAGCGAGCATCTTAATGGTGTTTGGTACACCGACAGTGGAGATGGTCATCATCCTTTGTCCAATTCGTATCTCCTGCATTTGTATTTATCAAAGGTTTAAATAGCGTTTATCGCGTCATAGCGGAATGGTTAAAAAAACGGCGCTATGCCCATATAGTGCCGATAGCGCCATAGCTTTTATGGTCCGAAAACGCTATAGCGCGCTATTTAGAACGCTGGTATTTATATTCTCCAAATAAACAACAAACCACAAGTTCATTTCAGAGTTTACCATAATTTGCATACAGCCCTTTTGATAATTACATTCTTTTTGCCAAATTGTCAAATAAAACATCCTAATTTGCAATTGTTTGCAAATGATACCTACTTATAAAGAAAGAAGAGTCAATAACAAATAACTAATTTTCCCCAATCCTACATGACATCTCGATTTACAACCCAATATTGGCCTCGGTTTTAATTTAAATTGGAAGCTTACAGGAAGAAAACATTGCTAGATTTGGGAGTAAAATAATTTACATGTCTAAGGTTTGGTCATATACGTCACTTTTGAAAAATGTAATGAAATATTCAGTCTTATGGTCTTTATTTGCCAAAATCACATTAGCATCTAAGTAAGATAAATGAGTAAGGTTTCAAACCATAGTGAAAGGGAGAATATCAAAGTTACCTTGTTCAAGCATCGATGTGCTTCTAATACTGATTTGAGGTTAAGCATTGGCTCACCCATTCCCATGAACACAACATTACTAACCCTATGCTTGAATAATTCCTCTATGACTAGCACCTTCATGCAACAAATATATAAACAATTTAAAAGCCTGCTTATTAAATTTCATTTCACACAACAATGCAATGTAACAAAATAATCATAAGAGCATTAAAACTTCCAAAAAAAGAAAAAAAAAATGAAACCACCAAAGGCAAAAATATTGATCTATAATGCTTAAGTTGCAGGTCAAGTACAAGCCAGAATGTACCTGCGGTAGACTTATTCCTTTTCAAGGTTGAAATTTATATCATATTACAGGGTTGTGTCGTAAAAAGCTATAAAAATGATACAAAGACAACCTGCTCAACAATCTCATGTGGCTTCAGGTTTCTAGAGAAGCCTCCCTTACCAGTGGCACAGAACGAACAGCGCAAGGGGCAACCAACCTGAGTAAGATATTAAACTATTATCAGAAAATATTGTTCTCTGAAATATATATATATATTGCTTAATGCGATTTCATATAAAACATTCTTTCTATTTTCAATTAGCACTGATAATTTCTCGGTAATCTGAAGCTGACATTTGACCGTAAAAAAATTGACTAAATTGCCCCTCCCCCAAATCCTAACACTACCAAATTTCATCCCAACCAGTAAGCATTAGTAATCTATCATACAAAACCTCTTTTGCTTGATTTTAATTTTATTTTGACTCCAA